>JARHVA010000458.1:1475000-1917500 GCA_037957365.1 Torreya grandis
GTGGTAAATGAAGTATGAGACAACTGATTAGAGGGGAGAATGTAGGGGAATTAGGTAAGAGAAGAGGAAGTTAATGGCATGCCAAAGGAGATATAAATTAGAAGGAAACAAATAGAAAGAGGGATATACACAAGGTAAAGGAGATTTAGAGGGAGGAGGAAAAAAAGAAAATAAGGAAAAAAAAACATAGGGAGAAGCTCAACTCACTTACTGGAGCATTGTAGTTGGTTTAGGGGTCAATCCACTTAGCTAGAAATAATGTGGACTTGGTTATTGATAGGTGACATCATTGCATTGTCTTTTTCCCCTACATTTTGAATAGGTAAGTCATTCTAACAGCTATACTAGCTAGTTTCCTTTGGGACAAAAATGTAGACATTTTCTCTTTCATTATTTTTCTACAAATGCCATGATTTGGACATTTAGGAAGATGTTGTTGGACATTGTGTATCTCTTTGATATTACATTCTTAGACCAAAAAATATGTTTATATATATATATATATATATATATATATATATGATGGCTAATGTTGTTAATGCATGATTTATAATAATTAATGGGTGTAGAATTCTTGAAATCTCAATGTCTTAACATCCAACAAATCAAAATTGCTGAGTTCTTTTATAGATTTGCAAACTCTGTATGCTAAGTTGGAAAGCCATACCCTATTCTTTTGATTTAATTTATAGGGGAATCAATTCATAAATTACATTATTTGTAATGATATGGGCTCTAATTAAATCCTTGCAGTAGACTACTATTATCAATACAAATTCCTATTTTAAAGATAAATCAATGAGAGGCTTATATTAATTTCATGGTCAAACATTCATTGGGTGATTTATCGCCATATTTAATCAACCAGGAAATAGAGTACATTGGGGGATAAAACTATATTATGTATGTATACTTTTCTAATTTAAAAATTGACCAGGGAAAATTATTAAATTGTTATATTCATTGATCCCCCCAAAGGTGGAAGGTCGATTTGGGTTTTAATTGTCAAAGAGCCGAGTTATTGAATATAAGTTCTTTAAACTTAAGTAATAGTGCCTAATATTTTGGCTTGGTTTGGCCATGTTTTAGTACTAAGAGAAATAATGTTTCCCAAGGATGTGCATTGATTGATGATGATTATTGTATATTTAATTTATGTTGAATTCTTGTGGATAAGACAAGTTTGATGGCTTATTCCTTTTATCAATTGTTTATTTTGGTACCTTACATAAGTTGATTTGACAAAATTACCTTAAAATGGTTTGATTGAAATCCTTTATGTGTCTTACCAAATGATTAAAAAAAATTGTGGATTAATATTGTGATGTACATTTTATGTATGGATGAGTTTGGAAAACATGGGTGAAGCCCTACTGGGATCAGCTTTAGTTGAGGTGTTTCTATGTTATCTAAGTAAAACCAGTTAAATGTCTTATAGATCCATTAATTCTTATGGACCTAATTTTAATGTTTGGGGATCATATGAGGTTGTAATAACTCATGATGATCCCCTAGATCTCCTATATTATTCCTTGGCATTTAAATCATTTTATTACTTGCATGCTTACTGGGATATTTAATTATTACCATTTATGGGAATTGTTGGCATTGTTGGTAACCAAGGTTAATGCATCATCTAAGCATTATTTGTTGCTTATTTCGATCCTTGAATTGATTTTAAATTATAATCAATTATGGTTTTGATTGGTTGATGGAACCCTTATCTTATTACTTTATTTCCATGTTTAACTCTATTTCCTAATTTTCACGTTTGGTTATGTTGCTTGATTTCCATGTTTAGATGTGTTGCCTGATTTTCATATTTTGTTGTGTTGATTTATTTCTATGCCTGGTTAAATTTCTTTATTGTTATGTTGGGCTAAGTTTATTTGGTAGTCCTTGACTTGGTTGAATGTAATTGTAAGTTATATGTGATGCTTTCTAGTCTGCTTATGACTATATAGAGTGTACCCTGGGTGGTGATTATGCCTTGTATTGGTGCTATGTTATTATGATGTGATGTCCATTGGTTTAGTACCCAACTTGATTATAACTTCCTCCTTAACCTTGTTTGTTGGAACCATAATATAGTTGATGATTGGGGGTGGTGAGGGCCACCTATGGAGGGATAGTAGGAATGGTTGGGAGGGATTGTCCTAGTTAGTTTCTACTGCTCCATATGTGGATGACTTCAAGGATAGATATGACATGTTTGGCAATGATAATAATTTTTTTTGTTATCTCTTTACTAGCTTATATGTATGTTACTTTCATCTAACATAAATAGTGGTTGAATTTATGATTACTTCCTTTAGATTTTAGATTAGTGGTAATTGGCTCTTGGCATGCTAACCTTATTGTTAGGGATCCCTTAGAACCAAGAAGTTCATGCTTGTGTTGTGGATTATAATTTAGTATGTTGGATCCTGCATATCATCTTGGATTCCCTCTTAGGAGGTACTTCGGTCTTATCTTGGATTGACTACTAATGATATAGTATTACACCATATTGCCATTATTATTGATTCTTTGTTAAGTACTTCATAACTAATTTTCCTATAGTCAAAATCAATAATTTGGCTTGACACACTAGTATGGAAATGTTTCATTGTACCCAATTATGAAACTTAAACATGTTCATATGATATAAAATTCCATGGTAATTTTTATTAGTGAATTGCTTAGGCAAAGATTTCCTTATGTTATGTCTAAGCATACTTGAGTTATATTAGAGTGATGGTTATATATCCATTGTCAGCCTAGACCATATGGTATTGATAATGTTCCCATTAAAGTGGTATTTATTATTTATAAAGTCTTATGGATTTTTCATAATTATTCTCTTTATGTATATTCATGGTACTTGGAAATTTAGAATTGTTTAGACAAATGGATTCTATGTACTTTGGTAATTGGGTATGATTTAATGTGTTGACTAGAATCTCTAGTAAGTTAGAATCTCAATTTAAATGTTAACTATTGTAATATTCCTTAATAAATTCCCTGGATATGCTCATACTACTTATGGATCATTCCATTCATGTATGTTGGAATAATAATTATGTTAACATGAGCATAGTGAAACAATCTATATTTGGTCTTGAACTTTTGTATGGAATATACAACTACTGGTAGTTGGTTTCCAATTTGTGTGTGGAGCATAAAAAATTCTTGGGTATTCCAACTTATACTTGGTATTATTGAGAGAATGTGCATTGTAATATGGGGACAAATTTCTAGTTTAGGAATGGTGAAGACAATCCTAAATCTCTTGTTTTATGAAGTTGATGAAACATTATTTGATACTTTCCCTTGATTATATGTTTATATAAATGAAGTGACTAATAATGTTTATGTGGATATCATTATCATATGTTGGATATGATTATTAACTTTTATTCATAATGGATATATTTCCTCACTGAGTAAGCATGGATATTGGTATGATGTCATATGTGTATTATCCTTGTGTAAACCTTGATATTTCTATGATTCAGCAAACCAATTCATTTGAAATCATTTCCTGCTTGAACAAGATACATTGGTGCATAGGTGAACATGTTATTAATTCATGCTAAAAATACATAGTATGAGGTTATAGGAAATGATATAAACTCATTAACAAATTCTTTGATAAGATGATAGGTTAACGTTGTAAAATCTGATCATGCACAATGAATTCCCAATTATAGGTTTGGCTAGAATGCTAATGCGAGTGTGTAAATTCATTGGGCTAGTATGCCTTTTATACCTTAAGCATTTATTGGAAAGATAATAGATGTTATGGATTTTATTACATACATATGTATATATGTGTGGGATGCCATGGATTTTAGGTGTACTAATTCCTCTTCCCATCATCATTAGTCTATCAAATTGGCTATTTGCCAATTTAGAATCAATTATAATGATTCAAGGATTTGTCACCATTATTTTATTACCTATTAGAGGATGTAGTAAGTCATGATGGTAGATTCATCCATTTACTTGGACCATGGACTTGCATGCTTAATAATTGCATGAAATCATTCTTTGAGAGATGTTATTCCTTTTGTATTTTCATGGGCCTTAGCCTAACCTATATGCACTCTTATGATAATAGGTTATCATAGGCATTTTAAATGTTGGATATTAAACTTGATTTCCTTTACGGAAAATGTTTCCTTGGTTTCCATGTCATTTATTATTATGATCATTAATGAATCAGAAGGTTTAGATAAACCTTTCTGATTGTGCCTGTGTGATTACTCTAAGTGTATATCACTTACTTTAGTAAGCAAGATTTGGGCCCTTTATGCATCCTTTGTGTACTCTAATATGCAACTTAAAAATAAATTTGGGTTGTTTCAAAAATTCAAATCCTTCATTACATAATGGTGTTGAATTAGGTTTCCAAAGGTTTATTTCACCTAATTGAGTGCCCCAAAAATCTAATTGTTGATTTATTGAATGAGGAAATATGTTAGATAAAAATAAATCCAAAAATCACATTATTTTATCATAAACAGGTTTTAATAACTTAAACTTTACTAAATTAGTGTTACATTCAACTAATTGATAAATTGGTTGAATGAGGCACATAGTTAGGGTAAATCAGTTTCCAAATCACATTAAATTTACTAAAACTAGGTTTGTAGGGCTTGATTTTATATAATAAAGTGTCCCAATCAACCAATCAAGTGATTAGTTGAATGTACAACTAAGTTTTTTAAAATTAATTACCAAATCAATTAGGCTATCATAATTACATTTATGGGGATTGATTTTCCCTAATTGAGTGTTCCAATCAACCAATCACTTAATAGATTGAATGGAACACTTAATTAAGAAAAAAATGATTGCTTAATAAATTATCTTCTTGAAATTAATTTGATGAGGCTATAATTTACATAACTGAGTGCCCAAATTGACCATTCAACTAATTTCTTGAATGGGATACTTGATTATAGAAATTGTTAAAAAAACACTTTATTTTTTGAAATTAGGTTTACATGGCTTAATTTTATATAATTGAATTCCCTTATTGAACAAAAAAGTTATTGGTTTAATTATAAACTAAATTAGGTGAAAGCAAACTCTAAATCATATTAGGTTATTGAAATTTAGTTTTGAGGATTGATTTTACCTAGTTGAATTTTTTTATAAACCAAATGATTGGTTAATTGAATGAGAAATATAATTATGGAATGATAATCCCCAAATAAAATTAGGTTGTTATCATGAGAATTTTAGGGCTTTATTTTATCCAATTGAGTCCCCAACCAAACCAATCAAGTGAATAGTTTAATGATGTACTCAATTAGGGAAAATCATGGCCAAAATCACATTAGGTTATCATAATTACATTTATGGGGATCCATTTTCCCTTATTGAGTTATCAAATTAACCAACCAAGTGGTTAAATGAATGAAGAAATCAATTAGGGTGAATCTATCCCCATATCACATTAATTAAACAAAATTAAGTATACGATGTTTGATTTTGACAATTGAGTGACCCAATCAACCATTTAATCTATTAGTTGAATGAAATGCTTAGTTAAGGCAAATAAATTATAAAGTTACATTAGGTTATCAAAAATATGTTTAAAAATATAAATTTTCCATTATTTAGTCTCTCATCCAAGCAATTAAATGATTGGTTTAATGGGACACTCAATAAAACTAAATTAGTCCCCAAATCACATTTATCTATTGTGATTATGTTTATTGGGCTTGATTTTCCATAACTCACTACCCCAATCAACTAATTGGGTCATAGGATGAATGAGGAACACAATTATGAAAACTTGGGTGAAAAATCAATCTAATTAATTAAAACTAGGTCCATGGGGATTAAATTTCATTGATTTAGTGCCCCTAACCAATCAAGTGACTAGCTGACAGAGGAACTAAATCAAGGAAAATTGACAACCAAATCATATTAAGCTATCGTATTTTTTTTACATTGGCAATTTTTTGTAATTGTGTACCAAAGTCAACCAATCAAATGATTGGTTCAATGGGGAAATGAGTTAGGAAAATTTGGGATTTAAATCATATTAGTTTTTCAAAATTAAGTTTATAGGGCTTAATTATGAATGGGTCACTCAATTAGGTCAAATTAGATTCCAAATCAAATTAGGTTGTTACAACTACAATTATGGGTTTTTTACTTTCCTAATTAATTTACAAAAGAAACCAATCACTCAAGTAGATGAATGGGGAACTTAATTAAGGAAAATTAATCCCCAAATGATATTCAGTTGTTATAATTTAGTTTATAAGGCTCTAATTACCTTAATTGATTTTCTAAATCAATGAATCAAGTGGTTGGTTTTTCTGGGCACTTAATTAGTAAACCCAAATCACACTAGGTAATCATATTTATGCTTACAATGATTGATTTTCTATAACTAATTTCCCCAATAAACTAATCAAGTGATTCATTGAATTAGGTACTCAATTAAGGTAAATTATGTCAAAGGTACAATCACTGAGAGCAGGGGGTGAATCGGTGATGCTATATAATCCAAACTTCAATTCCAATCCTTTAAAACTCTTAACCAAATAACATTATCATTCATGAAGCATACACATCATTTATAGTAATGAAAAATAAAGATAAGAAAGATCACACACATAACACAAGATCCATGTGGGATACCCTCTTGGGGAATAAAACCTACTGGAACTTGCAAAATGGACTACATGCCTATAATAATAAGATCCAAATTTAGACCAACTCTAACTAATCAAGGAACACCCATCCTTTACTTTAGTGAGACATCTATCCCACAAGGAGGAACCAACCCCCTAGGAAACCAAGTACCCACTTAGATACCTTGATCTGATCTCCACCTCTGATTTGATGTCTTCTACACCTTATGATGGACTTATATTGCTTGCACTCTTATTCACCCTTCTGTCTCTCTCAAATAGCCTCTAGGTCTTACTCACTCAATCAATCTCTTATAGGCTTATTATGTCTAATAACTTATGTATTTATCTTTATCAACTTGATTAGAAAAACATGTCTAATCTTTGTCACACTTTAATGGTCATCACTGACCTATACCTTCTCTTTCAAAGGTTTTCTCCTTCACTCAATTTCACACTTGCTCAACTCTACTCTCTTTTTAAACTCATCACACACCCTCAAACTTGCTCATAAAATCAATGCATCCAAAAATCCCTTATAGATCACTCAACTTCTTCCATCATCCTCAATCTACTTTGTACTTTAGTCCATCCACTAAGTGCACTTCCTTTAATATATTTAATTCATCTCTATCTTCTACTTTATCAACACATCCACATCTGAGTCTATAAAAACCATTAACTTAGATTTCAATCTTTATAGAGTCTTCATGAATATAATATTCTAGGTCAGCCATAATACTGGCTTTAACCCTTAAGACTTATATCATGATAACACATATGTCAATACCATCCTTAGAGGTCGACCTTAGCATATATGGGTCACACTTAAGTAGTTATTCCTTTCAATTACGCCTTAATATCCCTTATAGGTGTCATGGAGACCTATTACCCCTTTAACATTTCATTAATCAAATTCATGGGTCTACTCCACATGACCCTTATGACATCTTATGGTGATTACTCCCACCAAAACACTCTTTTGCAAAATCACAAATTGCTTAAACAATATTATGTACACAAGAACACCATAAAAAAATAAATAGTCAACTTCTAGCTATAATAAATGCATCTATATGGATAGTTAAACCTCCAAACCAATTTTGATGGATATCCCTTAAAATTATCTACAACTTTTCCTTTTACACCATTATCAAATTATGCCATATGCTCAATATATAGATCAAAAAACCCCTCACTAGTTTTTTCACAAATTTGAACATTTAAATTCAAATGGTTACTGTGTAAAGCAGAAAGCTTAAAACACGTGTCTTTATCTAATTTCCCCTAGAGAATTTTAAAAAATACTCTCTATTGATCTCCATGAAAGCTTCTTGTCTTTAAATTTTTAATGTTCCCCATTGATCTTTAGTCCTTTCTTCCAGATCATGCCACTTGGAAGCTCTGTGTGCCTTCTTCGAACTCTGCTCCATTCAGTCAATGCACTTCTACCACTTGGTAACCCTACATGCCTTTTGAGCATCCTTTGACATATTTACTTAATAAACACCATTAGATCACTATTTGACAAGATCACATGCTTTATTAGATCCTTATCTAGTCATATTAATTGTTCATTATATATCTTCATCACATGATTAAATACTCATTGTAGATCTTCAATAATGCAAATTTGGCTAAGTATGGGAGCTTAGTGAACTTTGATTGAGAATAAAAATTTAATATCCAAACCTGAAATTTAAACCACATTATCACTTCTCATAGGGGAAACTATCCATGTATCAGGTTATTCTTAAAACCTTCACATGTTTGAAATATGATGTCATCAAACTACTTACTCAGTCTTGTCTGCCAAGATAACTACTTAAACCTAGACACTCATATGACTACATTAATGAATTAATTTTACTTACATAATCACACTAAGAAATCATATCATCCCATATGGTCTCTATAATATGTCCTTATCATCAATATTGTCCATTAATTACCTCACTAAGTCAAACATTGAAAGACCATGTAGGAACACTGAAGCTCATTGAAGCATACTTTGTCACTATCATTATAACACACATGATACCTCATCAACATCCTCAATCACCTTGGATACATCATTGATAAACCTCCAATAATCTCCCCCTTTGTCATTGATTCCAAACACTAATACAAAGCTTATGCTCAAAATCTATCTCACTCTTCAAGTAAATTTTCCCCCTTTGACACAAAGATAAAGTGGACTCATCTTCTGATCTTGAGGACATTGAAAAACTACTCACATAGCTTATAAATCTCCCCATAACATCATGGTCCATCTCATATCATATATTCTTTGACATACACCAATCTGAACTTGGGCTTCTCTGATCCTTGGACCTATCTACCTACAAAACTCACAATCTCCCTTTACTCATGCATGAAGATTCAAACATATGACTTAGATTGATCAAGTCATCATATTAATATTCTTTATTTCACAATTGTAGTATACTTATTTATATCACTACCATGATTGGAACATCTCACATATGTTCCCCCTCACATCTTGTATAGATCTTAAATCCTTTCAAACTAGCTAAGTTAGCTTTCCCTCACTCCATGCCCTATCTAAAAAATGATGTCTTCAATAGGTATTCTTAACCAATTCTATTTTGACACCTAGAAACATCCATACTCTACCTATAGACCTTTAGGACCAAAATCCTTGAATACACCTTAAGCATGCATACTTGCTTCTCCACAAAAAAGATGTCTCTTAAGAAGCATAGGTAGAGATACCTTAAACCATAATGTCCTTGAACAATGTAAAACTAGGATTTGCCCACAACTCCTCATATTCATTTTCTTTCTTGGACATCTTGTAACTATATAATTTATTATCCTTTTTTTCTTCTTAGGCTTAAGAGAAACAACTTGCTCATCTAATACAACATTCTCCTTATCTTCTAAGCTTGAATTGATTATACATGGAGACAACAAATATGCATGACATACCTCATCATTAGACATTGAGAACTAATGTTCTTCAAATGAAAATTGTTTAACAATAGCAATATGTTCACTTAGATATATACACACCTTAGGACTATCCTCAACTAGCATCTTGGTCTTCTCCTTGAGCTTATTATCTTCATTCATAACATGAGCAGATAATGAAAGATCTTGGCATTGTTTAACCTTTGTAGCATTCTACACCACAATAAATAGAGAAATTGGACCTATAAACTCATCATGACTCACACTTTCCAGTTTTATTTTCCATGAGTTAACTATCTTTCTTCCTTGCACTCTAGGAGTTTGATTAAAATTGTTTTGACTTGATAACCTTTACATGCAAAACCTAGCAATGTGACTAGTCTTATCATAATTATAACAAACCACTCTTTTTGAAGGAAACTCAACTTGCCTTAATTTATTTGAATAACATTTTTTAAAGTGACCCACGTCATGAAAATTTAAGCATTCAACCTTGCTTTCATCACTTGAATGACAATTCCATTCATTCTTAGCAAGTCTTCACTCTTTAGCCCTATGAGCAAATTAATTGCAAGTGTAACAATAATCATTGAATTTGGCATACCTTATAGCATTTGGTTGTTTGATCTAATTTATATTTATTATGTTAGCATCTTCATTTTATGACTTATTATTGACCTTTAAGGTCTGATTATATTTGTTTACATTAGTCTTCACCTTGTCTTGAGTTATATTCTTTTATTATTCTTTGTAACCAAGTCCAGTTATTTCACTAGCACACTTTTGGCTATTCATAATGTTGTCTCAATCACTTGAACTCTTTTCAAACATCACAAATGACTTCATCTTACTAGATGTCTTTTCTAACTCAGCTTTCAATGACTCATTTTTAATCACATACCTTGAATATGCATCTTCTTTAACTTTTAGGCTTGTAGTCAAAATTTCCAATGGACAACTGAGATGCTTGACTATATATTCATGCTTCTTGGTGTCTTCATTGATTCTTGTCTCAAACACACTGAATTTCTCTTTATAGTCCTTGAGTTGAGACTTCATTTTCTTATTAATTTTCTTCTCAATCTTTAGTTCTTCATGAGCATTCCTCAATTTAGTCTCACAATCTTCCTTGTATTTCTCATTATTTGTATAACTCTAAGTAGATTCTTTTTAATATGAGAAACTTCCTTCCTCATCCATGTAGAGGACTTCATCTTCACTATCAAACTCAAAATCATTGTCTTCACTCTCATATAATGATCTATAATCTTTATTGGTGTAGATACTCTTCTTTTTATTGAAGGACTTATTCTTATTGTCAAACTTTTTGAATCTTTTCTTCTTCTTATCAGAGTAAATGTCTTCTTGCATTCATCTTGTCTTTCACCATGCTCTTCATCATCATTTTTATTATGCTTATGAGGGAAATTTTTAGTAAAGTGTCCTACTTCTCAACAATTAAAAAATTTGAAGGGTAGCTTACCCTTATACTTTCCTAAGCCTATTTTTAATTTACTTGTAAACAAAGCTATTAGTTCATCATCAGATATCTCATCATACTTGACTTCCTTACCTTGATTTTTTTTTTATTTGAATTCATTTCTATCTTGAATGTTGCTTCCTCATTTGATAGTATTGCATCATTTACTCTCATCTCATAGGCAATAAGGATTCCATGCAATTCATCCATATTGATTGAAGTAATATTATGACTTTCTTCTATAACATACACTTTAGAATCAAACTTGAGGGAAATATACCTTAATACATTTTATACTATAGTAGCTTATTCAAGCTTATATCCAATACTTCTAATTATGTTCATAATCCCATCAACTCTCTATAAAATGGATGCCATAAAATCTTTTCCCTTTATCTTGAGATTCTCAAATTATCTTCGATGAGTTTGCATCTTAGTCAACTTGACCTTTTAATCCCCTTCATAAATGATCTATAATTTCTCCCATATCCCTTTGGCAAATTTAAAATTAATTACCTTAACATACTTAGTTTCTAAAAGACCATAGGTGATGGCATTCATTGCCTTAGAATTTCTCTCACATAGCTTCTTATCATTTTCACTAGTTAGAGGGGTTTGGGGGGTTATATCCATCTACAATAGATTTAAAAATTTCAAACCCTATTGTCATGATTTATATCTTCATCCTTACATGCCAAAAAACATATTTAGACCCATTAAACATTGGTGATTGATTTCTAGAGAAACCCTGCATCTATTGACTTCCCATATTATACCTTGGATCACCTTTAAGTGGTTAAAATTAAAATGAAGGTCATCCTATGATACTAATTGTTGGAGGTACAATCACTAAGAGGTGGGGTAATTTAATGATTCTAGATAATCCAAACTTTAGTTCCAATATTTTCAAATTCTTAACCAAATAACATTATCATTCATGAATCATACACATCATTTATAATAATGAACAAAAAAGATAAGAAATATCACACACATAACACAAGATCTATGTGAGAAAACCTCTTGGGGAATAAAATCCATTAGAACCTACAAAATAGACTATAGTACTATAATATCAAGATCCAAATTTAGACCAACACTAACTAATCAAGGAACACCCATCCCTTAATTTAGTGAGACACCCATCCCATAAAGAGGAACCAACCACTTAGGAAACCAAAAACCCACTTAGCTACCTTGATCTGATCTCTACCTCTGATCTGATGTATTCTACACTTGATGATGAAATTATCTTTATTGCACTCTTCTTCACCCTTTTATCTCTCTCAAATAGCTTCTAGGGCTTACTCACTCAATCAGCATATTTTAGGCTTATTAGGTCTAATGGCATATGTGTTTATATTTATCAACTTGATTAGATAAACATGCCTAATATTTATCACACTCTAATGGTCATCATTGACCTATACCTTAACTTCCAAATGTTCTCTCCTTCACTCAATTCCACACTTTTTTAACTCTACTCTTATTTTTAAATCATCACACACTCTTAAACTTGCTCATACAATCAATGCATCTAGACACCCATTTTGGATCACTCTAGGCTTCTTCCCTCATCCTCAATATGCTATATACTTAAGTCCATCCATTTATCACAATCCCTTTGACCTCTTTCCTTCATCTCTATCTTCTACTCTCTCAACACGTCCACATTCGAGTCTACAAAAACTATTACCATAGCTTTCAATATTTATGGAATTTTCATGAATATCAACTTCTAGGTAAGCCATAATACTTGAATTAACCATTAATAGTTATATAATACTAACACATATCTCAATACCATCCTCTTAGGTCAGCCATAACATCCATGGGTCACACTTAAGCAGCTATGCCTTTCAATTAGGCCTTAGTAGACCTTATAGGTCTCATGGAGACCTATTACCCCTTTAGCACTTCATTAAGAAAATTAAGATCAAAAAATAATTTAAAATTCATGGTTCCACTCCACATGAATCTTATGACATATTTTTGGGATTCCTCTTGCCAAAAAACTCTTCTTCTAAAGCACAAATTGCTTAAATAATATCCTGTACACAAGAACACTATGAATGAACAAATAATCAGCTTCTAACTAAATAAATGCATATGTATGGATATTCTAACCTCTGGACCAATTTTTATCGATGGACCTTGAAATTATCTTAAATTTTTCCTTTTACACCATTATCAAATTCTACCATATGCTCAGGATATAGATCAAAAAACAAATTTGAATTTTTAAATTCCAATGGTCACTGTGTAAAGCAAAAAGCTTTATACACGTGTCTTCATCTCATGTCCCCTAGAAAATTTGAACAAATACACTTCATTTATATCCTTAAAATCTTCCTACTTTAATTCTTTAATGTTTCTTATTGATCTTTAATCCTTGTTTCTGATATCATGCCACATGTTAGCTCATCATGCCTTCTGTGCACCATTCTCCATTTAGTCAATACACTTGCACCACTTGACAAACCTATATGCCTTCTAAACATCCTTTGACATATTAAATTAATACACACCATTTATCACTATATAACAAGATCACACACTCCATTAGATCCTTATCTAGTCATATTAATTACTCACTGTAGATCTTCCTCAACTGACTAAATGCTCATCATAGACCTTTGATAATGCAAATTTGGCTAAGTATGGGAACTTAGTGAAATTTGCCTGAGATGCCAAGATTTCACCTTAATAACCTTTTATAAGCACCATATATAAACCTAAAATTTTAACCACATGATCACTTCTCATATGGGAATACATCCATGTATCAAACTTCTCTTGAAACATTCACATGTGTGAAATATAACATCATCAAACTACTTACTCAGCCTTGTCTGCCAAATGACTACTTGAACCTAGACACTCATATGAAAACTCTGATTAATTCCTTTTACTTACGTAAACACTCATAACACCCCATAAGATCTCTATAACCTGTCCATATCATCCATCAATTACCTCACTAAGTCAAACATAAAAGGATCATGCAGGAACACTGAAGTTCATTAAAGTACACTTTGTCATTATCATTATAGCACACATGATACCTCATCAACATCCTTTATCACCTTGGAGATATCATTATCAAACCTCCAATGAATTGGGGCCAAAATCATATTATTTTTGTTGTGCCCTAACACACATACCCCATTTTCAAAACATTAAAAATAGGGACCCATTATTATAAAATATATATTTTAGTGAACTATGAGCCTAAATATTTATGACTAGGGTAGCATGAATTTTTCATTAAATGTTATTTATATAAAATATAGTATTTCACAAATTCAAATCGTAAACTTTTGAGCTTAAAATAGTAACTTAAATCATTTCAAACCTTGGATTTTTATAAATTTTACTTTGATATGATGTCATGATTTGTGAGCTAATAGATATAATCTTTCCATGTCTTATTATATATTTTTATTACATGATTAATAGCCAAGGACCATTATTTCCCTTTAATCAAGTCCATATTAAATATTACATGTGGTAGTGACACATGTCACTCTCACATCATTCAAAGTTTTGGATGATTACAAAAGTTATAAGTTATTCAAAACTTTGGATGGTTACAAAATGTTAAATATTCCAAACTCCTGATCCTCTTGGGATTTGATAACATGAAACATTGCATATTCATGCTAAAATAAAGACATAAAAACTTCATTTGTTTATTATTAATATTAATAGTTTTGCATTCACATGTGCTAATGGTTCTGAGCTCCCAAGTTTCTAGGATTTTGAGATCAATCCACATGTCTCGATCATGATAATACACATCCACAAGAAGGTTAAGTGTTTATTTAGTCTAAAACCCAATAGTCCTAAGATTTTGAGATTTCAAATAGTCAAAACTTGGTAAAGTTATGATAATCCATGTCATCAGAAGGTTAAACATTCCTTTGATC
Organism: Torreya grandis; assembly: GCA_037957365.1. Lineage (NCBI taxonomy): Eukaryota > Viridiplantae > Streptophyta > Pinopsida > Cupressales > Taxaceae > Torreya > Torreya grandis. Next base: position 1,489,982 of record JARHVA010000458.1, read on the forward strand.
ACCAATCTAATGATTTTGAGCTCTCAAATCTCCTAGATTTTAAGGTCATCCCACCTATATCTATCATGCTAACATGTGGCCATGAAAGGTTATTCACTTAATAGAATACTAATATCATGATCTAAATTTTCATGCTTCTAGTGCTCTAAGATCAATCCATGTGGATTGACCATGTTAACTTACTACTATAGGACCTTCCTAACATAGTGAATAAATTTAAAGGACCGAGTTAATGAGGACTTGACAAGTGGAACTATCTATGGAAAGTATGGCCAAAACATAAAAGAGAATTATTGACAACACAATAAACAAATAAAGTCAATGAATGGTTGACAATTGTCTCAAAATTAATGATTGGACATAAAAAATTAACAAAAGATCACCACTTGGAAAATAAGGGCACCCACCAAAGCTAAATGGAAAATTTAAATTGAAACAAGAATTAAAATCAAAATTTTGTATCTAAATTGAAGGTACATGAATACATTCAATACTTAGGCCCGTGAGTGATGTATAAAAAATATACAAACAATTGGATTAACTTTTTTATTGCACATTTGATTAAAGGATTACATTCTCAAGCTTCCTAGCATCAAAGGAGCCATAAATTTATTCATATAATAAGTTTATAATGAACCAATATAAGACCTCATAGGAGTTATAGTGACCAAAGGAGAATAATGGCCTCTTCATCAAAAAAGGTAAGCCCTTAGTACCCTCCCCATACTCATTTGTGGGATTAACTAAATATAAAGACATATTATTTGAGAAGAGTTCCAAAAAAATTAAATTCCCTCATTACTTGGCACTCTGATAAGAGGTCAAATCAATTCATTCCTATTCCATAAAGGAAAAACTCTCACCGAAGGCCAAATAATATATAGATGATTTCTTGTTGATTAAGGAGCAAGGTTTCTACCAAGCTATGACTAAACCTAAAGTAATGTCGTATCTTAAAGGTTTATTCATTAATGGAATCAATGTTGGGGACATCATGCATGTAAGGAAAGTCTATATTGTCTCTACTTACACATTAGGAAGGGAAGTCAAAATGTATCTTAGGCTCCCCTATGCTGAGACTACCTATAATCAAGTCTCAGTCAATGTATAGATTGAGCATAACACTGTACACAAGAATTTAAATAAATGGGTTACAAAAATCTAGATTATAATTATAAAGGGGTGAATTCCCACCAATTTTATCATCAAATTTAGTCCTATAGTTTCCATAGCAATGGAATTATTGAATAGGATTTATGTTTTCCCAAGTATTGCCTATGTTCAAGTCAAATGGGTTTCACTATTGGATATATTGCTAACAACTAAGAAATTAGTATCACTAGGGGAGATCTTAAGTGTATGGCTAAAGGCTAAAATAATATACCCTGATTCAAGGCCTAAGGATGAAAATTTATACATAATTTCACACTTGTTGGATGTAGTAATGGACACTGTGTAAAAACCTTATGGCCAAGAATGGCAACCATCAATTGAATATTTAGGAAATAGGGTCAGAGAGGAATTTTCATTTATGTTCATTCATAAGTAAAAGAATGATGTCAAAATGATAAGCAATGAGGTATATCCTCATATATACCAAGAAATTCAAGACACCTCAATGCCTAGATTATTAGAAAATATAACATTGACACTCAAAAAAATGAGAGATTATTGGTTGTATATAGATGTAACCATGATTAAAGTGGAGGTACCATAACTACTTATTTATTATTGACACATCATGTCCTATATCATAGTGTATAATATGGGATAGCCTATAAAATTATTAATACTATTGATGAATAATTAGGTCGGAGACATTTGGCTTACTACTTTAAAACTCCTTTCAGTATTACACAAAACTAGTATGTGATTAGGTCACATTTAATTTCAATTGGTAAGTCTAGAATGTAATAAAAATTAAATCTTTCACCATTTAGATAATGGGACCCCAATAATATAATTAGGGGTATCTCAAAACTATCTTAAAAAAGAAGAAAGTGCATCTCTCTTATAGTCACCAGGCATATGATCATGATCATATTTTATTAAATGCCTCAGATGACTCTAAAGTTTGGATAAAGATGAAATAAAATAAAATGTATATGATACTTATACAGGACCTATAATATAATGTAGAGGCAATATAATAAGAGGCCTAGCATGCATGGAGTTGGTAATGGCTTCTATCTCCATCATAGGGATTTCAATCACTAGATTTGTCTCTTTCCCCTTCAGTAAAATCCATAGAAGATTAAATAGATAAATTTAGGAGTCAAATTGAGTAAAATACTTAGCTTAGTAAAGATATTTTGAGATGACTTCTTGGTCCTTAGGTTCCTTCCACTTCAACTTCATATGAACAAGCCATGGGAAAAATAACTACTAGGGAAAGGCAAACCATTTCCTCAATTGATCAAAAGAAGTATAGTTTTGTGATGACTCATTTACCTCCTCTTACCTTAGTCACCCAAGTGAGGCTCCTTAAATTCTTGTAATCAACTTTCACTTTAATCCCAACTGCCCCTAACTCTCCCAAATCTCTTAAATCTCCTAAGGGAAACCTTGTTCCTCCCATTCCTTCCACTTCATCACCTTTAGTTCCACCTCCTACAATAATTTATCCCACAACCCATTAAAAATATCATCCACCCTCAACTCCATCTATATTCACATGCCAAAATAATCACATAGACTCCTCTACTCCTTCCTAGAATAAAAAACTAGAAGATATACCATAGCTTGGTCTCCCTATCATAGAAGAAACTACTGAAGATGAAGAGAAAGATACAAAGGATACAATGGAGATGGAACAAGAAGAACCAAAATAACTGATATATTTAGTTTATTATCCTTTAAAATAAGAAGACCAAGAGACATTCATGGCATAACCAGCTGATGAATACGCTGAGTAGGAGAAAGCCAAAGCTTTGAGTTTAGGCATGTAAGAAGTAGAAGGCACCTCAGTCGGGTTCACACCATAATAAAGTCATAAAATTGATGAGTTATTATCTTTTATCATATCTTTATTGTCTAACATAGGAATCCCAAATATAATTCTATCTACAATAATGCCTAGTATTGTATTATACAATTATATTATTACTAGTATGGATTCTGATATTCTTTCTTCACCAAAACTTATAAGAACTCCTAATGTAATCCATTTTAAGAATTTGGTTACAGTTTTTATCTTTAATAATCCACCATCTCCTAGGAATAAGTTAACCAAATTAGATCTTCCCATGCCCCATCCATTGGTCTTGACAAAAAAAACATGACTATGGAAATAACCCCAGGTCTAATTAGATTCTTAGTTGAGGTGATACCAAGGAAAAAAACTTATTTGTGACAAGCATTGGAAATAAGATCCCACAAATCCCTATTAAAATAAGTGTCACACTTCTAACCACTATTATCATATCCCTTTTAGTGACCTCTCAACTTTATACATATTTAGAACTTGCTCAAGGTGAAGAAACATGAGAAATTATAGTTCCTTAATGGATAAATGAGAGGTAGAATGTCATATATGAAAGGTAAGATCTAGTTTTGATAAAGCTACCCATAATATCCACTTAGTTTGACAAATAAATTAGTACCATAGAGAGAGTGAGGAAAATTAATATGGTAAATACAATAACAAAAGGAGAGATGGAATTTGAATGAAGAGAAAATTGTTTTCATTAGCCAAAAAACCCAAAATAAACCCTATTTATCTTACTGAATACATTGAGGATTTGAATACTTTTGTGGATTCCACTGGTTTAGTGTTGAAGGAGATGCACTATAGTACTGAGGAAGCCCTGAAGAGGTGGAAACAAATTTATATTAAATAGGCTCCTCTAGAAGTAGTTGTTGATGTTAAGAGTACAACTACAAAGTTCTACAATATTTTGTTCAATATTAGAGTGTCTAGGGCAACCAACCAACACCATAGAGTTCATATTGTCACATTGTGAAACAAAATCAAGGATAAATAAATAATTTGAATTTATTGGTCAAGTGTTTTAGGATTAGTACTTTTGATCAGCTTAATTTAATGACTAGCATGGATGTTTCTTGGTGCTTAAATTATGTGATTACCAAAAGGGATGCCTCCATAAATTAGCATAAATAGATGAAGAAGCTACTAGATATTTTTGTTAATCTTGAAGGTGAAGAATTAAAAATTTTGGGAGATATGAAAGTAACCATGGTGATCACCCAAGAGAGTGAGTTGGTCAATAGACCTAGTTTTGAGAGCCTTCTCCGCTCATCTATTAAATATTTTAGATAATAAGTAGAAGGCATAGTGTATAAAACTAACAAAGATTTATTATAGTTTGTTACTTTTACCAAAGATAGAGTGATGAGGGATAAGGCTTTAGTAGTTGAGTCAAGAGCTTAGAGTCAAAGTAAGAAAGATTAATGACTGAGGTAGTCAAAGTTTTAAAGCCTTCATTACTAAATTTTGATGTCATTGATGTAGCTAGTGGAATAGGTAAAGTGATAAAGGCTAAAGAAGTAAATTTTAGGTTTACAACACACACATAATTGGTTATTAGTGCCCCCCAGCTTCACAAAGCTCTTAGTCTATGCCATAGTTACAATTGTAGTATCTTCATTGACTAATCTAATTAATGACATTGAATTAATACTATAATTTTATAATGATTATGTATATGCATGGTTATCACCGAGGTGGGAAATTATTTCCAAATATATTTATTGTACATGCATAATTTATTTTTAGTTTACAAATCTACTTTGAGTATTATCATTATAACATTCATCTTTGTATGATTTTTAACTAGATGTTCTATTTTTGGAATTGCATTTTTAGGTGAATATTGAAGAGATGATGCCTTCCCCATCCCAAGATTATAAATACATGTAACCTCTTGGTCTCAAAGGGAAGAGAATTTTGGCTATTCAAATTAATAGGAAATTCATATTTCTACTTGACTTGATCTTTATGTGAAAATATTTATTCTTCTCCAATTCTATTGATTACTTGATACATTCCATCATTTTGATATATTATTACTTTAAATATGTATGAGGTATCTATGTTAATATAGTCTCTCATTTTTATCTATGACTAATTTGAATATATTTTGTGTTCTATTCATAATCCTCTTGTAGATGTGTAATAATAATCTAGTAATTAGGCAACCTTTGATTTCTATATGTTTAAGTATATTTTGTTCTAGTTTCCATTGAATCTTCACTATATTTGAATGTTTTTATGCTAAATTAGCATACAATAGGTATTATTTTGGATTAATTATCCTATTTGAGTTCAAATGCTATTCTTCAAAGGCTTTATCTTGAGATTTTCCATAGACTTTATTTTCTACCTTACTCTTCCCTCTTTTTGAATTTTATTTTAAAATAATACCACCTTAGTTAGAATTATAATCCTTTCACCCACTCTAATTACATCTAGGTTCACCCATAAGTAGTTTACTCATGGTAAATAATCTTTGTTGCTCACCACTATTCCAACCATTAGGTTATTATAAAATTGAATACCCTGTAACTCATGCCTTGGATTGATCTTGTTCACCAATCCTAAAATGTTAGAGGTAACCTCATAGGAAATTTTTAGGTGTGTATAAAACCCACATCAATAAAAGTTTTAAATTGGTGCTAAAAGGAGGGACACATCCTCTACCTCTATTCTAAGAAGTAAGATCACTTGAGTTGCATTGGATACACCCAAATGACTAATAAGGTCAACCTCAAATAATAAATTATTACAACCACCTTTGTAGATACATGTAAAGGTTACATATAATAGACATATTTATAAGAGACCTAGAGTAAAATCATCATCCCCAGGATGATAACCCCATCTTCTAATAGTTTTGATGGCCCATCTCGAAAACCCACCTCTTAATCATCCACTTCAGCCCAATGCCCCACCTAAATCTTTGATTTAGTTAATTGGCTCATCTATTAATGTCACAAGAGGGGTACATGAATTACCTAGAAACCTAGAGAAATATCTCCCCTCTTTCCCTCCCTTAAGAATAAGTATTATTGAATAACATATAAAAGCTTTAAAATTTTCCTTAGGGATCTTGAATGTAACTTATGAGGATGTGGATTCCAGACTATTCCCTTTCATTTTAAAAGAAGTATCCTATGACTAGTTTTTAAACATTCAAAAAGGGTCAACCACAAACTAAATAGAATATCAAGATACTTTTTTAGCTCAATTTGGCCAAGATATCAGTGTGATTGTTATGTATCAACACTCTGATAGCATGATACAAGAGACCAATAATACCATCTAAGCATTCAATGATCAATTTAAAAAGTTGTATAGTAGATTGGAGTTTGCCTATCAACCTAACGATCCATTGGCCTTAGAAATGCATAAAAATGCACTAGATTCCATGATTGTTGTATTTATGTGTAGGGATGTTAATATTGATACTTTACCCTTGGTTTAAATAGAGGTAATCAATGTAGATAGGTAATTATAACCTTAATTGCAATCATTAGCTCCACTCAGTCTTGGACCTGTATACCTAGATTTCAACCCAATCCCTAATGTAATCCATACTGTCATGTCACAAAACTAGACCCTAGACCATAATAAATTAACATTAACCCATGAAACCTAGAATCATCATCCTAGTTTCTTGAATAATTAATATTTTAACCATTAGGGCCAGAGTTAGGCTTATATACTAGTTAATAACACTTCCACACAGGACAATGCTACCAAATTAGCTAAGATAGAGATGGAATCCATCCAGAGGATGGTACAAAAATTGAGTAATGAATTCCTCAACATGCAAAAATGTAGGGGTAATATAAGTGGACATAAATCTAATCAAAAAAATTAGGGTTATGGGTTCTACAGGTATAACAAGTCTTTCAATAGGTACAAAAATAATCAAGAGCATCAGGGTCCATATAATTATTGTATACATTTAAAATTATCACTTCGTGTTGATTTTAACTTTATTTTCACTAAAGCATAATCATCTCTAATTATCTCTATTTTTCTCTAATTTTGATTCATCATCACTATTCATGGTTTACTATTCACATCTTTATTGAGTTAATTAATCCTTTTTTAATCATAAATTTAATGGATTTTGAATATTCATAATTTCTATGAATCCAAATAATTTAATTATCCTCACTTAATGAGGTCAGGTTCCACTCCATTTCCCTTTCCAAATTTCAAAGATTCCCTAGGCCTTGTCTGTCCCCAATCATTAGAATTATATAATATTATCTTCCTCATTATTATAATTTAATAATCCACCTCATTTTCCACTCAATCCCACTTACCAGTTTTATATTATATCTTCCTCCCAAATTAATTTTATATTCATTTGTGTGTTCCACATGTTATCCACTCCAATCTTTAATTTAAGATTCCCATTTTGAATTAAAAATTATATTTTATTCTCATCTCAAAATGTATGCTTCACATTCAATTCAAAAGTATATAAATTAGAGGTTCTTATTCCAATTTATACAAGACTTTATATCCTTATCTTACCATGACAAAATTTCTCTAGTAAGATCCAATATTTGCAAGGTTAATATGACAAAATAGCTTTAGAAGCTTCAATGTTCTATCATTTTCCAAATCAAGTCAAAGTCACAACAATGAAGGTGAACAAGGAGAGATGCAGGTATTTGGTGTTTGAAAGCTTTATAATATTTTTATTTTTCATGTTTTTATTTTCCAATATTTCTCAAATAAAACAAAAAAACTACTAATTAGTTTGATGTAGGACCTTGGCCAAAAAAGTGGTGTTCAAAGTAAAAACAAATCAATCTTCCTTTACATTTAAATTTGGGAAATAAAATGAATCCACCATTCAATTTGGGTTTTAAAAAAAATGTTGTTCATTTTCATTTTCTTTAAATTCTTGCAAGTTTTTCTTGTTGTTTGATTATCTTATGAAGCATTTTGTGCATATGCTCTCCCCTTTTTAGGTGACTCATAAATGCAAAGTGTCAAGTAATTTTATCCTAAAGAATCATTAGTCTAAACAATACCTTCCATATTTTTATTTTAGGCTTTGAAATTGGGATTTTGTCACCTTCTTGTAAGCCTCATAGGGAATAGAAATTAGGAATTGATACCCTAATGTACATACCAATATCATACATCTGATGGGGTATACAAATGGAAGATAACTATCATTAGTGCCAAGCATGAATTTCTAGGGTGAATCTCATGAAGATAAAATGAGAATCTACAACAAGAGATCAAACAACATCTTCGAAGAATCTAACTTTGACAGTACTACTACTTAGAAGGTAAGGCTGACATGATTATGGTGGGGACAAGAACCCTCCTATGGATTGCCCAATTTGGATTTCTTATTTCATATATTTTTATTCCCATGTATTGCCTATTAGGGTTGTATATAGGGACCATCTAGATAGCCAATTGTAAAAACTTTAGATGCCTATTTTGACTCGAATCATACATTGATGCAAGGGTAGAAAGGTAACAATCCATAAAGTTCATCATTATCATGAAAAACTTGAGAGATAAGGGGGGGCCTAAAAACCCTACAAATAATTGAAAAAATTTATTTAATGAACATTAAAATTTATAATCCTTTCTCAAGGCAAGTGTTTCAAAAGGTTTAATGGATGTGATGCAAACCCAAGTCAGTTACTAAAGTGCCTTGTAATATTTGTGTGTTATTGCTTGATTTTTGTGTTGAAACCTTGTTAAAACTTGAGACCAATTCAAACAAACCAAGTATAAATCTTAAACCACTTTTAAACCCAAAAAATGAAGCATTACTTTGTCAAAATTCTAGGTCAAACAAAAGTTATATGTTGCAACTTGGTCCAAATACCTACATTTCTTGTCCAACCCATGTTTTTAGGCTACCCAATTTAAACCAAAAGTCTTATGTAAATATGAAATTTCCCACTTCAAACCAATTCAAGACCAATGTCCAAATTCTCCTTTAAACCATTTTGTTATGCCATCCATTTAGTACTAAACCTACTCCTAGTCTAAATTCAAAGACCAAATTCAAACCAATTTCAAAACCAATGTCTAATTTATTATCAAATTTGTGCCATCATGTCATTCAATTTAGTCCAAACCTATGTGCGAGTTCAAGTGCCCATTATAATGTGCCTTTGTTTCAAATTTATAAATAAACAAGCTCTTATGTTCAAGTGCCCAGCTTCTAGTAAAATGTGTGTCATTATACCATTTGATTTAGTTCATAACCAATTGTCCATTTCGATTTTCCCTTTAATTTATAATTGCAAACTCTAAGTTCCAAATTATAAACCATTTCAATTTATCTTCCATTTGGTTATAATCCTAGTTCTATTTTTAGTTCCAAGTTTAATTCTAATACTATTTCCAACACCAAAGTACCAATTTATGTGCCAAATTGTGTGAAAGTTAACATTGATAAGAACTAGTCCATTTGATATTTGTATTGACATATCCAATTTAAAAATTCAATGTCTATAAAATTTAAATTCAACTTCAATTTTTTTTACCAAACTATTTTTATTCTAATCCATTCAAAGCTAAAATCAGTTCATCATAAACCATGATCCAAACCAATTTTGTATCATTCTGAACTAATTATGTACCATGTCAGTCAAAGGAAAATCTAGTTCATATTGAACCATATTCCAAACAAGTTTTGTACCATTCCAAACCAATTATGTACCATTCCAATGCAATTTTGTACATTCTATTTCAAATCTAAATCAATTGCATGTTAATTCAAACTATTTCTTGTCTTTCTATTCAATCTCATGCACTTGTCGATTGGGAATGAAAAAGTCGTATCATCCATCTTTTATTTCATTGGAATCATATCTATGCCAATTCACCTTTTTGGGGGAAAAATATAATCAAGGCCATTTAGACCAATTCTAACTTATGCCAATCTACCCTTTTGGGGACATTTTCCAATTTACCCAATTTGGGGCCACTTAAATCAGTATCATTTCAACCAATTCCAATCTATGCCAATTCACCCTAATTGGGACCAATTAAATCAGTACCATTTCAACCAATTATAATCTATGCCACTTTACCCTATTTGGGGCCAATCAAATCAATATCATTTTAACCAATTCCAACTCGTGCCAATTCACCATGTTTGGGGCCAATCAAATTAAGACCATTTCAACCAATTCAAACCTATGCAAGTTCACCCTATTTGGGTGTAATTAAATTAATACCATTTCAACCTTTTCAATTATGTGCCAATTCAACCTTATTTGGGCTTATTCTTATTTGTGCTAAGACCACCCCCTTTTTTTTGAGGGGGCTATTTTCTTGCAATCCATTTGTCCTTTCATGTATCCTTATTTGGGGGCATTAGTCCAAGGTTTATCTAAGTCATGGCATCTCACATCTAGCTAACTATTTTACATCAACCATACCTCCCAAATATGTCATCTATTACAGATCATGAACAAGAATAATTTGATCAACAACTATTTGACAATAAGGATAAATAACTTGTTATATTATGGGAAATGGGTGCCCAAATCACAAATGGATTTTATATACAATACTTACGTTATTTAATTATATATCCTAAAGAGACACCACAATAAAGCCAATAGTCCAAAGCTATTATGTCATTACCCCTCCAAGGTCCAGTATCTATTGAAAATCCAAATGTGTCCAAGTCTAATAGCTACTCGATAAGAATATGTCATGATAACCTTCCAAATCAAAATCAAATATGTTTAATTCCAAAGAAATATCAAGATAATCAAACCATTCAGAATCACCCATCTTTGATAAAATCCAAACCATTAATGATCCATCTATATTTGATGAAGAGCCTTTATTTGACACATGAACCATCTTTAATGAGTCCATATTTGAATAACCTATTATTGTTAATCCAAATTCATTTATTCATCCATATCCAAACATTCCCAATTTCCAAACATTCCTTCATTCCAAAGTCTCTATTTCCAATTAAAAGGTGAATAAGGTACTTGTGGAAAACATTATTCAACAACCCATTTTTGCAACTATAATTACATCAAAATCAGGTTCTATTTTATAATTAGTATCAAAATGGGTTCTATTTCAAAACCAAGATTATATTTAGCATTAGCAAAAGAATTAATACCACTCTCAACATTGGGTTTAGATCCTCTTGAGTCAAAATCAGCTTCAAAATCAAAAAATACTGATGTATGTAATGATATTGGCTCCACATTTACAACATATTTAATTGAAAGTATTTGTGATTATTCCATAGTTTTTTAGGGTGTTTCCTTCAACATCAATGCAAGTTATCCTATTATCCTCTATGATAGTTGTGTTGCATTTCCCCTTCCATTTACATTACACATGCATTTACCATTAATTAACCTATCCATTATATTAACATTCCACCTCCCATAAATGTTAATTGGGACTGACAAAATCACACATTATTTAATTGCATCCATGGAAAAAATTTAGTGGTATAATCTCTATGGAATCAATATACTATCAAATCAAAATAATACTCTCCTAGTGAAACCTTGTTTAAGGCACTAGGGGACAATCAAAGTTTAAACTCAACATCTTCTAGTGAAACCTTATTTAAGGCACTAGATGATAAGCAAAATAAAAAATTGGAAGCCTTTAGGGATAACCAAAATGATTTATCAACATCCCTTAGCAAAACCTTATTTAAGCCACTATTGGATAATTCAAATCATAAAAATAAAATTGAATTTATTGGTGAAACTCTCTCTAAGGCACCAATAACTGAGCAAATTAGTTATGTATCACATGATGAAGGCATTATTTAAGTTAATATGTGCCTCACCACAAATAAAACCAAGTTGAATATGGAATCAACAACATTGTGTGTGATTAAAAATCCTAATATTCATTTGTCCTCCAACCATTATACATTCCATTTTGATCCTATTATTAATTCTAGGACTATATTCCATTTTCTACTCAAACCATTTATCCCATGATACCCTTATCTACCCTTCTTGGAAACACTCTTTTTTAAAGAGGCTATGAAGACCTCTTGTTTATAGGTTTGGAAGAATCAAAATCAATAATTAATGAAGATCAAAACAACATCAGTGTGGTTCACAACATCAATAGGATTCAGATAGAGTAGCTATTTTGAGCAGGTACTAGTTAGCTAACAAATGGGACCCACATTATGCATATTTTAATCCTCTATTGAGTTGAGATGCTAAAAAATCAAAAAGAAAAAAAGAAAAAAAAATCAATAAATCAAAAGAGAAAGAGAAATAATTTATCTAATGATAAAAACCATGCTCACGACACTTTGGACAAGTACCATGATGAAAACTAGATTTTTGACATCATGTATAAATAATTATTGTCTATAAGTACTTTGAAATTTTGGGGAAACCCTATTTACACTATAGACCATTGCCATTCCATTACCATTTCAAGCCATTTTAACCATCTAATCCTATTTAACCTAGCCTATCTTATTATAACCATTAGTCTTCCTACCTTGATCTTGTTACGAAAGTGGAAGGGATATTGAGACCTATTTTAGAAATATTTTGGCTTATTATCTACATGATACTTTGATGACTGGACACATTTGGCTCTCACATGACATGGTCATTTGTGATTTCTAGTCCTTTACCTCCTTATCATCCATTATTATCTGGCCCTTGCTAAATCCTATGCCATTTATTTTACCATTGTTTCATTCCTATTTTCCACCCTACTATTGATTCATAGTTTAAACTCTATAAGTGAAATTATATTGATCTGATGTCCATTTGGACTATGTAGGTAGCACTCAATTTTTTAGGTTAGCTTAGTCACCCCTTTCCCATGTTCTCATAATTTTTTGAGTAGCCATTATCTAATGCTCTCGCTATTTTGTGAGCTTGTTCCTATCCTAGGCTCTTTCCCTTTTGTAGTCTATTTTAGTCTATTGGTTCATTGTTCAAACCCTGTGGGTGGAACTACATTGCCTTGAGGTCCATTTGGATTATGTAGGTAGCACTTAGTTTTTGAGGTCATCTCAACCACCCCTTATCCTAGGCTCTTTCCCTTTCTTGAGCTATTTTATGATATTTATTCGTAGTTCAAACCCTATGGGTGGATCTATGTTCACATGAGATCCATTTATATTATGTAAGTAGTGTTTAATTTTTGAGGTCATCTTAGTCACCCCATTCCAATGCTCTCATCATTTTGTGAGAAATTTAAGAAATAATCTGCCCATTCTAAATCTCATAATCTTCCATTGAGTTTAGATACAAAAAAACTTAAAAACATTCAAATATTTTAACAATCCTAAAAATTAAAATAGGATTATAATCTCTACAAGAGATATAAAGCCACAAAATCCAAAATATTATTCTCGTCTTAAATCTGGTGAAAAACCTTAATCCACTCCTTTTAATTTATAAACCATTATTGGTATGTGTCCTTCCCCAATCTTCCCTACTGGGGAAGGTTCATTATTGGTTCCAATTAATATATCCACTTAGAGATGTGTCCTTCCCTTGCATGTATCCTTGCTTGGGGGCACCATCTATTTATCATTATCATTGAGCCTTAATGCATGGATTTAGAATTTTTTAAACAAAAAGATACATTCTATTTCTTTTATTTTTCAATTTTGTGTATGTGTATTTGCTTATTTATTTCCTTTTTCTATTGTTGCCTTGACTCAGTCCATTATGCCAATAGGGTCATCATTGTGGTGATTTTTATTACAAAGTTGTACTTAAGTCCATCCATTAATATTCATCAACATTATCATCATGGTTTTTATAATTGGTGAATTTTTGTTAATGGTCTGTTAGATCAGGGATCAGTCCTTATGCAAATTATATCCAGGTCATCATGGTGTTTTATATCATGGTGTATACTATTTCATATTATATCAAAAATCTAGATCTGGGAGTCTACTCAATAATGTTGTAGCACAATATCTCCTTGTTCACTACATCTCCATAAACTATACCATATGGATTTTTATATGCTCCTCGTGATACATCTAAGCATATAAAAATAGTCATGATCATTTTTTCATTTTTTCTTCTAATCCAATCACATCATTTTTTAATAATTATCTTATTCTTATGATTATCATTTATCTTATCACTTTGACCATTCATAGGTGCATAGTTTTTTGTGGCTTATTCATTTTTTTAAATCCATTATACCATTTTACCTACATTTTCATCACTCCTCTCATTTTTAATCTATGTGATACATTAAATCCTTGAGTTATGCTTGACAATCAATCATTTAACCATTTGCATCATTTAACAATGAAATCTACCCTATTGGGGCCAATCATTTATACCTATTAATGATTACATCTGATCTACTAGGGAATTATATTTACATATCTATACCATCATCTTTAGGACTCTCTACCTTCATTTATCCCTATTGGGGCAAATTATTGTAATTATGAGCCCATAGTTTTTCACCCTATTTAGGGCCTTTTAAAGTGTGCAACTTGTTTTTGGATGTATCCTTCCTACTTCTACCCACCTTTGGTCCAATTTTACTCTATTTTTCTTAGCCATTATGATCAAAGGTGAAATTATTATGTCATTTAGATTAGGCTTATCCATGATTTAAGTTTACCATACTTATTCCTCTCTTTTTTGATATCCCATCCACATCTTCCATGCCCTCTCAAATGGGCATCATGGGTCACTAATTATTTCTTCATCTAATGTGTTAACAAATTTTTCATTATTTGAAAATTCATTACTTTAGTTGCATCTCATAATGACTTCTCAAACAGGGGGAAAATGTAGACACTTAAAATTGGACACTTCATGTTGATTTTAACCTTCTTTTCACTAATGCCTAATCATCCCTATTTTTATCTAATTCTAATTCATCATCACTATTCATGGTTTATTATTCACATCATTATTAGGTTAATTAATTCAAATTAATTAACTAATCCTTCCTTAGTCATAAATTCAATAGATTTTGAATATTCATAATTTATATAAATCTAAAAAATCTAATTATCTTCACCTCATGAGGTCATGTTCCACTCCATTTCCATTTTAAAATTTCAAAGATACCCTAGGCCCTATTTTTCCCCCATCATTGGGATTTTATAATATTATCTTCCTCATCTTTCTAATTTAATAATTCACCTCATTTTCAACTCAATTTCACTTACCAAATTTATATTATATCTTCCTCCCAAATGAATTTTATATTAATTTTTGAGTCCCACATGTTCTCCACTCCAAATTTTAATTCAAGATTCCCATTTTGAATTAAAAATTATATTTTATTCTCATCCCTTGATTCTCATCTTAAGATGTATGGTTCACATTCAAATCAAAAGTCTATAAATTAGAGGTTCTTCTTAAAATTTAAACAAGCTTCTCTATCCTAATCTTACTATGTCAAAATTACTCTAGTAAGATCCAATATTTTCAAGGTTATTATGCCAAAATGGCCTTATAAGATTTAATCTTATATCAATTTCTAAATCAAGTCAAACCCACAACAATCAAGATAAACAAGAAAAGATGCTTGTGACAAGGAACTAACATTACCAAAGACTTTTGTTAGCAATATAAAATGTAGAGAAATATTAATGAAATAAATATGGAAATAAATTACATAAAACACATCACAAGAGAGACAAAAATTTAATGAGGTTCACCTAAGATAGGCTATGTCCAAATAGAAATAACTAGTTATTCTCTTATTTAGTCTAACAAATGAAGGGATAAACCTACAATACATCCACTACAATCTCCTCTTCACTCACACATAGTGTGCCATCATCATTACCATGACTTTTTAGTAAAGGAGGGTTACATATTAGGTCAAAATGCATCAACATAATTTATACTATTAGATCTATGACCTAATAGTAAATGGTATAAATTTACTACAAGATGATTATATTTTACAATGCATTTTTCATAAAAAAATGCTTCAAGCATGCTATCCCCAAACCCCTACTAGGGGGGATCTAAGTACGATCACCACCCCCCTTGACACCCTCTATCAAGAACTAGGCATTATAATAATATTGGGCTCCACCATATAACAACTTTTAGCTCATAAGTCGAGCTCAATCCTACTTCAATCGATTTGTAATAAGATAAATAATAAGGTAATACTCTTTATTTTCTTATTTGAATTCCTTATTTCAATTCATATTTTCTCACCCTACTAAAGGGCTACTAGATGTTTTGATGCTCTAATGTTTGTTTGATTTGTGATCATATAAGTTAGCTCTTCCTCTAGTACATCAAATCCCTATTTATAATAGGAAGCTAGAGATCAATATAATAGATTCAACTATTACAAACTAGTGATGGCTTCATAAAACCCCACAACATGAGAAACTTGATTGTATAAAGTTTTGAAACACTTCAAAAATATTCCAATAGGAAGTAGATATGTATAATTTTTTTTATAATCAACAAGAACCATATTCATCAAATTCTTTAGGAAACCCTAGCATTGTTATGGTCTTTGACAATAATGACTTCCCCTTCCTAGGGGAGGATGACAATAAGCATGAGGAAAACACCAATGAGGTTCATGCTTTCCAATAGTATTAGTAGATCAAGAAAAACTACAACTTGAGAATAAATCAACCTATGAATTATTCAAATCCTACCAATAATGGTGCTACTACTAATCTTGATCTTAATGCTAACAATAATCTACCCCCCACCATAGAGAGATATTCTACCTCCACTTATGAGGGATAATTAGCCTCTACCTAATCAAAAGGATCAGTTAAAAAGATTAAAACATCATGGAAAGGGATGATATAAAATTATTTAAGACATGAAAAAGACTAAAAATAATATCAGTCTTCATGAGCTAGCTCAGATCACTGAATAAATGGAGATACTACTCAAGGCCCTGATACGGAGGACTTTAGACAAGTTCAAGACTGCCCATGTAAATTTAATGATGTAAAAAGATAAACCATGGTACTACCAATCCTATTGACTGAATTTTCATCAAAAATATATGCAAATACCTTGTTGATTCTAGGGCATTATCTAATGTGATGCCCATGACTATCTACCAAAAGTTGGGTTCAATTCCTGATAAGTCAAAAAGAGTAGTATTATAGTTGGATAAATCCTCAGTCTCATGTGTTAAAAAGTTGATAAATGTGATCATATAGATAGCATTAGTTCCATGTGTAAAACATACTATCAACATCCTGGTCATTGACATTCTAGAGGCATATGGCTTGCTACTAACCTAAAATTGATCAAAAATGTTAAACAAGTACATGGCCATAAATTTCTCCCACATGTGGCTACCCTAGAAGGGGGTACCAAATCAAATTAGGGTAGATAAAGAGCCTAAAATGAACTACTTGATTACTGAGTAAAACACTAAGAATGAGAAATTTGACTTCATATCAACACATGTACGTGTATACATTTTCACCACCAAATAATAATTACATGAATAAGAATTTGAAGGTCCTCAATTTTTGACTCTACACTTAGATTGAGCTCATTTCAAGTAAGGTTCTGGCATAGGTGTGGCCCTAATAGACCCAAAAGCTAATCAATACCTAGTTGTTTATAGTTTACAATTTCCTTGCACTAAAAGTTGTGTTGAGTATGATGTTCTGATCTTAGGCCTACAATTCACATTAAATCAAAATGCCAAAAAGCTACTAGTGTTTGGTGACTCTGAACTGGTTATAAACTAGATCAGGAATAAGTACCAATGTAGTTTCACATACCTAAATAAGTACAAACACTGATCTTGGGACTTAAGTGAAATTTTGAAGCATTAAACATCAAGGCCATATCAATAAAAAATAAGATAAATGATTCATTGATAGCCTCCGCTACCAATCTCACACCACTTCAAGAATAAAAAATGTAAAATTTTTTAGTAGAGTTGGTCCCATGCCTTCTTCCCCAAATAATGTGAATAACTTCTAGGTGTTTGATGATGATCAATAAATAATATAGTTGTTAAACAATTCAAGGGATTTTGAAGCCTAGATAATAGATTAAGGAAATATATATCCTATGCATACTAAAAATATGGGAAAAAAAGGTGTTCTCTAACTGAAAGAAAATTGAATTATCATAGGCATAGTTTCCTTGGAATGAGATTTTGACATTGACCCTTAGGATTAGAATAAAAAATAGATGAAATCAACTGAGTCCAACTTCACTAAGGAAAGCTTGGGGACTAACCAAGCTCCCCAAATGGTGAATATAGGTCTAATCTATATTGAAAATGAAAATTAAAAGATGAAAAGATTGATTACAGATTATAATGATGTAATTTATTAGACATATGATGACCTAAAGATATTTGATCCCAGGGTCATTTACCCACACCATTCCTTTGAGGCTAGAACATAAGTTGTTTAGGCAAAGGCAAAGATCAGTGAGCCAAATTCTAAAATCTCTCATAGAGACTGAGGTAAAAAATATCCTAGTTGTCAAAATTGTTTTCCCAAAGAGGCACTCAACCTCAATATATAATATGGTACTAGTTAGGAAAAAAATAGAGAAATTAGGCTATGTGTTGACTTCAAAGACTTAAATAGAGCCTAAAAAGGGATAATTATCCTTTACCTTCTCTGGATGAAGTAATATAGATGGTGAGTGGCTCAAATATGATGTCCTTATTGGATGGATTCATAGGATATAACCAGGTATTAGTTAAGGTATAATATAAGATGAAAACCACCTTCACCATTAAATAGGGAACTTTTATATATAAAAGGATGTCATTTGGCCTAATCAACACAATAACCACTTTCTAGAGAGTGATGGATTTATCCTTTTAGGGATTGATGGGGAAGTGCATCATCATTTACGTGGATGATCTTATAATATTTTGCAAGAATAGGGATAACCATGTAATCCATATACATAAAGTCCTAGATAGGTGTAGAAGGTATGAGGTTTATTTGAACCCTAAGAAAAGCATTTTTATAGTAATTAAAGGAAACTTATTGGGCCATATTATCAACAAATAATAGATCTCCATCTACACATATTATGTCTAGTCCATCTATAAATTAACTCTATCTAATATCAAGAAATACCTAAAATGTTTATTTGTCAAGATTAATTTTATGAGAAAGTTCGTTTTTGGTTTTAAAAAAATCATCAAACCATTAAATGTCATGCTAAAAAAGGATGCTAAGATTAAATGGATGATAGAGGCCAATAAATATATCCAAGACATGAAAATAGAAATTGCTCGAGCCCCAATCCTAATCAACTTAGATTTGAATAAAAATTTATATCTTTATTCATTCAATTTATAACATACCATTGTTGTGGTATTGATGCAAAAGGTAGAAGATAATGGGCATCCCATTCCATTCATGAGCACCAACATAAAGGATGTGGAGCTGAAGTATTCCATAATTTATAATCAAATACATTCCTTGATCAAGGTTATAAAAAATTCATATATTATATTCTATGAAATAAGAGGTATGCCATTATCCCTAGCCCAATCATAAAACTCACACTTAGCCAAAATGAGTTGAGAGAAAGAAGAGGGAAATGGATGGCCAAAATTTGAGAGTTTGACCTTGAAATTAGACTAGCTAAAATGGTAAGAGTCCAAGGCCTCATATAGATGATAACTCAAAATAATCCATGCATCCACATCAAATTAATCAATGAATCTTAGGTGATAGGAGTAAAATGGTGCTCACATATCATCCATTACCTACTTATAAGGACATACCCTCCAGAGTTGAACAAAGACAAAAAGCAAGACCTCAGGCTCAAATCAACTCATTTCATGATCAAGAAAGGGGTCCTTTATAGGAATAAATATGAAGGAATATACCTAAGGTACATTTAAAAAGTGGAAGCTAATGATATAATGGATAACCTAAATCATAAGGTTAGAAATGGGCATCTCTCTAGAAATACTAAAACTCATATTATTCTCAGGATGGGTTATTATTAGCATATGATCTTCAACTATGTCCATATCCACATCATAATTTATCACAAGTTCCAAGTATTTGTGAAGAGAGAATTGAATTTTGATATACCTTTATAGTCTGTCATTGAAGGATTCCCTTTCACCCAATAGGGCCTAGAATTTGTTGAGGTAATAAATTTAAATTATTTACAAGGACAGAAGTTCATCCTCATGGAAAATAGTTATTATACCAGGTGGGTAGAGGATATTGCTACCAAGAATTCATGACCCATAGGTTTCATCAATTTCCTAGATGAAAACATAATCACCTAATTTGGCACACCTATTTCATTGTTCTGTGATAATGGTCTAGCATTCTAATCTACTAAATTCATAGTAAGGGCCTACCATAATCAGATCACCCTATATTTCTCTTCAAACCATTACCTACAAGTAAATGGAGTCATTCAATCAACCAATAAGAACTTAATATATGCCATAAAGAACTTCATAAACAAAAAACTAAGATAATAGAATATCTTACTAAAACATGAACTATGGGTAGACTAAATTACACATAACCAAGCTCTTAAGGCTTCACCTTTTATTCTAGTATATGGATGACAACTAGTCTTCCACATCACTCTCATGATACCAATTTACCAATTCATGCAAGATTATATGGGTGAAGATGAGGTAATAAATTTTAGACTACTTTAGATAGTCCAATTAGAAGATATAAGAACTAAAAAACTACACAACTTTAGGAAACATCAACAAATTTTCAAATGTTGGTTTGACAAAAGATCCAAGATCAAGGTTTTAAGTCTTTCAGACCTAGTGCTCATCTGAGATAAATCACATGAGAAGAAAGGGAAGCATGACAAGTTAACTCCATTATGGATTGGACCATATCAAGTATCTAAAATCCTTGGAAATAATGTCTTTCGATTAAAATACCTCCGAGGTAAGGATCTCACCTTTCCAATTCGTGGATAGTTTTTGAAGCATTAATTCATGGCTGCTCTAACTAGAAATGCATTAGAGTAAACTATAGGTGGATATTTAAATTAGAAGTAGATTATATTTCCTACTTTATAGATTATATTTTCCACTTCAATATTATATTTCTTACTTTCTATATTAAATTTCCTACTTTATACACTTATTTTCTTTTAGAGTATTTTTGTTACTTTTGATAACTTAATTCCATGCTTTCTAGTTTAGTTTCTTAAGTTGCAAAACTATCTAAAAATTTTTAGATAAATTACTCATGTAAATAAAAGGGATAATACATAAAAGGAGCACAATTGGTACTCGTGGAAATTTATTCTGATAGTACTAGACTTTTTGGAGTTGAAGTATGTATTGTGTCTAAATTTTGTTTTATTTAGATTGAATATGCTTACTTAGCCTTTGGCACTTGATTTGATATACTCATATAAATTTTAGAAAATTTTCACATTTCAAAAGATTCATTGCATTATCATATGTTAAAACTTGGGTAGGAGATGATAAACATAGGGGCATGTAGACACTGATAAGGACATATTGACAAATAATTATTTCTTATTTCATACATCCAGCCAAAGGTGGTTCCCAACCTTCCTCTATATATGATTTTAAAAAAATTAGAAAAATAATAGAGGACACATGATTTAAATAAAATCTACTAGGGTTATGGACATGTGGCTATCAGTAGAGCAAGGATTTGAGTCGAACCATAGGTATATCTATTAGAGCTATGGATACTTGGCTAGTAGCAAATCAATTCACAGGCTTTATTGTTTATTAGTTTTAAGGTCAAAAGTCAAAATGAAACCTACAATATTTATTTAGGTCTTTGTCAAAATCTTCATGACCAAGGGAAATTAATTTCACTAGATCACACACTAATCCAAGGGATGGGAAGATTAATATGTTACATCAGGGAGTAAGAGTGTTGTTTCATAAGTTAGATTTCCTTTTTCTTTCTTTATTAATACTAAAGTTGTATCATAATATATTTATAAAATTTTGGGTTCTTAAAATACTTAGGATTATTTTCCATTATGACTCTCCATTTTTTGTGCCCTAACATACACACCCCATTTTTAAAAGTTTAAAAACAATGACCCATTATTGTAAAAACTCTATTTTGGGGAACTATGAGCCTAAACATCTATGAATAAGGTATCATGCATTTGTCATTAAGGGCTATTTTTAGAAAATATATCATTACACAAATTCTAATTATAAAATTCCAATCTTAAAATAGTATCTTAAGTCATTTCAAACCTTGGGTTTTCACAAATTTTATTTTTATATGATGTTATGATTTGTGAGCTAACAGATCTAATATTTATATGTTTTGGTATATCTTTTTATCACATGATTAATATCCATGGATCATTATTTCCCTCTAATTGGGCCCATAGTAAAGATTCTATGTGATAGTGACACACATCCTTCTTGCATCATTTAGAATTTTGGACAATTACAAAATTTAAAAAGTTATTCATAACTATAGATGATTACAAAAGATTAAGTCTTTCGATCTATTGGGCCTCTCAGGCTATGAGAACATGCCACATGCTATATTCATGTTAAAACATAGACATGGAAACTTCATCTATTTATTGGTAAACTTAATAGTTCCATGTTCCCATGTGCTAATGGTTTTGAGCTCTTAAGTATCCCAGATTTTGAGATCATTCCATGTGTCTTGATCATGGTAATTTGTATCCATGGGAAGGTTGAGTTTTTATTATCAAACCTAATGGTTACAAGATTATAATCTTCTATGGTTATAAATAGTCAACACTTGACATAATTGATATAATTCTTGTCATTAGAAGGTTAAGTGGTCCCTTGGTCACCAATATAATGATTTTGAGATCCTGATTCTCCTAACTTATGAGATCATCCCACCTATCTTGATTATGATAACCTATGACCATGAAATGTTTTTCACCAAATGGAATACCAACCTAATGCTCCTAATTTTTTTACTTATAGTGCTATGATATTAGGCCATGTGGATTGATCTTGTTAACTCAATGCTATGGGACCTCCCCAACATAGGGAATAAATTTGATTTCTTGGGTTAATGAGGACTTGACAAGTGGCACTATCGAGGCAAGGTATGGCCAAAACATAATATGGAATGATTGATAACATGACAAATAATCAAGTCAATGAATGTATGACAACTATCTCAAAAGTAATGAATAGACACAAAGAATTAAAAAAATATACTTGGTAAATAAGGGTAACCACCAAATTTGAATAACACATTCAAATTGAAATAGGTATTAAAAGTGAATGTCATCAAAAGGTTAAGTGGTCCCTTGGTCACCAATATAATGATTCTAAGATCCTGATTCTCCTAACTTATTAGATCATCCCATCTATCTTGATTATGATAACCTATGACCATGAAAGGTTTTTCACCAAATGGAATACCAACCTAATGCTCCTAATTTTTGTACTTCTAGTGCTATGAGATTAGGCCATAAGGATTGATCATGTTAACTCAATGCTACGGGACCTCCCCAACATAGGGAATAAATTTTCATTCTTGGGTTAATGAGGACTTGACAAGTGGCACTATTGAGGTAAGGTATGGCCAAACATAATAGGGAATGATTGATAGCATGACAAATAATCAAGTCAATGAATGGATGACAACTATCTCAAAAGTAATAATTGGACACAAAGAATTAAAAAATATACTTGGTAAATAAGGGTACCCACCAAATTCGAATAACACATTCAAATTGAAACAAGTATTAATTGATATATTTTGTTATCTATATTTAATGTTCTTGAATACATTCAATATATAGGCCTACGAGTGATATATATAAAATTAGTGAAAATTGGGATTCAATTTTCTATTTATCTTTTGATTAAATGATTGCATTCTAAAGTTTCCTAACATCACTCAAGTCCTAAATTTATTCATCCACTAAGAATATAATGAATGAGTCAAAGACCTCACTAGAGTTAAAATTACTAAAGCAGAATGATGGCCTCTTTATCAAAACAAGGTAAGCCCTCAATCCCCTTCCCATACTCATTTGCAAGATTAATTGAATATAAAGACATAGTATTTGATAAGAGTGCCCTGAAATTTCAATTCCATCATTACTCAACTCTCTAGGAAGAGGTTGAGTTAATTTAGTCATATTCCATAGAGGATTAACTCTCACTTGAGGCCAAATAATATATATATGATTTATTACTGATTAAAGATCAAGGTCTCCACTAGACTTTAGATAAACTTGAGGTAATGTCCTGCATTGACATATTGCATATTTTAATCATTAATGGAACCGCTATTGTGGACATCATGTATGTAATTAAAGTCCAGACTACCTCTACTTACATATCATCAAGGGAAATAAAAATATATCTTAGGATTCCCTACCTTGAGACCACCTACAATCAAGTCTCATACAATGTATGACTTGACCATAACACTATATATTGAAAGTTTAAGTAATGTCTTGCAAAGGGATAAAGGATAAATCCAAAGGGGTGATCTCCAACAATTATATCATTAAATTTGGACCTAGATTTACCATAGAAATGGCACTATTAAATAGGTATGGGCTCCCAAGTATTGCCTATGTTTAGTTAATGCATGTAAGGAATGTCCATACCACTTTTGCTTACATCTCATGAAGGGGATTCAAAAGTTATCTTAGTATTCCCTACCCTAATACCACCTAAAATCAAGCCTCATCCAATGTATGTCTTGAGCATAGCACTGTAGATAGGAAGTTGAAGTAATGGATTGCAAAGGGCTAGAGGATAAATCCAAAGGGGGTGATCTCCACTAATTATATAATTAAATTTAGACCTAAAGTTTTGATGATAATGGCACTATTAAATAGTTTTTATGGATTCCCAATTATTACCTATGTTCAAGTCAAATGTGTTCTACTACTGGATATTTTTATTATAAATAATAAAATAATAGTACTAAAAGAGATTGTAAGTGCACAACTAAAGGCATATATACTCTACCCTGATTAAAATCTTGAGGATGGAAATTTCTAATTGATGTCCTACTTTTTAGATGATATAATGGCCACTGTTTACAAGCCTTATGACTAGGAATGGAAACCATCAATTGAATATTTGGCAAACAAGGTTGAATAGGACTTCTCCTTTATGTTCATTCATATGTATAGGAAATATGTCAAAATGATAAGTAATGCGGTATATCCTCACATATACCAATCAATGTAGGGCACCTTGATGCCTAGACTATCAGAAAACATAGAATGGACCCTCATTAAATGGGAGATTATTGGTTGTACCTAGATGTAACCATCATCTAAGTGGAGGGTATTAGGACTGCTCCTTTATGATTGCCACATCATGTTCTAGATCATATTTTAGAATAAGAGATAGCCTATCAAGTTTTAAATAGTATTGATGAAGAATTAGGTTAGATACATTTGGATTACTACTTTAAAACTCCTTTCAGTATTGGACAACACTAGCATGTGACTAGGTCAAATTTCATTTTAGTTGGTAAGGCTAGAATGCAATATAACTTATATCTTATACCTTTCAAATAATGGGATCCTAAGAAGAGAATAATGGGGTATCTTAAAACTATATTAGAAAATATTAAAGTGCATGTTTCTTATAGTCACCAAGTGTAAGTCATGATCATATTTTCTTAAATGTTTCCAATGACTCTAAAGGTTGGATAAAGATGAAAGATAGGAAAATGTCTTTGATACTTACACAATCTCTATAATATAATCGATAGGAAATAAAATAATAGGCATAAAATGCATGGAGTCAGCAATGGCCTCTATCTCCACCATAGGGCTCTCATTCGTCAGATCAACCTCTTTCCCCTTTAGTAGAAGCCATAAACTAACAACTAGGTCAATCTAGGAGTCAGAGGGAGTCAAATCCTCAGCCCAAGATAGATATTTTGAGAGGAATTCTTGGCCCTTATGTTTCTTCCACTTTAACAACTTCATATGAACAATTTTTGGGTATAATAACTACCAAGGAGAAACTGATAGTTTCCTCAACTAATTAAACGAAGATTAGTTTTTTTATGACTTATTTCCCTCCTCTTACCTTAGTCACCCATGTGATCCTCCCTAAATTCTTGTAGTTAGTTTTCACTTCAATCCCAACTACCCCTTACTCTCCAAAATCTCCTAAGTCCCCTCAGGGAAGACCTACACCTTCCACACCATTCACTTCATTACCTTTAGCTTAACTCCTTCCCTAATTATTCCCAAAACCTATATACCATCTCATCCACCCTCCATTTCAACTCTCTTCACATACCTAAGTAATTACAAGGAATCCCCTACTCTTTCCTAGTATAAAAAACTAGAGAATATACCATACCTTGATCTCCCTATCATAGAAAAATCTACTGAGGAGGAGGAGAAATATGCATAGGTTACAATGCATCTAAAAGAAGAAGAACAAAAAATGTGATATCTTTAGTTGATTATCCTTTAGAATAATAATAATAGGAGATGGACATCACACAATAAGATGATAAAGAATCTAAGCTAGAGAAAACCAAAGCTCTAAGTTTGGGCAGGCAAGAAGGAGAAGACACCTCATCTAGGTTCATGCCAGAAAAAAGTCAAAAAATTTAATAGGAAGTCTCTTATATCATTTATTTAGATCTTAACATAATAATCTTAGATATAAGTTTACCTACAATAATGTCTATCATTGTATCATCTAGTTCTATTATCACTATTATGGATTCTGATATTCTTTCCTCACCAAAACTAATAAAGACTTGTAATGCAGCCCATTTTGAAATTTTGGTATAGTTTCTATCTTTAATAAGCCACAAAATCATATGAAGAATTTAACCTAGTTACTTTTCATGCCACAACCATTATCCCACCAAAATAAACCATGATTATGGAGATAACACTGGGTTTAACTAGACTCTTGTCTAAGGTGACACCAAGCAAAGAAACCTCTCTATGGCAAGTGTTTGGCTAGAATCTCCCCAAAATCCCTCTTAAAATAAATGTCTCACTCAATTTGATGACTAGCATGGATGCTTCTTAGAGTTTAAATTATGTGATTGCCAAAATGGATACCCTCCTGAATGGGCATAAATAAATTAAGAAGCTATCAAGTCTTTTTATTAGTCATAAAAGTGAAACACTACAAATTTTAGGAGATATGTAATTAACTAGGGTGATCACCCAAGTAGGGGAGTTGGTCAATAAAGCCAATTTTGAGAATCTTATCCATTCAAATACTAAATATTTTGAACAATAAGTAGAAAGTATAGTTCATAAAACCAATGAAGATGTATTATAATTAGTTAGTTTTCAAAAATAGAGTGATGAGAGTTGTGGCTTTAGTAGCCAAGTTTAAGAACTTAGAGGTAGAGAAAAAAAATTAATGACTGAGGTAGTCAAAGTTTTGAATCCTTCATTAATAAATTTTGAATTCATAGATAAATAATTTGATGTATCTTACACACTAGGTGATGTTCTAAAATCTAAAGAAGCGACTTTTGGGTTTACAACATGCACACAACTAGATGTTTATGCCCCCCCAACTTCACAAAGCTTTTAGTCTATGCCATAGTTATAATTATATTATCTTCATCATCAAATCCAATTAACAACATTACATTGGTACTCTAATTTTAGAATGATTATGTATATGCATGGTTATCACCAATGTGGGACTTTAGCTCTTAATGTATTTACTGTACATGCACAATTTATTTTTAGCTAGGAAATCTATTTTGAGTATTATCATTGTAACATGCATCTTTGCATGATTTTGATCTAGAGGTTCTATTTTTGGACTCATAATTTTAGGAAAATATTAAAGATATGAGGAATTCCCCATACCAAGATTATAAATACATGTAACCTCCTAGTCTCAAAGGGAGGAGAATTTTGGCTATTTAGATAACAGGAAATTTAAATCACTTCTGCTTAACTTGATCTTTATGTGCAAATATTCAATCTTATCTAATTTTATGGATTACTAGAGATGTTCCATCATTATAGTATATTAGTGATTTAGCTATGTATGAGGTATCTATGTTAAATACAATCTTTAATTTTTAGTTATAGCTAATTTGAATATATTTTACATGCTAATCATAATCCTCTTGTATATGTGCAATAGTAATCTGGCAATTAGGCAACTTTGATTTTTTCATGTTTAAGTATATTGTATTCTAGTTTCCTTTTAATCTTCATTGTATTTGATTATTTGTGTGTTATAACGACTTGAAACAATAATTAGTATGGATTCCTTATCCTATGTGAGTTCAATACTAGTCTTGAAAGGCTTTATCCCTTGATTTTCCACATGATTTTTTTTCTACCTTACTCTTCCCTTTTTTTTAAGTTTCTTTTAAAATCCTACCCAGTTTAGTTATAATTATCATCATTACACATACTCCAGGTAGATCTAGGTTCACCCATAATCAGTTCACCCATGGTAAACAATTTGTGTCACTCATCACTATTCCACCAATAGGTTGTTCTAAAATTGAATACCCTAAAACATGTGCCTTGGAGTGATCATGTTCATTGATCCTAAAATTTTAGAGGAAACCTCATAGGAGTTTATGGGTTGTGTATAAAACCCATATCAACAAAGTTGATATAATTATGTTTACAATACTTGATTTGTCATAATTGAGTGCCCAACTAACCAATTGAGTGATAGGTTGACTGTGGAACTCAATTATGGTAAATCAAGGTCTAAATCACAATAAGTTGTAATTATTTTTACATGGTTTTATTTTACATACTTAATTTCCACAATTAACTAATCCCTTCATTGATTAAATGAGACATTTAGTTAAATAAACTTTGCACCAAAACCATATTAAGTTTATGTTATTAAGTTTAAGGGGCATTATTTTCCCTAATCAAATATATTTGTTAGGTATTATGAAACCATGGAAGATGAGAGGGAAAGGTGAATCATTCAAACACAATAAATCTAAAACCAAGAAACATCATAAGAAAATTAAAGAAAAAGTTCCCAATAAATTTTAAATCAAATGGTTTGATTCAAGATGAACCATAACTATTTTTTAGTTTGTACTTTTTATTTATATGTAAATTTTAAATATTAATTTTAGGATTTTTTTTGTATTCATATGGGATTGATAGCCTTTATGGTTTATTATTTTATATCATACTTTTGATTTGACAAAATCTATGCAATATATTACTTTATTGAACATTTATTATTGATTTTCATAGGTGATTCATCCTTTGGGCAGTAGGCCATATCCTTATTTTAAATGGTCACTACCACTATCTCTACATATTTGGATGAACAAAAAGATTTTGTGAGTGGGAGTGATCATGGAACTTAAATAAGTGAGGAAGTTCATTCTAAAGGTTTTTCATAAGTTACCATTGTTAACCTAAACACCTCCTTACTTGATGTTGTCTTTAATCTTCCTAAATTTGACAAATCTTGATTTTTTTTTTGAGGATTTCACTTTGATTGCTTATTTTGTGGGAAGATTCCCCCATAAGATCCTCTTGAAATAATGGGTTCATAACCATTGGTAGGTCCATGCTATGAATCCATATCATTATCCAAGGTTTCTTCTTGTTTCATTTTACCAACCTAGAGCATTGTAAATCCATTGTTAATCATGGTAATTGGTTCATTTTTCAACACACTAGTAGTGTTCTCTCATTAGACTTGAGAGTTTTATGTTTTAGATCAAGAAAAATTGAAAATTCTAGTCTAGTTCAAGTTTCCTATGTTGCCTCTCCCCTTTTGGGGTTTTATTGACCAACTCATAAAAACCTTAGGGTCTTTTATATGCCATGAACAACCAAAAAAATTTATGGCTCATCCCTAGAAAAGGGTTTGTGTGGAAGTGAATCTAGCTCAAGATCTCAAAGAGTCCACTAACATTAAAATAGGGAATAATCAATTTACTTAACATGTACTTTAAATCAATTTACCAAACACCTACTTTAGGTGTCAATCCTTGAACATATGATTTAGGAATTTCCCTTAATGGTGCAGATTCATCCTATTCCTCAAGAAAAGGGTGGGTGTGAGCCCAGAACATAAATGTCGATGCTTGGACCACCATCACTAATAAAAATAATAACTTGGCAAGAGGTAATGGTAAACCCTAGTCTGATTATTATCACCTAATAATGGATCCCAAGGCTTTTACTCTAGTTGGAAAAAAATCTATTTCTATGTCTAATGTAGTCATATAAAATGTCAAATTGGTAGCTTGAATGTGGCTTGTGACACCCTATCCATAGGTCCTTGCATGCTTTTATGACCGTTCTAAACACCTTTTTGCTCATTACTAGTCATCCATAACCTTTCAGAGGGTCATTCCAACTCATTCAGACTCTATTTCTTAGGCCAATTTTATCCCCTAAGTCTTAAGCTTATAGGATAAGATCACCATACCCAGAAAATAGTGATAAACCCTAGGGTGTCCCATTTTTAGTGCTCTTATACAATCACATTTTGAGACCAAATGGTAATTCCATCTAATTCCTATCCTTCATCATGTTGGGCTAGTACGAATACATCTAGCCCATGACTAATAGTTTCATGTAAATTCCCATTCAAAATTAATTTACAAAGGAGAGGTGACAAATCTTACAAAAAAAGTAAGAATACAAAAAAAACCACTAAGGAAAACTTTTTTATTCTTTTTATATAGTCACCCAACATAGTTACAAACACATTCAAACTCTCACACCAATCCCTAGCCACCTCAAACACTCTCAAATTTGTATTTTTGCATTTTTATTACACTATTGCACAAATAAAATCAAGTGGGAGAGCTACATATGGATTGATCCCTCTTTGAAGTAGTGTGTACACACAAAGGGTGTGGATCACACATTCAGTGAATATTACACACATTAACCCCCCTTTTTTCAAGTGATTCAAATAATGTTTATTAATCATAATTGATGGTTAGGGTTTGAAGATTAAAATAGATATACAATGATTTTTTTCAACATTTAGCATTTGAAATTTCATAGGTAGGCTCACACAAGAGCTATGAAAAGAATCTAAAAAAATTAGGTCTCTATGAGTAGTTTAGATAATAGAAGTAGAAGAGGATAACAGTGTTAGACCTAAGGGTGTCTTATTTTTTATGGTCCTATCCTTTCATAAAATGAAATCCATATTCTAATTTATGACATTGTCCCAGTCTTACACATCCAATTTCAAGCTCTGTCTCAACTATCTCAATCAAGTTTTAAGCTAAGTTATATTTCTTCTTATTTATTGCTATTTTTAGAAAGGTATAAAATACAAATAAATTATACAAATTAGGATTGTAATTATTTAAATATTACTTAATGATTTATTAATCCAGACATTTAACTAAAATAGGAATAAAACTCCATTATTCCTAAAAATAGTTAAATCATTCAGTGAACCCAAATTACTTCATTTGCACATAAAAACCCTAGGGAAAATTCCTTGCTAATTTTTTCAATATTTTTTAATTTTTTATGCATATTTAAATAAAAAATTCGCATTTAATTTTTAAATTTACCTTATTAATTTAAAAAAATAATTCCATTCAAACCTTAGTTGTTTATATTAGGTCCTGATATTTTTCTAATTTTTTCCTGCATATTTAAATCAAAATTTCACATTAATTTTTATAATTTACCTTAGTAATTTTTAAAATTATTTCTTTCAAACCCTAGTTGAATTTATTAGGTCCCTTTCAATTTGAGGTACCACCTTACATCCAATTCATATTTCACATTAAAAATAAAAAATAGATCTCACTTATTTCAAAACATTTCTTACAAACAATAAGGAGTCCATACTCGGTCCTATCATATATATGATTGATGAAGTTTAATATATGTTAATGAAAATCTTAATTCTTTCCCTCTCATGCTCAGTTCTTATAATAAGGGATGATATTACAAAATTTATTTCTAAACATGTACAAGATTTCAATATTTCCTTTGCATACTCTCTCTCTCTCTCTCTCTCTCTCTCTCTCTCTCTCTCTCTCTCTCTCTCTCTCTCTCTCTCTCTCTCTCTCTCTCTCTCTCTCTCTCTCATGCAAA
This sequence comes from Torreya grandis, assembly GCA_037957365.1. NCBI lineage: Eukaryota > Viridiplantae > Streptophyta > Pinopsida > Cupressales > Taxaceae > Torreya > Torreya grandis. The sequence continues at coordinate 1,521,938 of JARHVA010000458.1, forward strand.
ATAATTTCCAACTTTATTTTTATAAACATGTTAGAAATGTTATGTTACAAGATAAAAATTTTTATGCATTAGGGAAAATTTTCATGTTCTTAATCCCTTCTTTGTTATCTATCATGTGGAATATTCTTTATAATCATATTGATATAGAACTTATAAATCTAATTAATTATTTAACATTACATCTCTATATTATGTTTAATTCAACCAAGAATAAAATCCCTACATACTTAGAGGATCCATTGTATAAGCTAATGACCACCTGTCAAGTTTCAATGTCATATCTTATGCACAAGAAAGAATTTCCTTCTCCTCCTCTCTCCCACAAGGGTGATACCTACTTTCCCTCTAACCAGGTCCATGTTATCACCTCTCCAAAAGGTGAGGTAGCCTATATTATTGTTCTTAATGCATACATTCAGCCTATATCTTCTTCAAACTCTATTCAACATATGTGATTACATATTCAATTAGAAGCAACTAGGGTTTGGACTTGTGAGACTCTAAGGGATCAAATCACTATTATGATCAAGTTAATTTTAGATATACAAATGTAGAATCAAATATTACATGAAAATATCACAACATTAGAAAATCATATTATAATACAAAAGCATCAAAGGCACCCTAGTGTTAATCATGAATATGCACCTTCACCTAGTCAATTGGTTGCAAGCAATGTTACATATCAAAACAAGAAATTACAATACAGTAACTCTATAACTAGTGATTCAGAAAGCATTCAAAGATCAAATAAGAGTTCAAGTAAGGTACTAAGGGGAATTATTAAATCTAAGTTGATCAAACTACATCCTCTATATCCAGTGAGAAGATCTAGATATTATTATGCATATCATATAATGCATGGGCATCACAAAAATTCATGTTTGGCATTAAAAAATGTACAATAAATAATTGCTAAGGAGGACCCTATATAAGGAGAAATAATCAAGAAATTCATAGTGACATAGGAACACATTAAAAAAGGATCAAATTTAGAAATAATACAAAAGTGGTTACCAAAGCATAACTTAGAACAAAAAAAGGGTTAAAAAGCAAAATTAGAGAAAAAAATAGTACCACAAGCATAGGCAAAACACCAAAAAGATGCAAATAGAACTCTCCAAAATGAGGCTCAACTTTAAAAAAATTATGGGTTTGGTCAAAAATATCTACAATAGTTTGACTATCAAGGTCAAGGATAGGGAAAACATGATCAAGGCATCACTAGTCCTATTCTAGTAGTTGATAATGTTTGTCACCAAGGGTTGGGATTTATTGAACATCCTAAGTAAAATCATTCACAGATAGAATTTATCAAAGGCAAAGACCCAGATACAATAAAAGTCAATACTAACATTCCATTGGTTTAAAATCAAGATGATAATGATGAGTGGAAAAATATAGGTTATTATAATTTCCAAGATACCAATATTGAATCTAAATATTTAGAGTCATATTCACATCCATTCCCCCATGCTTCACAATCATGCATGATTCCTTTGTTTAATACAAGATACCATGATAGGGAGTCTCTCATCAGACTCATCAGTTAGTATCATTTCTTCTTAGCTTACTTGTGTAGACACCTAAAATTGGCCATCGATAACCTTCAACCAAGCTTTTGGCTAGTTTTCGTCTAAAACACACAATTCAACCTAAAAAAAACTAAAACATGTTAAATGATGTAAAACTAGCATATTCAAGTGCTGATTTTGGCCAACGTATCCATAAATATGGTAATGTAATTTATGGGCTAGCTAACATTGTTCAGTTCATTTCGAGTCAAAATGGCAAACTCGCACATGCCTGCTCTAGACTGCTCTTTCCTATCAAATATTTTACACAAGAGTCATGCCTTTGTTATTTATTATTGGTAACATCCTAAATGGGAATACACATCCAATGCATCTGACAGTGATTTCTAATTTCAATCTAGTCAAATTTAGGACCAATAACAAGGCATTCTGATTAATTTGGGTAATTTGTGCATACAGTGCTTAATCATGTTTAAGAGCTAGTTAACCCAAATGAAGGCCTAATCAAGAATTACATGGAAACTTGTTGAATATTTTGTTTTGGAAATGAATGTTGAATATCTACATCAAGTGACCTCATTTCTTGAGAAGATATCCCTAGGCCATAAATGCCACAAATATCAAGATTTATGCCCTCCATGATGCACTCCATGCCTCTTAATTTTCCCTTCTTCTAATGTCATGATGAGGATAATTACAAACTTAATTCCAAAAATTGAATTAATTCTTAACCACACACCTCAATCTTGAGATGGATGGTTAAGGTTTATTATAAACAAATCCAAAAATTTATAAATAGGAGGCCTCACAACATCATTTTAAAGTTTAATTAATGCAAAGTTATAATGCAAGATTGGTGCTAAAAGCTTCAAGCAACTAGTTTTATAATGCCAAATTGATTCCAATCCAAGCCAAACCACAAGCCAAAGGTGCCAATGAGAGATGAATGTTATCAAACTTCCATTTCTAAGGACTTCATGAGCACAAGATGAGCAAGCCACCACAACAAGCATTTTAGAGCATCCAAGGAAGGTAAAAGAGTTTTCTTTTGAATTTTAGTTGTGTGTTTCATTCATGATTGTTAAATAAGCTCTCCCTATTGTCTAGGCTTAGAGATGTTATGATATTAGTGTGTTTATTTTTATTTTTTTCATTTTAGAACTAACACAATACTAACCATCCTCTCTTGAGTCAAATTCCTAGGTCACATAATGGCATGCCCAATGGGACTAGACACATCCTACACCTAAAGGATATCCTTTTAGAACCTTTAAAAACTTATTTGAGCTTTTAAAAATCTTGAAAATTAATTTTCTAACCTTTTTTTTCCATTTTTAGTTGCCACATTTTTTACACAGTACTGACGTCAACAAAAATATGGACATCAATTACTTAGCTTAACTGACATTGGTTGGTAGAGCTAACATCAATCAGATCTCATTTTCCTGTAACTAATGTTGGTGGTATTGACCGACATTGGTCACTATGTTTTTTTCAAAAACATAGACCTAATATCTACTTTTCCAAACTTTCTTGTTTCAAAGTCAAAAGAGCTTCAAAGCTAAAGGACATGCTAACAATTTTTCTATAGGACCAAGAGGGATATTTACTCAAAACATGTTTAAATCACTTTTGTATGCTTAAAGTTGGATTAGGAACTTTATTTTGGTGATTACCAAAAAATTTAGGTGTTTTTGGTGAATTTTTTCAATGTTTAAAACTAATACCAAAGGGTCAAAAAAACACCACCAAACATTTCATTTGGGTTTAAAATTAAACACACTTGTCAATTTTTTCTTGTAATAGTTGTTTAGATTAATCTTGTTTGGCAAAAAGAGGTATATTGCATATATGCTCTTCCATTTGTCCCCTATAGAGAACCCTTGGGATCAAAAGCACCATTCTTATTGCAAGTAGCCTATCCCAAGGCTTAGAAATAATGTCACCTAAAACACTCCCCAAAAACTTGCTGAAGTTTAGGTGATCTTGAAAATGACCCTAAAGTCTTTCTATTTTCATGATTTCTTTATTTTTATGCAACTTGGCTTGTTAGGGGGACTTCATCACCTCCCACAACTTCTTTAGGGAAGATTTGACTTGGGGTTTCATCTCCTGACATTAACTTCATTTGACTTTTTTTAGAGTTACACATGGGACGTAGTGGCACTTAGACATAACACTACACTGAGCGAATAATAGGATGTAGTGGTTGCAAAAAAGACTAAACCTTTTTTCATCAAGTTGAGTGATACATATCCAAAATTCATGATTTTATTTTACATTCTTTGGCATGAAAGTCATTGTACAATTGATTCCCCTAGATTATTCAGAAACTTGTTAGAATTTAGACAAATCCCCACTTACCACAAAAGTATTGTTGGTGAAAGGTGTGCCTCAAGGTCCATGTCATGGTAATGTCATTTGAGATAAGGGTGGGTGTAAAAACCATACTATATAGTGCACATTCACTTTTCGATGAACACTTAAAATCCTCTCAAATGATGTATATTAATAGATTCCAATAGTACCAAGCAACCTTGTTAGTTTAAGGTCTAAGGGTGGTTAAGTAGTTGATCTTGTCCTAGTTTAAAGTCTTATTTGGGACCAAAACTTGGTGTAAATAAACAATCCAAACCCAACACATAGTCCAAATTTTCCTTTGAATAAAGAGGCATTATGCTACTCATGTGAGATCATCCATTTATCTTGTTCAAAGTTTATCAAAAGCTTGAGAGCCATATCATCCACTTTGGCATAGTTATGATGCCTAATTGAGTATAGACCTTTACCAAAATTGTTTAATTCCTTAACTCATAATTTAAATTTGAAATTACACCTTTACAAGTTCATAGGGTTGATGTGTTAAGTGGGTTCACCATTTACACTAAACTTGAGGGAACTTAGGTTTAATTTACAATTTGGGTTGAAGGTCATTTAAGACTCATAATCATTGCCCTCACTTGATAAAATTAAGCCATTTTGTGCTAAACACTTACACTTTAAGTCTATGTACCACAACATTTTGAGTCAATAAAAGTAGTGTTATGCTGTCAAAATTGTGGAAAAATGTATTTGCCTTAGAGAGTCTTTGAAACAAACTTATTTATCACACCTTTTGAGTATTATAGAATCATTATGATGCCCAGATAATTTCAAATGTTGTTTCATAGACCTTCTTACATAGAATTCCAAATTTTTTCCTACATATTCATATTGATCCAAGTATACTTTTGATCCTTTATCTAAATCATAGTTATATTGTTCACCTTTGTCTAGCTTGTTTTTCAAAAAGAACTAAGTTTTATACAATTATTTTTGAGAAAATAAACTATTGCTAAAGTGCCTTTTTTTTTATACCTTATACCTAGTTGACCAAGTTCATGTCCAAGAATCAAATGCCTAGTGTTTGTTAGAAGTGTTTCAAATCTGTTAGATTAAAACTTTCATCTATTTTCAAAGTCTAAATTTTGATGTCGTTTAACCAAGAGTCTTAGCACATGCCTTGTTTGAGCCTATATTTTGATGTCGCATTTGGTGAAAAGACCTAGCAACTTTTAATTTCCTAGATTAGACTGATTTAAAACACTTCAACTTTAGAGTTTGGCATTTTCATTTTTTGATCCATTTAATTATTCATCTTTATGTGAATAGTGAAATGTTAGATATTTTACACTAGCTTGTTTCCTCACAAATATTTGTATAAACCTTTTGATCCTTTTGAGAAATCTAGACCAAGTTGAAGGCATCATTTGTTTTAGATTCTATTCTTTTTAGAGTTTTTATAACTCTTTGACCTTTTATCACCAAGCATTGACTATGGATCCCAACATGTATTCTTACACTCGTAGTGGACTCATGTACAATTTGGGGATTAGTAATGTAGTTGTGCAAGAAGAAATGGTGCAAGGCCCCTATATGGATAACATTGCTAATGAGATGAATTCTTATCCTTCTTATAATACTCAATTAGGGGCACAAATCCAGATCAATTACCTAAATATTTGGTTAACACACCACCTTACATAGAACAGGACCAAGAACAAACCACACAATACTTAACTACAATACCCATGGTGGATGAGCTAGTACTTCAACATCCATATTCTACTAATTTAGCTTCCACGTATGATCCATTTTTGTTTAAGTGACATTTTTTAGAGAACAAAGATGAGATTTTGGTTAGGGCCATAGAGGTAAGGGATAAGTTTATATTATACTTCCCCCATGAATATCTACCAATTCTAGTAAGAGTGCCCCATAATATCATTTACGATCAATAGGTTTCTTTGAGAAATCCTATGGCTCTAGTCCAAATAACATACCAAGACCCCAATATATCTAATCTAGGCAAAAAAATAATGGAAGATCACTTTAACCAAATGCAAATAGCATACCAAACCTACCTAAATTTAGCATGTGATTTTAATTAGATGAACATGGTAAGTAAGCCTCTCATTGAACTAGTTCCTTCAACAGGGGTGTTGATGGAATTAACTGGACAAGAGAATCTGAGTTCTGACCCATTTGTATAAATCAATTCAATAGATAACTTGATATATATGCCAATTATTGAAGAAGTGTCTTCAACTTCTACATTGAATAATGAGCCAAACATAGTAGATAATGTGCAGATAGTGTCTAATCTTGATCAAAGTGGTACTAACACACAAACAACTAGACAAAAACATATGCCTATAGTTAATAGCATGAGCATATCATCATACCAAAGAATAGGATTTTCTATACCCTATCCTCAACCAACTATTTCCTCAAGTGTACAACCTACAAGATTAGATAATCAAACAATAGCTAATATTACACCTCAGTGACAAAATGTGATAAATCCTACTCCTCAACAAGTAGCGAGTGGTATTCCACAACAAAAAAATAGTCTATTGTATCAACACAATAGAGGATGAGTAAATTACCAGCTCAACTAGGGTCAACTAATATTCCACCTTGACAAGTAATAACAAACATACCTCTTCAACCATAGAATAATATACCAGTCAAAAACCAAGCAATGACTAGCTAACAATGTGTAAATATTAGTCAGTGATAGATGTTGAATATAAAACATTATTACACATCTTCATAGGGATTTGTGTAATAAGTAGGTCCTAATGTTTCTCAAGTACCTACTAAACAACTATTGGTTTAAAATGTGCCACAAATCTAGAGACAAGGTCTTGGTTCACGGTTCCCACTCAACAACAAGGTTTGATTAGTCGACATCATGTCCCTTTTCAACCATAGTAGGCACAATATAGTTATAGCCCTTCATCCCAATGACAAAATCCTCAAATTAAAAGCTTTATCATCAACCCAAACTAGAATATTGCATAGCTAAATCTGCAATTTCAAGTAAATCCTAATCCACATATACGTATTCTTGGTCCATTCCCCAACTAAACCAATATACCTCAATAGGTGTCTCCATCATAACCTAGTAAAAGTGTCCCACTTTTGACCTCCCAACCATCTATCCAAACCAATATTCTCCCTCAAACCAATATCCATTTAAATTTCCTATCCAAAGAATTGTAATAGATGAAGGATGCAATTGTTGCCATTTAGGTGAAGAAGTAAACTAATAAGTTCAAACTGGATGGCATGTGTTCCTATCCACTCAATATGGAATATTTGAAGATAACATTTCCTCCAAGATATTAACCACCCAAATTTGATAAATACAAAGGGAAAGGTGACCCTAATTCCCGTTTGACTGAATTCTTCATCGCATGTCAACCAGTGGCATATAATGACATATACCTCTTGCTGTTGTTTCTAAGGAGCATGGCTAGACAAGCCTTGGAGTGGTTTTTAAAGTTTCCCAAGAATTCAATAACAGACATTGATGATCTTTCTAATAAATTTATGTATCACCTTTCTTATAATCTTGAGCATGAGATTTCATTAGTAGTCCTAACACAAGCAAAGCAAAAAGTTGGGGAGACTATTCCAAGTTATTTATAGTGATGGAGAGCCCTTTCAAGCCATTTCACTAACATTTTCTTAGGTAAAAAATTAGCTACTATGTTTACTAAAAAATTGCATATTGAGATAGCCTATCATCTAAAACTATAATGTGTACATATGTTCAAAGAGATCATTGATAAAGGTTTGTTGATTGAGAGGGCACTCATTAATAAAGGGTTTATCAAGCCTAATTAAACTAATCAAAATCAATGTATCAATCATAGAAATTACCAACATCCCATCCAAGTGTAAGCATCACAACCATCATAGGCCAATAATCATGAAAGACTAGAGTAATTCAATTGAAATAGGAATGCTATGGGAAATGGAGTGACTAAATCTCATCATGTCCAAACTATGCAGACATCATTTACACTACCTTTTTAGCTTACTCCTACCCATCAACCTCTCCAACCAATACCAAAAGTGCAACAACCAAGACCTTCACAATAAATATAGCAGTCTTTACTATTACAAATCCCTCCTCCTAAGAGAACTATGCCTGCACATCATGTCTTTAGTGTCCTAGGAGAACCTATTGAATTTAAATTTTACAAGCTTACCAATACTAATCTTATTAGTTGGCCTATACTAAAGAATTATCTAGAAGGCATTCCTTACCCTGATTGGTACCATGAAAATGAATTTTGTGACTATCATCAGGTCAAATGGCATAATCTATGAAGATGTGTCCAAATAAAGCATTTAATTGAAAATATGTTAGAGAATGGGGAGATAAAACTAGATAATAGTGCTTCCACTTCTAATAAAACTCTTGGGATCTATCAAAATCCCTTTCCATGACATAACAATCAATAGTAGTAGAATAATCAGTAATAACAACAATGTCTAGTGCCGTATAAAAAGTAATAGTATCAAAATCAAAGGCCAAACCAGTAGAACCAACAAAATTAGCAACAAAATCCATAATGAAAAAATAATGGGCAAAACCAAGGTCATAATAGTAACTACCAAAAAACCTACCATGCAGTTACACATGACTACAATAGGGTTGTAGGTCATATTACAGGGGGTAGCATTAATACCATCTCCATTAATCCTAGACCATTGATAAATAATAATATTTAACCCAATCACATATATATTCCTTCTTTAACCTAGGAGTACATACAGGCACACCAACAAACTAGGACATCCCCTTTTAGATCTTGTAATGACAACTTGTTCTTACCAAGTGACCACATGCAAGTGCGCTAGCAACCGAGACTTATCCTGTCTGGTCCCACACCATTTCCAACATTGGTTACCAATAATGGTCTAGTATTTAATCTCAATTGTGAAATCACAACTTATAGGTTAAAGATTGTTATCCCAAGCCCATAACCATCTACCACTTTTCCTATCATCTAACTAACTATTTAGCCTCAGAATAAACTATTCATTCCTAACCAAGATAAAAAGTTTGATATTGTGGAATAATTATAAAACATACCAACACAAATTTCTATTTTATATTTTCTACAGACAAAAATAATCCACAAGAACATCTTGAATGATTTTTTGACCCAATCCACTGTTGTTAGTGACATATCCCTTGATAACTTTCAAGCTTTGGTTGGACACCTAGCTCTAACCCAACAAGTCACATTCAACCAAAGTGATATGTCTTCCCTTGGTCCACTCCATAATAACCTATTGTACATCAAAGTTTTTATTAGATAGCATAAATTTAATTGTGTCCTTATTGATAATAGATTTCACCTCAACATAGTATCCCTCAAGCTCATCAAGCTTTTTGGTTACACGATGACAAATCCCTAGCTAGACATAATAACTATCAAAGCTTATGATAATTAGGAAAGAGAATCATAGGGAACCATTAGTTTACCAGTTATCATTCAGCCTTTAACCCATGATACACTTTTCCATATGTTGGAACTTAATTTATCATACAACATGCTTCTAGGTGGGCCTTTACATGAGATACATGTAGTCCTATCAACACTGCACCAATGTATCAAGTTTTCCCACTCAGGGATGGAAGTGAATATTCAAAGAGATTTACACCCATATGAACATTGTAAACATCTTAAGGCTAAATTTCAAAAATATTATTATTAGTACGGTATGAATCCTAGTTCCAAGTAGGATAAAGTAAAAACTATACTTATTGATCCTTCATCAGATAATTTCATAGATCATAATACCTTAGATTCTCTTTTCCACATACTACCTCCTAAAGCTTCCAATCATTTCACCATTTCAAATAATGGATTAGGAGAATATGTGACCCATGACACATTTCATATCACCAATCTTCCTCAGAATCTAAAAACCTTTGGGTGATATAAAGTCATTCCACATATGCATTGGCAACAAAAGAATAAAGATAAGGGACCTATCACCTTTCTATCAGCATCTGACCTAGGACCTAACCCTCTTTAAGGGAATGAATCATGGCTATTTAATGACAACCAAGCTGATTTTTATAGAAATATAAAGTATCCTATTTCCAATAGGATCATGGAACATCACAATAATGAAGGAAGAGGCCTCAAACTAAATCAACAAGGAACCACCAAGCTGATTTCCATGGCTAAGTACGAAAGACCTTATGGACTTGGATTTAAACTACCTAGGGGTGACCCCACATATTTTATTCAAACCCCATCACCAGTGACTAGTGAAGATGATGTTGATAGTGAAGCAGATTCTGATCATAGCCTTACCTTTGATAGCCTAGCTGAAACCAACCTATTTGATAACAATGCCATTTGTACCCTTACCCAAGCCATTCATCAAAATCTATTGCCATTATATTATCCCTAATTGATAGATTGGGACCAAGAAGAATCTAGTCTACCAATTAATGAGTTTTAGAATGATGAGGCATTATGTGATTTCTTAGGCCTTAGAGATAATGTTCCATTGGGAGATCATAAATCAAGATTCTCAATCACATTAGATCCTGCAACCTATTTTTGAGAGTCAATAAACACCTTTATATAAAAATAAATAAGTAAAACATTGAGGTCCAAAAGTGAAAACCTCTTTGAGGCACTTTTTGAACAGGGAAAAAGTAAAGATAAAGGTCAATCTAGTGGTGAAAACCTATTTTAGGCACCATTAGATGGAGTGTTCATTCTTCTTTGAATTTAGGCCAAGAGACCACCAATGATAAACTTACCTATAGATCTGAGTTTAGTTTTGAGAAACAACAAGTATTTGATCAAATTCTCCAATAATTTTTGACCATTTTTATTACATGGCCACATATCCCAGTAGGAGACTCAAATTCATCATGCCTAGGAGAATTTGAAGAGCAAGTCCTAACAGAGGACCCTAACATAGTCTAACAGTTTAAGTTGCTACCTACTATCCTAAAAGATAGTTCAACCTTCCTAGTTGAAGCTATAATAGAGGTAAACATTGGGACTCTATCAGATATGAAATGGATAAAATTGGGTGCATCCCTCACTAAGGAATAACATGACATGTTTATAGCTCTGTTGAAAGAGTTTGTGGATATATTTACATGAGCCTATCTGACATGCCAAGATTAGACCCTGCCTTGGTTTTATAGCACCTTGTGGTTATTCCTGATATCAAACCGGTAAAATAAAAGCTCCATAAGATGCATCCTTGTATTTTTATATTAGTCAAGAAAGAGTTGGAAAAACTTTTAGAAGTAAGATGTATGTGATCCCTTGACTACTCTGAATGGATCTCTAATGTTGTACCTATTAGAAAAAATCTTGAAGGAATCATAATTTGTACTAATTTTTGGGACATCAACAAAGCTTTTCCTAAAAATGATTTTACCTTACCTATTATCGACATGATTTTAAAATCCATGAAAGGATATGAAATGCTTTCAATCATGGATGGCTTTTTAGGATACAACCAAATCAGAATAACACTAGAAGATTAGCATAAAATAATGTTCACCACTTAATGGGGAACATTTTGCTATCAGGTGATGCCATTTGACCTTAAGAATGTGTGAGCTACATATCAACAAGCTATGACTAGCATATTCCATGATATGATGCACAATATTATTGAAGACTATGTCGATGACATATTAGGAAAATTCAAGACCAAAGTTGACCATCCATTAGTGTTGTGTAAGATATTTGAAAGACTACAAGAGTACAAAGTCAAACTAAATCCAAATAAATATGTGTTTGGTGTAAATTCAATCAAATTACTGGGTTTCATCATGTCTCATAGGGGTATTAAAGTTGATCCTGCTAAAGTCTATGCTATAACCAAGATGCTACCACCAACCAATTTGAAGCAACTTCATAGTTTATAGGGTAAGATCTAGTCCATTTGATGCTTCATCTCTCAGTTAGCAGACAATTGCCATCCATTTATGTATTTTTTTTAAAAAGGATTTATATTTCACTAGGATGATCACTACCAAATAGCTTTTCAACAAATCAAGGACTATCTTGTTAATCTACCTATTTTATTACCTCCTATGCCAAGAAAGCCATTTGTGTTATACCTATAAGCTACCAATTATGCTCTAGGGGCACTCTTGGCTCAACATGATGATAATGGAAAGGAGCATGTTGTTTACTACCTAAGTTTTACCTTGGTTACATATGAACATAACTATGTACCTATTGAAAAAGTTTATCTAGCTATGGTTTTTATAACTCAAAAACTACATCATTACATGTTGAATAATAAAACCATGGTCATTTCAAAAATAGATCCACTCAAGTATTTACTATCTAAAAGAGGTTTTCAAGGTAGAATGGCTAAATGGATCATGCTTCTTAGTGAGTTTGACATAGAGTATGTCAATCAAAAATAAATCAAAGGACAAGTTCTTGTAGATCAACTTGTTGAAGCACCTCTCATGGACACACAGCCACTCAAGTTTCCATTTCCTGATGAATCCATCATGACCATTATTGATACACCCCTTGAGGAGTAGCCTTAGAAGCTATATTTTTATGGATCATTCACTACACATGGATTGAGGGTAGGCATATTATTTATTACACCACAGGTGGATCTAATTCCTAAATCATTTAGAATCAGCTTTCCTTATTCAAACAACAAGGACAAGTATGAAGCACTTGTTGCATTACTTCGACAAGCAGTGCATTGGAATATATCTCATCTTCAAGTTTATGGTGATTCTTATTTAATCATCAATCAGGTCATAGATTATTTTCAAACCAAAGATGACAAGGTGGTTCTATATAAATCCATGGTTGATACTCTTAAAAATTAAATTTTCAACATTCAGTTTGAGTAAATACTAAGGGCTAGTAACATAACTATAGATGCCATGGCTACTATTGGTTCTCTAATTTGATAAATAGATAAATTTAGATAGTATCAATTCCTTGTTGATAATTTGTCAGCACTAGACCATGAACCTTCAACTATTACCATGATTTGTGATATTGTTGGACCTAATTTTATTTAGTACTCAAACCTTTAAAACTACCTTCATGACCAAGTTTTACCACCTGACCTATCTCAAAAACAAACCGAAACCTTAATTCATCATTCCACTTGTTATACTTTACTTGGATCCACCTTTTACCACTATAGTTTTGATGGAACTCTACTTCGTTGTTTAAACTTCAACAGAGTCTACATTAGCATTAAGAGAAGTTCATGAAGGAGTATGTGGAGCCCATTATAGTGGGGCAATCCTATCCAAAAAGCTCTTGCATACTAGTTATTATTGGTTCATAATAGATGTAGATGCCACTGTATATGTAAAGAAATGTGAAAAATGTCAATGGCATGCTAATTTTATTCATGCCCCAACCAAAAATCTAAAACTAATGTTGACACCATGGCCATTTTCTATATGGGGACTTGACCTCATTGGGAAGATTAACCCCACTTCATCTGATGGACATAAACATATCCTTACCACCACTAAATATTTCACTAAGTGGGTTGAAGCTATACCCCTTACATGATTGGAAAGCAAATTTCCAAATTCATGTTCAACCATCTCATCTACCACTATGATATCCCCTCTGACATTATATATGATAATGGAGGATCATTTAAGAATAAATATGTAGACAATTTATGTAATAAATACAACATCACACAACACTTTTTTACAACATATTACCCTCAAGGTAATGGATTGGCTAATGCATCCAACAAAACCATTATCAATATTCTCAAAAAGATTTTCAATGATGTCGGTCATGATTGGCACCTCCAGATATTCCCTGCCCTTTAGGCATACCATACCAATCATCGTACCCCCATAAGAGCCACCCCATATTCAATTGTATCCATCTTTCCTATTGAGGTTGAATTTCATTCACTACACATCTCTTTCAAGCATGTCATAAATGATCATGACTATCGAATAGCTCACTTGCAAGAGCTGGACCTACTAGATGAGAAATGCACAAAACCACCCTCAATAATATTCAAGCATATCAGAATCGACTCAAAGTCCACTATAATAATCATGTAAAGTATAGAAAATTTAAACTTGGTCATCTTGTTCTCAAATAAAACCAAAATAATACCATGGCTAAGAAGAAACATAAAGGGAAATTCAAACCAATCTGGATAGGGCCTTTTGTCATAGTTATAGATTATGGATTAGGAACATACAGGCCTGCCACACCCGATGGTGATGAAATTTTAGAACCAATAAATATTATTCATGTCAAGTGATACTATGCTTGAATGTTAAGGTGTATTATCTATAAGGACCATTTTAGTTATGCCTTTTTACCACTATTCCTCTTTATACACATACCATTCTTATATGTCCTCTTTGTCATATCCACTTTCCATTTTCACCTTATCGACCTAGTGTGTTATGAATCATAGCCTATTTGACCTTGGTTTGTGTCATTCATTACGTAGTTTTAGCATCAAGATATCTTATTAGTTCATCATTTGGTTTAATAACTTCAAATAAATATTGTATTTTGGGATAGTGTGATAGAAGTTTCAGCAATTACATCCTTCGTTTGTTAGTCTTTTATTACCACCAGTCTTATTGTTAATTGTAACCACCTTTGGGAAAATTAGTACCATTGATCTTTGACGTTATGTCCTATTTATAAAATCCTATGGGAAAAATAGGGGAAATAATAAGCCTTGATGTACTAACTTGCTACTTCCTATGCCATATTATGTCTTTTTACCAACTGTGCTTGTTTTGTTTGAATTCACTATTGCACTAGTCAAATTCCTCCACTATAAGGGTAGAGATACAGTGACTTAAGGTCCTACTCTGGTACTATATATGTAGTGATTAATACTTATTGAGGTCATCTTAGTCACCCTTTTCCCAATTCTCTCACTATTTTATGAGCAACTTAAGCAATGTTCTCATTATTTTGTGGCAATCTAAGTTTGAACTCTCTCACCATTTTATGAGTAACCTAAGTATGAATGCTCTCAATATTTTATGAGCTTAAACCATTTAGTGTCTCATCATTCTTGATTGAGTTGTGACACTCCAAAACACTTCCAAAAAATTTGAAAAAATCATTAGAAAAGAAAAAAAACATTGACCACTTCTTTGCCTTAAGGATTCTGGGAACCCTTAATAAGTTACAAGAAAATCACTTGTCATTTATTTTCCCCATATTTTTTGGTATTTTTATCTCATGCACTTGACATTTTTCAAGACCATTCCTATTCTTCTATCACATTTATTTTGTTTGTTTTCATTAATTATCACACTCTTCCCATTCCCTGGGAGAACTACATTTGGCATGAAGTTTTTTATTGGATACTACATCCATAGAACTATATAGGTAGCATCCACTTGCCTAGTACATATGGATATATCTCACCCACCCCATTCCTTTTCTTCTATTCCCCCATTTATTCATTTGTTAAGTTATTGCCTATTTTCTAGGGGCAATGTTCATAGAATTTTTATTGCATTGTGTTGCTTGTTTGTTTCTACTTATTTTATTTTGTTTATCTACTTATTTGTTTGATTTTAGTATTTTTTACTTGATTTATTTTATGTGTGTTCATTAGGTGATACCTTGCCCACACTTACACTTGAATCTATCCATATTCATAGGTTTACATTGTCATCATGGTTTCTATCATTGGTGCATTGTTTTTTATTATGTATTGGATTACGAGAGTCAGTCCTCATGCATATTTTGGCCAAGTATTTATGGTATTATATCATAAAGCCTACCATCACATGATAAAAAAAACCTTAGCCTCAAGAATATTATTCAGCAATGGTGGCATCTCTTCGGCACTGACATCCTGATTCACTCCTAATCATATCCCAAATAGAGTAATTAACCATGAATGAATTTCAACCTTTATTAGTTTAGATAAGCATCTCCCTACTAGTAGGTTGTTCCAATTCATCATTGCCCTCTGTGTTATGTTATCATCATCCTTGGCCAATTTTATCATGTTTGCCATAATTGGGGTCCAATGATTATAACTGCCTATGGGCAAATCATTGCACACCATCCCACCTGTATTTCTTAATGATTATAAACAACTTTGGGAAAATCATTATGTTGTCACCACTTTAATTTTTATACCTATACAGGGGCATGTTATTATCTTTTTTTTCTATCCTAACTGGGGTAGCTCCATCTTCTTAATGATTATAATCTCCTTTGGGCAAATCATTGTGTTATCATACCACATTGCCACTATCAGGGTAAATGCTTATAACCACCTTTGGGAAAACCATTGTGCACCATACCACTTGCATTATCAATGTTTTTGACTACTTTTTCAATATCATTATTTTTTCACCCCATCATCTTTCCTTTCTTTGGTCCCCTCAATTTGCTTCTTTCTATTCGAGGGACTGTTTGTTGACCTCCTTGTGCCAATCATTCCCTCGAGGGGGCATCATACATTTAGTTTATCATTCCTATAGTTGTAGGAATATAGGTCCTTTTCATTATATGAGAGTATGTTACTATTCTTCTATCTTGAAACTCCTTCCCAAATAGGGGCAAATTGTAAGCACCTAAAACTGGCTAGCGATAACCTCTAATCAGGCTTTTGGCTAGTTTTCATCTAAAATGCACAATTTGGACTAAAAGCACTAAAACATGTTAAATGATGTAAAATTGGCATATTCAAGTGCCAATTTTGGCCAAGCACCCTAAATGTGGCAATGAAATTTATGGGATAGCTAACTTTGATCAGTTCATTTCAAGTCAAAATGGCAAATTTGCAACTACATGTTTTAGACAGCTCTTTCCTATCAAATCTTTTGCACAAGACTCATGATTTTGTTTTTTTATTGGAAACATCCTAAATGGGAATATACATCTAATGCATCTGATAGTGATTTCCAATTTCAATCTAGCCAAATTTAGGTCTAATAACAAGGTATTCTGATCAATTTGGGTAATTTGTGCATAAAGTGCTTAATCATGTTTAAGAGATAATTAACCCAAATTAAGGCCTAATAAAAAATTCCATGGAAACTTGTTGAATAATTTGTTTTGCAAATGAATATTGACTATCTACATCATCAAGTGACCTCATTTCTTGGGAAGACATCCCTAAGCCATAAATGCCACAAATATCATGATTCATGCCCTCCATGCCTCATCAATGCCCTCTATGATACCCTCCATGCCTCTTAATTTCCCCTTCTTAAAATTCCATGATGAGTATAATTACAAACTTAATTTCAAAAATTGAATTAATCCTCAACCACACATCTCAATCTTGAGATGGATGGTTGAGGATGATTTTGATCAAATCCAAAAATCTATAAATAGGAGCCCTCACAACATCATTTTTAAGCTTAATTAGTGCAAAGTTATAATGGAGGATTGGTGACAAAATCTTCAAGAAAATAATGTTATAATTCTAAATAGATTCCAAGCCAAGACAAGCCACAAGCCAAAGGTTCCAAGGAGATATGGAGGTTGTCAAGATTCCATTGCCAAAGACTTCATGAGCACAAGCTGAGCAAGCCACCACAACAAGCATTTTTGAGCATCCATGGAAGGTAAAAGAGTTTTCTTTTGCATTTTAGTTGTGCGTTTCATTCATGATTATTAACTAAGCTCTCCCTAGTGTTTAGGCCTAGAGATGTTATGTTATTAGTGTGTTTATTTTATTTTGTTTTCGTTTTGGAACTAACACAATACTAACCATCCTCTCTTGAGTCAAATTCCTAGGCCACAATTTGTACATAGTTTATTCCTACTTACCTGTACATAGCTTCTTTTCAATTTCTTGTACATAGTTTATTTTTGCTTACTTATACATAGCTTATTTATAAAAAACCAAAAAAAATACAAAATTTCAAAATACAAAAACATCTAAATAAATCAAAATACCAAAAACATTTCAATTGAATGCACCATCCATGCTTTGCATTTCTAATACCATGCTAGACTTACATTTTGTTGTTTTATGCTATTGTTTTTTGATTTATCTACATTACCATGCTTCACTTGATCTTCTTTAAGTGTGTGTAGGGACACCTAAATCCTTGATTGCTTTACTCTACCCATTAAGGGGGCATCCTACTTCTACATTCAAGACATACATTGACATATCTACCCATTGGGGGCATCTTCTATATGACTACACCATCTAGGTTATGTCATTCCTACACTATGCACTCTAACTATCATGATGATGTATATTACTTACTATCTTACATAGAGTATTCTATTGACACTCACTAGTATATAGCACTTATGTATTTATTATCATATACCTAGTCCTGTAATTCATGTCTTGGATACTTTCACTTCTTGCTTTGATTATTTTGATGCAATTGTATTTCAAGAATTTACATGTTTTCCCTTCTTGTTTTGCATAGCTAGAAGTGATTGCATTTCTTATTTCTATTTTGTCTCTTGTGTGTGCTTTAGGACATTTGCCAATGTCCTTTACTTCCACTCTTGTGTGTGCCATAGGACATTTTCCAATGTCCTTTACTTCCAATCTTGTGAGTGCCTTAGAACATTTTCCAATGTACTTTTCTTCCATTCTTGTGTGTGACTTAGGACATTTGCCAATGTCCTTTACTTTTACTCTTTTATGTGCTTATGCCCTCATTCTAAGCTTGCTTGTTTTTAAATTATATATGTATGTGGCATTTGAACATTACCTATGTGATTGCAATCCTAGTTTCAATGACATGTGCCCATGTCCCTTGTTTTCTTGGCTCCCTAGCCAATTTTGTATGTGTCTTGTTTTGTGCCTTGTGTGTTTGTGTCTTGTTTTCTTCTCACTATTTGTAATGACATGATCAACATCATGCATTATATTTATTTCTTGAATACCATGATGGAAATCATCCTCCATCCCTCCTTACCAACTAATAACTAACAACTAACATTTCCAATTTTAATTTAGTATACTACACATGTTATTATAGTTTTACATCTATTTAGGCATACCCCTATTGATCTAACAATATCCAATTCAAAAATATTCTATATCTTGAGATATATTTTTGATTAGCATTACTATATCTTGTATTTTGTATTATAACACACTAGTAGGGATATTTCTTCTAAGGGAAATCATTGCAGGGTCTTCATTCATACCCTTAGAAGAGGGGACAACAAATAGGGGTTTTATCATAGAGATTAGAGCCTCTATCAGTCAACAAAATCAATTTTTAGAACACTCAAAACAACAACCAAAACCTAAAATAGGTAGAATAGACCAGAAACATAGTGACAAACATAGAACAATCATCAGAAATAATAAAGGATAAGAGAACCAAAATTAGACTACAATACTAGAGAACAAGGTGTCTTATTTTTGGTGCTCTTATCCAAACAATAAAAAACCTATATTTTCTAGAAATAGGTAGAAAGGTAAGGTTAGTTATAGATTTTAAGCTATAATTTAGTCTAGAATCAATAGTTTTAGTATAATTTTTCTTAGACAATCCAGATATAGGGGCATCATGCATATCATGATGGATCTTGCTTCTAGTTTTAGATTAGGTAGTTGGTATAACTTCCAGATCAGAACCCATGTTTTAAACACCAGTGATTGGGGACAATGTGCATGACACATTTGCCTTTTTTTCTTTCCAAATTTAGTACATTACCTAGGTCTTCTCAGTAGTTACCTACCTTATTCCATCTACAAGTGGTTGACGTCATTCTTGAGTGGCTTCCACATAAGCCTAGTTCCTAGTTTTGGAGTGGCTTTCATACAATCCTAATATTCACCTCTCAAAATGGCCAAGATTGGCCTAGTTTCTAGTACACATTTGGATATCCATGCTACATTATAAGATTATAGAGCATTTATGGGCTTTGAGATCTATATCATATGACACACACTCATATTAGTATTAGTTCATAGCTTCACTTAGTGGGCAATGATGGATCCAAAAGAATAGCTAGCCTTTGTATTCTTGAGCCACCTACTCAAAGGGATTGGACACATATTTCAAACATCAATTAACACACACATGATCACATATCTTCACTTAGTGGGTGATGATGAAACCAAAGGGCCAAATTTTGCATTCTTGAGCCACTCTTAGGGAATTGAGCACTTAGCTCCATTCATGATATTAATCTTGGTACAATACATATCCAACATCACTCAACATTACAATAGGTTTTGTATTGGTTTGCATACCTAGTGAGGTGTATCCATTCTTTTCTCTTCCTCTCTATCTTACCCAAATTTTGTATGTTCTTATTTTAGACATAACATGTCTATTAAGAACCGATCTACTCTTTTTTTTCTTACATATTTATGCTTCATGATGTGCTCTCTCTATGCACACCAAACATCACACAACTTCATGGACTTCACCCTTGTAGGTAAATTTAGGTACGCTTTCTACTTTTCCTTTATCCTATTATTTCACTTTACTACATCACTAGAATAAAGGTGGGGGGGGAATGTAGTCATATAAAATGTCAAAATTTGGTATCTTGAGTGTGGTTTGTGACACCCTATCCATAGGTCCTTGCATGCTCTCATGACCCTTCTAGACAGCTTTTTTCTCATTACTAGTCATAAATAGCCTTCCAGATGGTCATTCCAGCTTAGTTAGACTCTATTTACTAGGCCAATTATATCCCCCTAGGTATCAAGCCTATAGGATAGGAGATCCATACCTATAAAATAGCATTGGATCCTTGGGTGTCCTATTTTTGGCACTCTTATCCAATCACATTTCAATCCCAAATGGTCATTTCCATCTGATTCATAACCTTCATCATGTCAGCCTAACACAATACATCTAAACCATTAATAATATTTATCTATAAAATCTAATTAAAAGTTAATTTATAAAGGGGAGGTGACAAATCTTACAAAGCAAACAAGAATACAAACAAACCATTAAGGCAAACTTTCCTAATCTTTACATACAGTCACCTAGTATAACTGCAAACACATTCAAACTTTCACACTAGTCCCTAACCACCTCAAGCACTCTTAAATTGGTATTTTTGCATCATCATTACACTATTGTGAAAATCACATCAAGTGGGAGAACTAAATATGGCTTGATCCCTCTTTGGAGTAATGATATGTAGGCAGTGTTCCCACATAAGGGGTGTGGATCACACATTCAGTGCATCTTACACACACTAACCCCCATTTTTTCAATTGATTCAAATATTTTTTATCAAACATGATTGAGGGTTATGGTTTAAAGATTAAAAAATCTCTACAATGATATTTGTCAATATTTAACACTTGAGATTTCATAGGTAGGATCATATAGGAATAACACAAATAACCTAGAAAAATTAGGTCTCTATGAGCAGTTTAGACAACAACGACAGAAGAGGAAAAAAAATTAGACCCTAGTGTGTCCTATTTTTTGTGGTCCTATCCTTTCACAAAAAAAATATATATTTTCTAATTTATGACATTGTCCCAGTCTTGCATAACCAGTTTCAAGCTCTATCTCAGTTGTCTCAATCTAGTTTTAAGCTAAGTTATATTTCTCCTTATTTATTTCTATTTTTAGAAAGGTAAAAAATAAAAATAAATTATACAAATCATAGTTATAATTATTAAAATATTATTTATTAATATATACCCTTAACTAAAATAAGAATAAAACTCCATTATTCCCAAAAATAGTTAAATCACCTAATAAGGATTCACTTCCACTTATGCACACACAGTAAGTAGTGGATACTTTTTTTCTACCCCACATTTGGATTTGCAAGCCCAACTATCACACCCCTCTTGGGATGACCTCATTATAAGAGGAATTTAATATCATCATTGTTAACCATAAATCATTCCTATGACATTATCAAATCCCCTTTCCCTCATACGATGAGTAATATATGCCACACAAGTGGAAAAATTTCCATCTTGGTGATTATATGATTAACAAACCCTCTTTTAATTAGTTTTATACTCATGAAGATCTCACAAATGGAAACAACATGAACCTTAATGTTTCCTAATGCTAGTATATTCTTATAATTTTTGAGTCCTTATTGATCTACCACGTAAGTATGTGGTTAGAAATAATTGTTAATTTTCTGCAATATGAAAATTATCTATAAGCAATAATTCAATATCTTTGAATTTATCCTCTAGAATGTAACACAAATCATTTGTCCTTGGGTCCTTTGTCAAAATACCAAGCATTACCCTAGATTTGGTGGATTCATCACTCTTTTAGCTCTAGAGCTTTCTCAAAACATTATTTTCTAGGGATCTAACCCCACTCATCATGTTGTTTGGAATCTATTTGATATTTATAATTGCATAACTAAGTTGGTTAAATTATATTCCTCTAATTATGTTGTGGAATGGACCCTACTTTAGATATGGTTGGTAGACTCTCTTATAGATGCTCATTGGTTACTTTTTGGGTATTTTAACATGGTCAAATCTCTTGAAGATAAGGAGGGTCATCTTCCCATGTGTTGGTGTGTTGTGGAATGGGAGGCATGAATTTACATAAATAATAAATCTGGTATGTTTGATTTAAACCACCACTAGAGGAAAGATTCATACTCTCCCTAGTTTACATGGTCCAATTTTTAAAAAGGAGAGGATAGAGTTCTTAAAAATCTGGACCGTGATTTGTTGGCTGAACAAGGTCTCTTATTTTTACTCATGTTCATGATAATATGGTTTTTATGCTCTCAAACACTTTATTCTAAGATAATCATCCTATATTCTTCAATTTTAAATGCACTACCCCTCAAGTTAGGCCTACTGAAACCTAGTCCTATCTCAATATTACTTATCTTAAGCATGAGATAACTATTACACACATTGTTATAATTTTTAATCTGGTTCTTATGCCCACTAGGGAAACTATTTATATTTTATGGGTGGGATGATGATTTTGCTCACACTACCATCATTCACCATGTTCATGGTAAGAAAGATTCTATTTTTTGCCAGCATATTCATAATGCTATAAACTGTGAATACCTTCGTGTTTCATGGGAGCTTGAAACCTCAACTTTTAATGTGCATTTATAAACCCAAAAAACTCTTTGGTATCATAAGATAAAAGTTGAGGAGGTCTAAAAAGACAAAAGAGATAAACTTTGAACTCATATGCATTGGATGAAAAATGGGGATAAATTCACCAATGTTTTTTTCACTCCTTCACTCTACAAAACTACAAATTTAATCAATTCTATCAAGGAAGGATCTAATAGGATTACAAAACTCCTTGACATTACCATGGTGTTATTTTGGTTCATATCAATTCTCTTGAGTGTGAAGCAAATCTCACCTAATCCCTTCAAGATTTCCCTTGTATTATTTTTGATGCTTAGTGGGTTACTTGTGATAGGCTTCTTAATCTCAATGATCTTAAATAAGTATCTATCTTGATGAACTCTTTTAGACCTAGTGATCCTGATACTATTAAGTTAATTGGATACAATTTACTCTTCTGAATGCTACTTATAAGATAATTCTAAGGCATTGGATCTTCTACTTAAGAATATCCTTCCTTTAATTGTTAGAAGTGAGAAATAAGAGTTTATCTAACCTATTTATATCCTTGAAAATGTCATTGTTATTTGGGAAGACATGGAATGGGCTTGAATCTCTAGACAAAAGGCCCTTATTGTTAAGATTGATTTTGAGAAGAATTATGACAACATTGAGTGTCATTTTATTTCAGCTATGATCCAAGCTCTCAAATTTGGTCCTAGGTTTTTTTAGGAGTTCGATATGTTAGGGCATGTATTAATATTAATGGATCCCAATCCTTTTAGTTTGAGTTACACATATCTCTCGAGAAAGGATGTCCTTTATATCCTTCTATTTATGTGTTAGTAGCTAAAAGGTATAACTATATTTAGATAATTATGCTTCTAAAGGATTGGTGAATGGAATATATCTTCCTAATAATGATCATGAATTGCATAGTGGTCATTTTTTTGATGATTCTTTTTTCACTCTCCAAGAAGAAGAACATTTGATTAAGAATGGTATGGATTATTTTCATATTTTTTGTGTGGCCTCTAGGTCATCCATTCAATAGAATAAAATGTAGTGTTATCACCAGTCTCTCTCTCCCAAACCTATTTAATATATGGATATCAATTTTAGTGACTTCTCCAAAGTGTTTAATTTAAGTTTCTTAGCATTCTTTTTTATTTTCAAGCTTGTCGAGCTGACTTGTGGTCCTTTGTGTTTCAAAGTGTTGAGAAGAAAATTTCTTTTTGGATGATAAAACCCTTATCTTTGGTAAGTAAGTTTCATATTTTCTCTAGTAGCTACTCATGTTTATTATTCTTCCCATTGGGTTCCTTATAATTTTTCCTATGGTAGGTCACAAAAGATTCAAAGATATTTCCTATGGGCCAATTATAAAGGTCATAATGGATTTCATAGAGTTTCATGGGATATGTTTGTCAGCCTAAAGAAGTATGTGGTCTAAGACTCATGGATATTAGGCTTCAAGGTCTTTATCTCAATAGTAAATGGGTTATCATAGGATTAGAAGTTGATGAAGATTGAAATATCTAGTCGTGTCACTATTTATCTTAGGGGGTTTATTATGGTAGAAGATTATGGTAAGAACTTAGGTTACATAATCTTCTCATAACCACTTTTTATATTAAAATTAATTATAATTTTATTACTTAGATCATTTATAAAGCTTGGGAGAAACTCAAATCTCATCTCATTTGGGTGAGGGAGGGTTTTAGTAATGGTATCTCTCTAAGTTTCATTCTTTATGGTCTCCCATGTTGAATTTTCACAATGTTACCTTTACATTAGTCCCTTGTATCAAGAGCTTAAGGTTGTTTAAAAAAGGTGTGAAAATATTGGGTATTTATTCTATAAAGTGAATGTTCTTAGCTTTTTTGGAATCTGGTCCAAAATAATGTTAACTTAAATAATTTAGATATCAAATCTATTATAGAAATTCAAGGATCCATACCTAACAAGTGCCTTCATAATATTAGAGTTAAATCCCTTATTCCCTGATGGAGGGATTGGCATTAGCCTATGGACACTCATTTTAATCATTATTATTTATGTTTTTGGAATAATCTTTTAGCTCCTCAACATATTCAAGATGAGCCTCTAGAGCCTCCACATCTCTAGTCTCCCCCTCATGGGCAAGGGCATGGTATTCATGAGAAATATTATAAGAACTGATGTGTGATCCCCTACCTCATTGATCAGTCCTTTGCTAGTCACCCCCTCAACATGATTGGTATTACAGATATAATAAAGGAAGAGGAGGTTTGAGTGACTAGAACCCTCCTACATAGGACAAGTATCCACACCTAGATCTTATTATTTCACTTGATCAACACAATGAATAAAATGATAATTTACATTAGAATGATGGGTGAGATCCCTTACCTATGGATGAATACCCCCTAGTCAAAGGGGATGCAAAGAAAAAACATAAGATATACCTCTTTTGCCACCCCCTCTATCCACCATGTTTGTTATTACTACTTAAAAGTTTCCTTTTTGTTTATTTTCTTATGTGTTCCTTTTTTTGGTTGTTATGCATGTATTCTAGTTTGATGTGATTTTTTTTGGTGTGGTCATTATTGAGCCTTTATTTGACTTGTTGATATATCGAGGTTTTCTCTTACATTAGTGTGACACTGCTTTTGGGCTATGACTTTTTACACCCATTTTTTACATGACTAGCATTGTGCCACTATTTTTTTATATTATTTTTAATGCACTCTTCAATAAAAAAATCTTAATTTTATAAAAACAAAAAAGGAATGGAAATGAATCCAAGTGTGCAATTTATTAAGTGAGTTGACCAAATATTTAAAAAATATATCACTATCATAGTGGGAATATTTAATTGTTTAAGATTATATGTAACCCAAGACAAATTTAAATTACATAAAGATGCATAATAATATCAAAATTTGTCATTCTATTAAAAAGAAATATAACATAAAACATAAAATATGGTATTGCCACTATATGCTATAGTCATTGCACTTGAAATGAATTTAATAAACAATGATGATCTCCATAACGAATTTTTAAATAATTAATCAATTGTAAAAAGTTTCATCTAATTTTCTTCATTTCTATATAATTGAGCCCTTACATGAGTTCCTATGACTAGTTTACTTTATTTCCAATTGTGAGCAATCTAGAAATAATATATAAATCCCTATCATAAATAAAATCAATTAATTTATGGGATAGGATTTTATTGAATTGAATTCCCTAATAAATGAATCAATTGATTAGTTTAATGGTGAATTAAAATAGGGAAAATAAAACTCCAAATCACATTAGGTTGTCAAAATTAAGTTTTTACAACTTGATTTTCTCTAATCAAGTCCCCCATCTAATAAATTGAGTGATTAGTTCAATAGGTCAGTAAATTAGGGAAAATTGGGCCTCAAAACATGTTAATTTATTCAAAATATTTTTATTAATTTTTATTCTCACTTATTGAGTGCAAAAATTAACCAATATGGTGAATGGGTCACTTGATTAGGTCAAATCAGGGATTGATTTTATATAATCAAGTGTTTAAATAAACTAATACATGTAATTTTAGAATGATGAACTCCATTAGGAAAAATTGAGCTTAAATTCACATAAGGTTGTCAACATAAGGTTTATGAGAATCAATTTTCCCTATTTAAGTCTTCCATCCAACCAATTGAGTGATTAATTGAATGTGACTCAACTAGGGAAAATCAAGTCCAAATTAAATTAGGTAGTCATAAATTAAAATTATAGGGCTTGATTTTCACTAGTTTACTACCTCAGTAGAAAAAAGAGTGATTTGTTAAATTTGAAACTCAACTAGATAAATCAACCCCCAAATCATATTATGTTATCAAAAGTATGTTTTAAGGGATTTATTTCCCATAATTGAGTACCTAATCAACTAATTAGTTGATTTGTTGAATGGGGAACTCAATTATGAAAAATATATCCCCAAATTACATTAAATTTTTTGGGCTTGATGTTTGTGAATTTATTTATACATCTAATCAATAAAATTGATAGGTTGAATGGGCCATTGAATTAATATAAATAATCACCCAAATGGCATTAATTTATGACAATTAGGTTTATAGGCATCAATTTCCCCTAATTTAGTTCCTCATTAAACTAATCAAATGACTAGTTTAATGGGGCACTCAATTATGATAAATTAATTCCTATATTACATTAGGTTTTTGTAATTATGTTTCATAATGTCAATTCACCCACATTGAGTGCCTCAATCAACTAATTGAATGATTATTTGAATGGAAAACCTATTTAGGGAAAATTAAACCCATTATCACATAAGGTTATTGTAAATATGTTTCTTGGGCTTGATTTTACCTAATTTATTCCCCAATAAACTAATTTATTGATTGATTAAATGGTGAAGTCAATAATAAATAAATATATCTCTATATCACATTAAGTTGTTGTAACTAGGCTTCCATATCACAATTTTTCATAAATGAGTATTACAACTAACTAAATGAGTGATTGGTTGGAATATGCACAAAATTAGGTTAAATAAAGTCCCAAATCAAATTAAATTATAAAAATTAGGTTTATGTGGCTCAATTATTCCTAATATAGTGTCTTAATGAACCAATTAATTGATTGGTTGAATGGGTCATTCGATTTCTAAAAATCAAGGCCCAAATCAATCAAGCTTTCACAATACCATTTAATGGACTTGATTTTAATTAATATAGTTCTACATCCAATAAATCACTCAATTGGTATAATGGGGTAGTAACTTATTGAAAATTGAGCCTTAAATCAAGTTAGTTATTCTCAATCAATTTTAACGGGGGGCTATTTTCCCTAACTGAGCTCCCAAATCAAGAAATTGAGTGATTAAATGAATAAGGAAATCACTGAGGAAATATCAATCCATAAGTCACATTAGGTTGTCATAATTAGGTATTTGGGGTTCAATTTTCCCTATGTAATTGATTCAATCAACCAATTAATTTGATTTTCAAATCATGAACTCAATTATGGAAAATAGATCTCTAAATCACATTAGGTTGTCACAATAAGTTTTCAAGTTTTAAGTTTACCTAATTGATTCCTCCATCCAACTAATTAAGTGATTAGTTAAATTTGAAGCTGAACCTGGATAAATCAAGTCCCAAAATACATTTGGCTATCAAAAAATTACATTTTTTAGGTTTGATGTTTTTTAATTTAACATCTCCATTAATCAATCAAGTGATTTATTGAATGAATAACTCAATTACACAAATAAAACAAAAATAAAAATAGGTTATGAATTTATGTTTTTGGGGATTCATTTCCCTAATTGAGTAACATGATCATCTAATAGAATGATTGGTTGAATGGGGAACTAGATTATGGATACTATAGCCCCAAACCACATTAGGTTGTCACAATTAGATTTTTTGAGTCTTGATTTTTTATAATTTAGTTTTTCATCCAACCAATAAAGTGATAGGTTGAATTTATAACTCATTTAGGGTAAATAAGGGCCCAAATAACAATATTTAATCACAATTAGGTTGATAGGATAATTGATTTTCCCTAATTGATTTCCCTAATCAATGAATTATATGATTGAATGAATATGACACTCAATTAGGGAAACTTTGGCCAAGGTCACATTAAGGTATCTAAATTATGATTCTAAATCTCAATTCACCCAAATTGAATTCCTCAATTAATCAAATGAAAATTTTAATGGAATTTTTTCTAGGGAAATGAAACCCACAAACACAATCTTGTTGTAATTATGTTTCTAAGGCACTATTTTCCCTATTTTTATTTACCAAAAATTATAATCAATTGATTTATCGAATGGTGAATTCAATTAGATAAAAATCAAGATCCAAATCACATTATGTTGTCAAAATAGGTTTGAACAACTCAAATTTACATAAATGTGTATTACATAAAACTAATTGAGTGATTAGATGAATGAGGCACATAATTAGGGTAAATCAAGTCCCAAATCACATTAGTTATCATAAATATGTTTATAGGGCTCATTTTTCCCTAATAAAGTGTCATAAACAACCATGTAAATGATTGGTTGAATGGGTCACTCATTTTTTGAAAACTAGAGCCCAAATCAATTAGTTTTTATTAATTACATTTATTAGAATTGATTGTCCCTAATTGAGTGTTCCAATCAACCAATCACTCAATTGATCAAATGAAGCAATTATTTATGGTAAATTGAGCCCTTAATTAAATTAATTTTTTGAAATTATTGAGTACCCCAATTAAATAATCAAGTTACTTGTTGAATGAGATAGTCAAATATAAAAAATAAGTACAAATATCACATTAGTTTTTTAAAAATAGGTTTACATGCCTTAATTTTACATAATTTAATGACCTTATTGACCAATCAAATTATTTTCTAAATAAGGAACACAATTAGGTAAAATCATTCACTAAATCCTATTATGTTATTGTAATTTAGTTTTTGAGACTCGATTTTCTCTATTTGACCTATCCAAGAAACTAATTGATTGATTAAATTGAATGGGGAATTTTATTATGGAAAATTGAGACCAAAATAATATTAGGTGATTTTCATGAGTCTTTTAGGCCTTAATTTTATCTAATTGAGTCCTTATTCCAACTAATCTAGTGATTAGTTTAGTTGGGTGGCCAAAATCACTTTAGGTTATCATAATTATATTTATAAGGATTGGTTTTCCCTAATTGAGTGCTCCAATTAAACAATTAAATTTTTAATTAAATGAAGAACTCAATTAAGGTAAATCATGCCAAAAATCACATTAGGTAGATCAAACTAAGTATATCATGATCAAAGTTTCCATTTGAGTGACCTAGCATGCTAATCAAATAATTATTTGAATGGAAAGATCATTTAAGATAAATAAAGCCCAAAATCACATTAGGTTATCACAATTATGTTTGTGAGGATCAATTTTCCCTTATTGAGTCCCCCATCAAACATATTGAGTGATTGGTTGAATGGGGAACTATAATCACCTAAAAGTGGTAATTGAATGCTAAGAGTGTTGCTTGAGTTACCCTATCCCTAGATTAGTTCTAGATCCATCCTAAAGACTTAGACACACTTTTCCAGTCATTATGTAGACCAAAATCACCTACAGTTAGTTAAAACATAGTCTCATAACTATCTTCCCATATCCCAATCCAACTTGATTGGTAGTCTACCAATAGGATATTAGTTTCACATTTGGGACACTATAGCCACATGGTGCTAGTGTCCACAATTGGGCAATATTGTCCTTAGCCCTAGTTTTTCCCAACAGATACTTTTCCAAATGTGTGCCCATCTTAAGGTCAGCATAAACATACTTTATTATCCATAAAAGCAATCAAAATCTATAAATACAAGTTTAATTAACCTATATTCACTAGAAGGAGTATAAATGAAAAATCACATTTAAACCAAAGACCTGTTGAGCAAAATTAAGGTATTTGATCCCTATTTTGCCTACTTCTACATACTACCATCTACATAAGCCCTAAGACTAGTTTTTAAATATTTCAAAGCTCAAGAAAATTTAAGGCATCCAATCTATTCTCATTATATCATTCACTTTCACTTACATCAAACACTAGGTGGGAGAACTACATCAAACTTGATCCCTCTTCAAAGTATTGTTATGTAGGAAGCTCTCTTCATAATAAGATTTTGAGGATGTCCAACATATCCTACTAACAAACACATAATTATTTATCATTCCATACATTTAAGTAGGATTAAGGTTAGCACACTCAATCAGGTTTCCCAAGCACAACATAGAGTTCTAAGTTTTGTGCGAACAAGACTAGGACCTAAAAACATAGGTATAAGTGCTCCCAAAAATTTGGAATAGTCCTACAAAGGGGACACTACCACCACTTGGATGACACTACACAAACATGGCACTATTGTCCATATTGGGTGCTACTATCCAGTGAGTAAATGAACACCAAAATCCTATTGATGACACTCAAAAATTTCTAGAACTCAACTTTTAGAACCCATATCATCCATAATAGTTAGTTTTTAGATAATTATATATTTATACTTATTTATTACTATTTTTAGAAATTCAAAGAAGGTCAAATGTTATAAAAAATTAGTAATTAATTATTTTAATTTGTTTAACTAATTTAGACATCTCAACCCTTTAATCTAAACATATTATTTACATAATTAAACCCTAAAAGGTTAAATCATTTGGTGAACCTAACTTAATTCAAATATTGCATCAAACCCAATTTTGCATTAATATAAATTTTTTGTAATGAATTAGGGATGAATACTTCTAATTTTTTGATTTTTGTAGAAAAAATAGATAATTAAACCAATTTCATATTAGGGTTATTTATTTTAAAATAATTTAAATTTATTGTAAAGAAACCCTAGATTCAAATCAACCCTAACCATAGACACACTTAGGGTTTGTATCCTTTTCTATTTAAACTCAGATTTTATTTCCAAAAAATAGATTTTAGATCCATATAACTTTTAATTTTTATTTCATATAATCATCATCATAATGATATAATAAATTAATCACTTTTTATGCAAAGTTTAATACTTTCATTTGCGTGTTTATTCCCTTTAATTCAGAATGAACTCAGAAGAGACATAAACACATGTATAGATGATGCTTTATATAAATTAAAATATATGTCATATCTCATATCATGTTATCTTTATCCTACGTGGAATTCTATTAACAAGTAAACCCATACACACATAGAGGATTTAACACATAAGCTAACAACTATCTTTCAAGTTTCAATGCCATATCTATGTACTGGAAAAGAATTTCCTTCTCCTTCTCATATCCATGAAGGTGATAGCTACTTTCCCTCTAAATATTTCCATGTATCCACAAGATGAAGCAACCTATACCAATTTCACTAATCCCCCTACTCAACCTATTCAAACCTCTTCCCTACATGGTATGTGCCTACATGTTCAATAAAAATAGCTAGGTTTTGTACTTGTGAGACTCTATGTGACCAAATTACAAGTATGAGAAAGATAATTTCATGTTTAAAAAATCAAAATCAACTATTACATGGAAATATTAGAACATTGGAAAAATAATTTTATAAGACAAAGGCCTCCAAGGCACACTAGTGTAAATCATGTATATGCATCTTCACCAAGTCAATTTATGGTGAACAAGGTTATATATCCAAATCATAAACCATAACAAATTATATCTACAACTAGTGATTTAAAAATCATTCAAATGTCAAATAAGAGTTAGAGTGAGACACTAAAGGAAATGATTAAAGCTAAGTTGATCAACTTACTTCCTCTGTACCCAATGAGGAGATCATATATTTTTGTGCATATCATATAATGCATGGGCACCACACCAATTCATGTTTAACAATAAAATGAAAATATAATATATATTGTATATATATATGTCTCACATAGTGGCACATCATCCATACATACAATGACACATCTACTAATTTAAAAAGGGTCAAACACAGAAACAATAAAAAAATGGTTACCAAAGAATAACTCATAAAAACCAAAGGTTATAAAATCACAATAATAATAAGAAATAGTACAACAAACATAGATAAGTAAAGCAAAAATACCTTTCCAAAATTGGGCTAAACATATAATATGGTATCAGTTTGGTCAAAAGTATCTACAATAGTATGATTATCATAGACAATGTTTGGGTACACAAGCCCAAGGCATCACTTCTCCAATTATTTTAGTTGATAATATTGGTCAATAAGGTTTGTGGTTTATTGAAAATCTTAAGGCACATCATTCACATATATAATCTACTAAGGTAAAACATCTAGATACACAAGAAATATTATAAAAATAGTAAGTGCTTTAGTTGCAAAGTCAAAATCATGATCATCTAATACACATTCTCAAACAAGGCTTTATAAAAAAAGAACGTCCATAACATAGTATGTATATAATAAGCACAGTTTTAAAGGACAAAATCACAATCAATCTTCCAAAGTACAATTCAGAAAGGTCAACTCCATAGTATGTGGCAATTCACTCTAGTACACAAGGTTATTATGATTGATGATGAACAATACTCATATTCCTACTACAACAACATTCAAATAAAATATATAAATAACATTACATGAGAGATTATCATTATTATATTTGACATAGGCCATAGTGATAGTGAGTCTCGTATGAGCCTCATTTGTTAGTATGGTTCCTAGCCTTGTACATACTTACTTCTCTCTCTCTCCTTGTACATAGTTTATTTTCATTTGCTTATACATAGATTATATTTAGAAAACACAAAAAATAAAACATGTCAAAATACAAAAACATTCAAATATTTCAAAAACACAAAATTTTAGAGATTGTATGCATTTTTATGTTTACATTTCTACTACTTTCCAAATATTGCATATTGTTAGCTATCTTAGTATATTCATTTTTATCATACACATATGCTTCACTTATTCTTGTCGAGTGTTTGTAGATTCTAAATAGGACTCCGATCCCTTACAATAATCCATACCATCTATCATCTACCTATCAGAGACATTTACACTGATCTAAGTGTATACATTTGATACATCCACCTACTTGGGGGAATCTGATGCATAGTTGTTATAACTAGGTTCTATCTTACATACTATACATTATATTTTACAAATTGATTTATCTTGATATTAATCATTGCTCCTCATTGATCAGGTTTTTAATTGACTATCACTAGTTAAACTCATTATATATACATCCTAGCATCTACATAGATTTTTATTACATAGTTATACATGCTTTCATTTTTAGTTTTCCTAGATTAGAATTAATTATGTTTCATATGATTCTTCCATCTTCAAGGGTAGTTGAATATGCCATTATTCTTTGGATCTATGCCACTTCTCTATTTTTATGCCTTGGACATGTGCCCATGTCCCTTATGTGTGATTTACTACTTCTATATGAGGACATTTGAACATGTCTTTCTATATGTCTCTACACAAAAATGTTTTTTGCTTGTGTATTTGGACATTTAAACATGCCCTTCTTTATCTTCATTCTTAGATTTAGTGACATGTGTCCATATCCCTTGTATTGTGGCCCCTTGGCCTATATTTTGCTTGCCTCATGTGCTTGTATGTATGCTTCTTTATATGCTTCTACACCATGACACTTGTATTTGCTTGCTACACACACACACATACCCATTTTTGATGACATGAAGGATCTCATACATCTACCCTTCCTACTTGAGAGTCATGATTGACATCATGCCCCATCCCCCTAGGTAGTTACTTAGATTTGATGTTATACACATTGATTACATCTATCTTGATACCCTTGTGTAATTCTATATTATAACATACATCTTAAATTATCTACTTATGTTCAGATACATTTACATTATGATGTTACATTTGTATATTATATTGGAATATCATACACAATCTTTGGCTAACACATTTTGTAGAGCTACTTCTTTAAAGGGAAATTATTACATAGGTTCCACAATTAACCTAAAAATAGAGGGAATTCATAGTGTTTTATCACAGAGATTAGGCTCCTACATTGCTATTCATGGATACTTTTTAGCACACATGCTCAAGTTTAGACATCAGACTTAAGGCAGACACAAAATAGAACATAAACTGATAATTTAGTTTAAATCACTTAGAAATTGGACTAGGGAGACATTAGCACCCATATTATGACTCTAGTGTCATAAGATGCTATTGTCTACTATAAGGTACCCCTATCTAATAGCCCTAGATTTAGGATAATCTATATTTTCCATATTAGTACACTAAGTAGAGTATAAATTTGCATATATATAATCATAGGTTTGATAACTATGTTCAAATTTTGCTCAGATTCATTTATTTTAGCTTAGATTCATACCATTTGCTCATATTTTGGGTCATAATGTGTGACATGATCACTCCAACATTCATTTTAGTTACACATATTCACCTATTACATACTCAGTTCAAATTTAATATACTTAGATATTATATTGGGGGCATGTGTGTGGCACATAGTTTCCATATACTCAATTATACATAGGTTGATCATATAGAATGGCAAACTCCATGTCATTCTCTATGTTGTATAAAATTTCTATCATATTTGAGGTTGTTACCAAATTCATCCTTACTCCATATGTATTTTTTGGCATTCCTATGTGGCCTAGAGCCAACTAATATACTTGAGTGGCTGCAGAGCTAAATACATAGTTATATTTACTCAATTAGATACTTTCAACACTTTGTGCAATATAATTATAGATGCATCTAATTCACATAGTTGGTAAATGATGGAGTCATAACCTACTTGATTTTTTGAGCCATATACATAAGAGGGTTAGATAAATTTATAGTATTTCCTAGGATATTCATAGAGATCAGGATCCACTAAACATGGGTGGGCAATTATGGAGTTAAAACTAGATTGAGCTATTGAGCCACCCATATGAGTCTTGAGTAAGCCATCATCTTAGTCTAAGATATTCAATGATATCATCAATATGTACACTCACATACACAAGTTGTCACTATGTTCATGTATTGGTTTCCATACCTAATGAGGTGTATCCATTCATTTCCTCTCTCTTTACTCAACTTACTCAGTTACTTTATTTTAGTATAGTTTTTTTATTTTGATCATCTCTTAAGTAAGGACTATTTTTTTGTATGTTTCATTATAGGACATTGCTTTTGATCATGTTTCACATATGCATACCTAGATTTGAATACTTAAACTCAATATGTGAGCTTCAGTTCCAAGGTAAGTCTAGGTACACTTTTTTTTACTTTATACTAGTCATTTAACTATATTGCATTACTAACATAAAGGGGGGATAAATGTAATCACCTAAAAGTGGTAATTAGATTCTAAGAGTGTTACTTGAGTTACCCTATCATATCTTATCCCTAGACCCATCCTATATTCTTAGACACACTTTTCTAGTCATTACACATACCACAATCACCTATAGTCAGTAAAAACATAGTCCTAGAAATATCTTTTGAGATCCCAACCCAATTTGCTCAATAGTCTGCTAAGAGGACATTAACACCATATTTGGGACACTATAGCCACATGACACTAGTGTCCCCAATTGGGTGCTACTATCCTTATCCCTATCTCTTCCCAAAAGATACTTTTTCAAATGTTTTCCCATCCTAAGGTCAGCCTAAGCATATTTAATTATTTGCACAAACAAAAAAACTCTATAAATTCAAGTGTAATTCACCTATATTCACTAGATGGAAAATATATGCACAATTACATTCAAACCAAATAAAAATTGAGAAGAATTGAAGTATATAATCCCTATTTTTTCCTAATTTTGCATATTACCATCTACAGTATCCCTAGGTCTAATTTTAAATATGTCAAAGTTTAAACACATTCAAGGCATCTAAGTGCACTCTCATTCTAGAATTCACTTACACTTGCATCAAGCACTAGGTGGGAGAACTACATTGGGCTTGATCCCTCTTTGAAATGTTGGGATGTAGGAAACTATTTTCATAATAGGGTGTTGAGGATGTCTAACCTATCTTACTGATGAACACAAAATTATTTCTCATTCCATACTTGCAAGGAGGATCAGGGTTTACATACTAAATCAAGTTTTCTAAGAACAACATAGAGTTTAGGGTTTCATTTATGGAGGAATAGGACCTAAAAACATAGGTACAGGTGCTCCCAAAAAATAAGAATAGTCCCATAAAGGGGACACTACCTCCACCTAGAGGACACTACACAAACATGAAATTACTGCCCATAATGGTTGCTACTATATAGTGAGTAGACAAACACCAAATTCATGTTGATGACACTAAGAATTGCCCAAAACTCAACTTTCAAAACCTAGATCATCTATGAGAGTCATATTTTTTATAAGTCTATATTTATGCCTATTTCTTATTATTTTTAAAAAGTCAAAGAAGGTCAAATTTTATAAAAAAATCAATACTTTATTATTGCAATTTATTTAACTGATTTAGACATCTCAGCCCTTTAATATAAACATAGAATTTACATAATTAAACATTAAAAAGTTAAATCAAGAACTTAATAAATCAAAATAAGGCCCCAAATCACATTAATATATCATAATTACAGTTATAAGGTTTGATTTTTAATATTTCACTCCCTATATCAACCAATTAGGTGTTTGGATGAATGGCAAACATATTTTTCCTATTCATTACTTTTTTTAGAAATTCAAAGAAGTTCAAATGATAGAACAAATCTTCACTTAATTATTGCAATGTATTCAACTGATTTAGACATCTTAGCCCTTTAATCTAAACATATGATTTACATAGTTAAAACCTAAAAGATTAAATCAGGAACTCCATAAATCAAAATAAGGCCCCAAATCACATTAATCTATCATAATTACATTAATGGGGCTTATTTTAAATAATTCATTCCCTGTATCAACTAATTAGGTGATTAAATAAATGTGGAACTTATTTAGGAAAAATTGATTGTTAAACCACATTAGTTTATGAAATTAAGTATACGTGGCTTGATTTTTCCTAATTTATTTTCCAAAGACAATTGGGTATTTAGTTTAATGAGGCACTAAATTATGGAAAATTAAGGCCCAAAATATATTAAGCTTTTAAAAAATTGTTTACATTATTGATTTAATGTAATTGACTGGCATAATTAACTAATAAAGTGAATTGTTGAATAAGGCTTTGAATTAAGGAAAATTGGGATCCACATCAAATTAGGTTGTCAAAATTAAGTTAATGGGGCTTGATTTTATATAATTGAGTTCCCACATCATATTAAGACACTAAATTAAGCAAAATTATATCCCAAATCACATTAAGTTGTTACAATTATGTTTATGGAGTTTTAGTTTCCCTAATTAATTTATAAAATCAACCAATCAACTAAATAGATGAATGAAATACTCAATTAGGTAAAATAAAGCCATAGATGACATTAGGTTGTCATAATTCAATTTGATAAGCTATGTTTACCTTAATTTATTTCCTAAATCATTGAAGAAAAGTGATTGGTTTAATGGGGTACTTAATTAGGAAAAATGTGGGACACAAATCACATTAAGTAATCTGATTTATGTTTTCAAGTATTTATTTTCCATAATTGAGTTCCCTAATCATCCAATCTAGTGATTAGTTAAATGAGCTACTTAATTAATATATGGGCTTGTTATTCATCATATAAAGACAATGCATATTTTGATGTGGTAAGGATTATTTTATTTGAATTAATATAGGCCTCTGATTTCTAGTTTTGCATGAAGTGGATAATATTATTATGTCGTAGATAATGTTGGGTATTATATTTGGATTATTGAACCATCTTATTCATTGTCATTAAATGTGGGTGAGGACCAAGATTTGAAGGAAAACCTTTATTCACTTGGAACTCTACCTTAGCTACATTCAGTGGTATAAGAGTTGAAGATAAGTTCTTGGGGATAGATTAAAAATAATTTGAGGGTGTAAGAGAATAAATATTGCTTGTAATAATAATTTTTTGAGCCTAAAAGTGAGTGGAAAGAGATATGATATAGGAAAGGTCTTGATCTTAGATTAACATATATCCAAATAGGCAGTATGAATAAGGTTCATACATATGATTGTGACAAAAGAGAGTTACAATAGTAGGGAATGAGTGTCAAGATAGTCTCAAAATTCCTTGAAGGAGAAGTTTTAAATCAATTATAGTAGCATAAAATTAAAATATATTTAGATCAGATACTTGAGTCTATGAGACATATGAAAGCAACAATAGAATATCTTAATGATGATAGAATAAAAGGTCATGCACATAAAGGAGATGATAGTGAAACTGAAGAAGAATAAATAGTTGGATCAAGAGAGAAGGAATATGAAGGTGTTGAATAAGATATGTATGCAAGTGAGATAAGTCTAATAAGATCTATCTCAAATATTGGATGAAGGATAAATATGGATGTGCCATTATACTTAAGCACTTTAGACCCCAAAATATTTTATTGAATAATTGGAAAGGATGGAATAATAATCAAAATATGATGAGATAGAGGATCTAAGGACAGAGACATATTAAAATCCATGTTGTACTTTTGTATGAGGTACAATCTAACAAAAGGAAAAAAAATCACCAAATGGGATAGGATGGTGATAATAATAAGGTAAAGTTATTATAAGCTAATTATTAATTTGCCTTGTTAAATAAATTATAGAACATGAGGTATAGAGATCTAAGTGTAATGATTTACATTGAGGTATTATCCAAAGTTTCCATCAGGTTTGGTCATAATGAGTTGGACTCAGAAAATATTGTAAGGTACATGAATTATGTATGGGGAAGCTACATAGTGTTTAAGAAGAATATCATAATGATTTTAAAGCTAAAAGATCCTAATAGAATGAAACCCAAGAAAGGTTAAACTAATGAGAGTTTGAGAGGTGGTAGATTCATGTAATAAGGTGTCATACAAAGAGGAGATTTAGTGTCCAAGTAAGCATGAAAATAAGACAATACATTTTAGAAGTTATAATAACTATAGTAGCTTCTATGGTCACTACCAAACATTTTAGAGAGTTTATAAATAGGGAATTTTAATCTCCTCACATAGTAGTAAGCCTGTAGATAAAAATAATTTATGGAACTATAGAGACATCAAGTTACCATTATTAATGGACAAATGGGAAGAAGGTGCACAAAGTAAAATTTTTGTAAAGAGACAAAGAGTGAAATTTATGGACTATAAGATGACAAGATTAAATACAACCAAGAGGAAATCAAAGTCAAGTGAGAGGAATATAATCTTTAATAGTAGAGGCCTTGTGAGAGGTAAGTATTATAATATCATTTTTATAGTGGAATTAGTAATAATTAATATTTACAATGTTACTTGGTTACTATAATAAAATTATACAATTATTAATGAGAAATACCTAATTTATTTGAGAATTTTATAGTATGAGACAATCATTTTATGTTATTGCATCCCAATTTATGCAAGTCATGCAATATTAGGAAGATCCTAGTAATTTGATAATGAATCCATATATGATGTCTATATAAATACTATTATAATGAGAAGAAAATATGGGAGGACAAAATTTTTGATTCCATTGGGAGAAGGAAAATATGTGTATAAACACCACAATCATTTGGTCTTGCTTAATGCAATCATACAAGCTTTGAATTTGAATGGGAGAGAGAGTAAAACATCAAAGAAAATGTGTATGAGAAGGACAAAGATAATATGACGTTTTCAAAACATGTTATGACATAATTTCATGAATGAGATTGAATTAAGAGATTTGAATCCCAAATTGAAATGGATACGCTAAAATACATGTTTACCTTGCCTATGACCACCATGAGAGAAGAGGACATGGATGAATATTTATAATAAGGGGCAAGAGTTGTGAGTAATACATGTCATAAAAATCTAGATAGAATGGTGTTATTTAAGTGTTAAGAGATGGAAGATCCAATTAAAATAAATAATGAGAATATAATTTAGGTAAAATATGATTTCAAGACCATGTTTGAAAAGGAAAATATTTAATAATACCATGGAATGAAAATAGAAGTCAAATGGATTGAATCCAATAACAACCTTGAGATGATGAAAGAAATTTAAGCTGATGAGACAAAACCATTTCGAGCTAGAGGAAATCTTGATATGGTAAAAGAGGATGAAGGAAATGAGCATGGAATCATGCTAGGGGCACATTATGTGAAGAAGTTCACTAAATATAAGGTTTTAAATGAGTTTTAAATAGATGAATTTCCTTCAATGGACATGACAAATATAGATAAGACAAAGCATATTAATACACTTGAAGGAGATTATAAGGAAGTCAATATAAAATATGAGGTACTAGAATTAGCTATAGAGGAGGTTATAATGAATATTAGTCACCTATATCAATAGGTGAATTTATTTATGAATGGAAGAAAGTTAAAGATGAGGTGAAGAGAGTGAAAAATATGAACTTGATATAGTTAAGAATGGAGGAGGTAGGTATGTGATAATTAGGCTCACAATACATGAAAATACTATAGGAAAAGAGATATTAGAGATCATGAATCATGGAATAACATAATAATAATAATAATAATAATAATAATAATAATAATAATAATAATAATAATAATAATAATATATTACAAGGATAAAATGTCATAAAAACTAATTAGAGGGTGAAATTTGGTTTTCACTATGGAAAATAATGATGCGTCAACTAAGATAAGCTGGTGAAGAAAAAAGGAAGAGACTAATAAGACACCAAGCCTAAAAAAGGTGAAAAAAAGAAATCACACTTTTCTACAAGCTGGTACATATTCTAGATACTAAAACTAAATACTTATAGCATCTCAGTATCATAATTTTGACAAGTATCAATCATGGATGTACCCTTCAATTATATACCTCCTACTATTTAAAGTCTCACATTTACCATTCAATGTGTCTAAATGCATATCTCTTAGTCTAATCCATATCATTCTGATGACGCTGGTCTCTAGCACTATAAAAAAAATGTAAAACTTGATAATCATCCTTCACTTTTAGTTTCATAGCCATACCTATTTTTTAGCCTTATAGACATTACCATTAAGAGAGGGACACTACCAATAATGTTAGTGTCCATATCCTTATCTAGTGTCATTTACAAAAGGTGTGGTGTAAATAAAAGTCTAAGACTTCTCATTCATCATCTACAAAATACCAATAAATCACCTACTAATATTCATTCAAATAAT
This sequence comes from Torreya grandis, assembly GCA_037957365.1. Taxonomy (NCBI): domain Eukaryota; kingdom Viridiplantae; phylum Streptophyta; class Pinopsida; order Cupressales; family Taxaceae; genus Torreya; species Torreya grandis. The sequence continues at coordinate 1,563,551 of JARHVA010000458.1, forward strand.
TACACAACTGAGTCAATCTTCCTTATTCATCCCTATTTATTTATCAGTCATAGGAAAAGTCATACAAAATGTCTAAATCATTCAAATAGCATCCCATGAGATATCTTTGTCAAGCTATAAGCTAGATAACTACATACATCTTCATATTATATTCCACCCTTGTGCACCACTCTATAACATTGGGAAGAAATACCTATGTTTGAGGCCCTTCTTGGAGTATTGTCTATGTAGGTATCACTCTGTGATAGATGGGTCATCGAGATTAGCTTGACATTGTGAGAACACTAACACATTTTTCAAAAAACACATTTTAAGGGTGAATAAGGGTGAAGATCTAGGGTTTGATAAATATTTAAAAAATAACATCCTATATCCCATATATGAATATATGAGTATAAAGGCAACATAAACCTATAAAAATTAAGTTGGTTTTGTCATGTTCTAGTAATTATTACATATTGGACACATTCATCATAGTAATACAATAACATTGATGGTTGTTTCTAGATTTTATGGTACTATTCATGGTTATAAAAGAATAATTTCAAGAATTTGATGATTGATCCAAAATATTGATCCTCTATACTTTCCACTTATTTGAATTCTAGATATACTTGTACACAATAAATCCTAGCTAAGTATCATTTATATTTGGTATCGTAATCAATTATAAAAAAATTAATTTGGAACTTTTTATATATAGCACATCTTAGTATCATAACTCAAAATATTTATATATCTAATTTTGAAATTAGTTAGCCTGCTATACATTAGTTTATCACCCTTGTGATTGAAATATTTATATATTTTTAACACTATCCCCACACATTTAAATTTAGGGTTAAACATTTAGTGAATCCAACCTCTATATATCCTTATCCTAGTTTGTCATAAGGTATTCAACCTCTTTAAGTTTTTTCTTGCTTTACTTTTTCATAATTATTCTCATATTTGATGTTAAGCATGGGATATACTGAGAGGGGGGGTGAATAAATATATCATATATCTTATAAAACTTTCCTTTAACCAAAATCCACTTAATAAAACATTCAAGATATGCAATAAAACTCAAAAAATAAACACCACACGAGATAGAGAGAGACACCAGATATAACGTGGAAACCCAATGTGGGAAAAACCACAGAGAACAATCTCAAGTATATGAATGAACACCAACCCAAACAATATTCAAAAGCCAAGATTGTAGGAGCACCATACCCCTTTACCGAGCATCAACCTAGCTACTATTCATGAACACCAACCCATAAGAGCACCAAACCCCTTTGTCGAGCACCAACCTAGCTACTGTTCATGAGCACCAACCCCTTTTTCGAGCACCAACCCACAGGAGCACTAAACCCTTTATGTATACCACACACCTATCTCTCAATGTTGCTATCTCAACAAATGATAGATCAATACAACATCTCTTTCCTATCTCTCACCTTTACTCCTCTAAGCTAGATATAACAAATACAAATCATATTCATCTCTCACAATTGCTCTCCTAAGATAGATATTACAATATCAAATCAACCTCTATCTCCCATATTTCCAAATGTCTTCTCAAGCCTATATTTATAGCTTTCCAAATGACCTTTGGCCTTCACCCTTTGTGACCCTTCAATCCTCATGGAAAATGGTGCCAAACTTGTATGACCCTTCATATTCAAGCCTTTGAAAAGTCATGTGGTGACCTTTCATGATAAAAAATATCCTTCCCACTTTTGTCCTTATCTTTGGTGACTTTTCGTATTCCTCAAAGTGTCCCTTCATGAGAAATTGTGCCCTTAATCTTTTGTCTTCACTTGGTGACTCTTGGAATTCCCCAAGATGACTCTTCATGGGAAAATGTGTCCCATCCTTCTTTTGTCTTTACCCCGTGGCTCTTTGACTTCTCCATGGGCCCTTCTTTTGTCTCATATGCAACCAAAAATATATTCGTTAATATTAAATAAATATTAACTCACATTAGCCAAGATATATTTATTAAAAAAAACATTAAATGTAATGGGGCCTTTATCACCAATAATGCTAGACCTTTGACATCAGTGACAATATTTCCAACAATCTCCGGGACCTTTGTCATTGATGGCAACCTCAATCTTGAAACTACCACATCATGTCACCGGCACATACTATCATCTAAAAACATATAGTAACTCCCCCTTATTGTAGCAACCTGTACCTATTCTTTGTACCTATTTTTTCTACCTGTACCTATTATTCTCCCCCTTTGACATCAATGGCAAAGGGCCTACCTAGAGCTAACACTTAGATCCCCCTTAATTGATGCTGAACATCAATGGCAATAAGTAATAGAAATTACTCCCAACTCCTGTCGCCAATATTTGAATGTATCCTTTGATCATGCCTTTGAGAAGATATCTGATAAAACATATACATTGTTCCCTATCCTTTGAGCATCTGCAATCAACTCATTTAAATCTTTTCTTATAATCTCACAACCTTTAGCATGAAACCTTAATGTGTATCCTTGATCACATATTTGACTAACACTCAATAGATTATGCTTAAGACCTTTTACATATAAAACATTCTTAATCTTAGTTCTACCATAATCCAAACTCAAAGTACCTTTTCCAGCTATCCTATCAAAGGTTTTATCTCCAAATCTCATTGTACCACCATTGATCTTCTTTAAATATATGAACTTACTTTTATCTCCTATCATATGCCTCGAACATATGCTATCAATTAACCATGGCTGATCTTTACCTCTCACATGCAAAGTTGTTTGCACCATCATAGAATCTTCAGGTTATTTCTTCTACCATGAACATGTCTAAACCTTCTTCTTGATGAATGGAGCTTTGAAACTCTAGTCCTTTTGAACTGACTCGAACACTCTTCTACAATATTGAGCTATGTGTCTAAAGTTGTTGCACTTGTAGCATACTGTGGTCTCTTCATCAAAGCTTGATAGAGGAGCAAAAGAGTTGTGGCTTCTGTTTAACTCTACTTGACTTTCCTTCTCCTTATTTCTAAAATTGTTAGCTCTTTTTCTACATTCTAATTTCTTGTGACCATATCCATTATAATAAATAAATAGCCATAAAAATAAGACCTGTCTATATATCTCTAACCTGATTGCCTTTTGTAGCTTTGATCCTTCCAGCCTTCTCTATTTGAAATGTCCTCTGTATTCTTCACTTCTCCCCTTTTTGTTTCCTCTTTTGTAAGAGCTTCAACATAGCTCTTTTTCTTTTCAAATCCGATCCCTGTCTTATCTGAATTTTCTTTTTGACTTTCTAATATCTTATTCAACATGTTAGTGCTATCCTCAAATTTTGAATCACTAACTACTTTATCATTGACTACTTTCTCAATATCTTCTTTTAAAGAGGCAATTTCAATAACATACCTTTGACATTCTTTTCTTGCTATTTCCAACGGTGCTGTGAGATCTTTCTTCTTCTTGGCTTCTTCCAAGTGTGTTGTTAAATCATCAATAATTTCCTTTGACTCCTTTTCATTTTTCTCGATCTGGCACTTTAATATTTGATTCTTTTTCTAAATAGCTTCTAACTCTTCAAGGGCACAAATTAGTTCTCCTTCCATATTCACTTCAGCTTCCTCCTCTTCTTCTTCTTGATCATCTTCATGTATGGCCATGAATAGAATCTCTTCTTCTTTTGAATCGCTGACTCCACTATCTTCGCCTGAGCTAGGATCCTTAGAATACAGGATCTTCTTCTCGAATCCCTTCTTAGATTTGCCTTTGAAATTCTTCTTGTATGTAGGCTTTTCTTCTTCATCATCATTAACCTTATCTAGGCATCTAGCTAAAAAATGTCCAATCTTTCCATAATTAAAATATTTAAAAGGTAATTTTCCTTGATATTTACCTGTTCCTCTTTTTGGCTTGTGAATGAAAAGTGGTCCATTGTCATCTTCATCATCACTGGAACTATCACTTGATTCTTGAATCTTAGCTTTCTCCTTCTTTGATGTCTTAAAATCCGCTTCTCTCTTTGAGGGTTTATCTTGTTTTGTCCACATCTCATATGCTGTGAGAATACCATGAAGCTCATCCATCTTTAGCTTGGCTAAATTCTTCATCTCCTCGATTACCAAAACCTTTGCATCATATCTCATTGGTAGAGATCTCAAAACCTTTTGCACCACTGTTGACTATCTAATGTTTCTCTAAGACCTTGAATCTAATTTATGATTTGATCAACTCACAAAAGATAACTTGTTATATCTTCTTCTTCTTCCATCTTCAAACTTTCAAACTACCTTTTAAAAGTCTACAGCTTAGCTTGCTGAACCTTTCCATCACCTTTGTAAATATTCTCAAGTTTTACCCAAGTTTCATGAGTATATTTACATTGCATAACTTTAACAAATTCAAATTCACATAAACCACATAAAATAACATTTAAAGCTTTAGCATTACATTCACTTGCCTTCTTTTCTGTTGGATTAATTGCAAATGTCTGTGGCTCTTCATATTCCTCCATCACTACTTTCCATATGTCAAATCCAAGGGCCATCAAATAAACCTTCATTCTCATGCTCCAAAAATCATAATTCATCCCATCAAACAAAGGTGCCTTATTTGTAGAAAATCCTTCCTGTGACCCAACCATCGTGCTTTCTTGATCTACCTTTAAGCTATAAAACTTTTCAAAAAGGAACCTGCTCTGATACCAATTGTTAAGCATGGGATATACTGAGAGGGGGGGTGAATCAATATATCATATATCTTATAAAACTTTCCTTTAACCAAAATCCACTTAATCAAACATTCAAGATATGTAATAAAACTCAAACAATAAACACCACACAAGATAGAGAGAGACACCAGATATAACGTGGAAACCTAATGTGGGAAAAACCATGGAGAAAAATCTCAAGTATATGAATGAGCACCAACCCAAACAATATTCGCAAGCCAAGCTTGTAGGAGCACCATACCCCTTTGCCAAGTACCAACCCAACTACTATTTGTGAGCACCAAACCCCTTTGCCGAGCACCAACCTAGCAACTATTCATGAGCATTAATCCATAGGAGCACCAACCCCTTTTTCGAGCACTAACCTAGCAACAATTCGTGAGCACCAACCCATAGGAGCACCAACCCCTTTGTGTATAGCACACACATATCTCTCAATGTTGTTATCTCAAATAATGATAGATCAATACAACATCTCTTTCCTCTCTCTCACCTTTGCTCTTCTAAGCTAGATATAACAAATACAAATCATATTCATCTCTCACAATTGCTCTTCTAAGCTAGATATTACAATATCAAATCAATATCTATCTCCCATATTTCCAAATGGCTTCTCAAGCCTTTATTTATAGCTTTTCAAATGACCTTTGGCCTTCTGCCTTTGTGACCCTTCAATCCTCATAGAAAATGATGCCAAACTTGTATGATCCTTCATATTCAAGCTTTTGAAAAGTCATGTGGTGACCCTTCATGATCAAAAACGTCCTTCCCACTTTTGTCCTTATCTTTCGTGACTTTTTGTATTTCTCAAAGTGTCCCTTCATGAGAAATTGTGCCCTTACTCTTTTGTCTTCACTTGGTGACTCGTGGAATTCCCCAAGATGACTCTTCATGGGAAAATGCATCCCATCCTTCTTTTGTCTTTACCCCGTGGCTCTTTGACTTCTCCATGGGCCCTTCTTTTGTCTCATATGCAACCAAAAATATATTCGTTAATATTAAATAAATATTGACTCATATTAGCCAAGATATATTTATTACAAACAACATTAAATGCAATGGGGCCTTTATCACCAATAATGCTAGACCTTTGACATCAATGACAATATTTCCAACATTATATGCAACCTAGGTGTAGTCATATATTAGGTGGTGTTTCTATTAAACACTTGGAGCTTCCTCTTTTACCACCTAATATATCTCAAACTAATGAAGTATCAAATCCCATGCATAATGAGAGTTCCAATAATGGAAAACATGATGAATATGTTATGATAGAAGATGATTTTGATCATTAAAACAAGGAATCTAATGTAAATAATGAGAATGAATAAATAAATCAAGATTAAGTGTAAATTATTGCTATGTTTCAATAATGTATTTTAAAAAATATTGAGGATATTTTAAAAACCATATTGGAAACTAAAAAAGAAAAAGGAAAAAATTATTTATTGTTCCCCTTGAGGACATCATTGATTCCTACATCTAGTGGTAACACAAATTATGTTTTCAAACCACTTTTCCCTAAGGAAAAAATATTATTTATTAATCTACCATCAGACTAGTGAATGATTCAAACAAATATGAGTTTCAATGCCTATATCAAATCAAATGATGTTTACATTCCATTTGGTGACTATTCAACTATCTTCTCATAATCCTAGTGGGTCTAAAATGAAATCTCTTCTCTAATTCATAAAGTATTTGGAAGACAAGGTTACTAATATTGAACAAAATACTTTAAATTATCATCATGTTATTGATTCAGAAGATGTGTTACATAATACTCTTACACCTAAAGTATCTTTGAAACATTTTCCAATTAGTTTTGTTTCACCCAAGTTCACATTTTTATGATAAAAAGGGTGATCCTAAACAACATGTTTGATCTTTCTATGCAGGATGTCTTGAATATACCTCCAATGATACAATTTTGACTATATTATTTCTAAAGAGACTAAATGAGTATGATTTATGATGGTTTTATGGTATACCAATCTAATTAGTGAGAGCAATCAAACCTCTAATGTATATGTTACTAGCACATTTCTCTATCAACATCACTCAAAAAGATATCATATTTTCAAATTGAAAATCTAAAATATAAAGTAAGGAACCAATGAACCTATAAAAAATGATAAATCCAATGGTAGATAAATAAATTCAAGACATCTTCAAGAAAAGTTTGCTTTCCCCATTACATGAGTCCATTATTTTTAATAAGTTCAAATCTTTTGATGACTTATGCCATATTTTTTGAGATCATGAAATTAAACTTATTTCATTGAACAAGCTTAGTTATGTATCATACACATTGACTACATATAGTACCATGTTTCATATCAAACCAAGCTACAAGTTAAAACCCATAGAACCCAAAAAGAAAATAACCAAAAATATTTAACACAATGTCATACCAACCTAATTAGGTCATCTTATCCAATTTACCTAAAATAAAATTTACATGATTTCCTAAGTCTCCAACTTTTTTACTTATGAATATTGTGTAGTGTCATATCTTATGTCTCCCCCCTATAGAGGCTGATAAGATTTTAATCTACCCAAAGTATATGATGTTAAAGTATATTGTGAATATCATCAAGGCCATGAGAATTATACAAGTATGTGCTATACCTTGAAGTATAATATCATAAATATTATTGGCAACCATAAGATTAATTTTGATGACCCTGCAAAGGATTCAAGTTCATAACCTAGTGATAACCAAAATCATAAAATATTTAAAAAGCTTTTGAAAAATCATTCTAAGAAAGATTCAGAACTACCAATAGCATAAAAGGCACATCCTCTTCCATCACATTATGGTAACCCACAATATGGGATTATTAAAACTTATACATACATAATACATCTTATAGTTTATAGGAACTTTATTAAATTTGAAGATAATGAAATAGTGGATGATGACTCAGATATTCATTCCTTATTTATTTGAGCATACCTTGACCATCAATATATATATAATTTTATGATAGATAATGATGCTAGTGATAGTGTATGTACTATAAAATTACTTACACATTTTTTATATACACATGATGATTTATACCCTTAAACCAAAATAGTCAGATCATTTGATGGGACATCACATCACATTGTTAACAAGATTAGAATTACCTCCATAGGTGGGCCCAACACATATAGTTATGACCTTTTTAGTTATACCATACATAAAAATATTTTATATTTTATTGGGATGATATTGTATACATATAATCCAAAAAATACCTTCCATATATCATGACTACATAAAATACATTCATACTAATAGGAAGTCATAGTTTTCAGAGATCTATATGAACATCCACTTGAACAAGAGAAGTTTATTTTGAGACAACAAATTATAAAAAATACTAAGGTTAATCCTCCATGGAAGTGTAATAAATAAAAAATCCTATTTCCCATGTGGCCCATATTTGATAGGGATTTACATCAGAGATATATAATGGATTTCACACAATCCTTATCTACTCCTACACAACATATTTAGTTATATAAATAAACTAAACATGTTACAATTATTGATACTATGAATAAAACACATAACAATAAATTATGGGTTATTTGAATCCTTAATCCTTATATTTTGTCTTCATGACCAAAGATTCCTAATATACTTATACTTATTACCATAAATTATACAGATATAGCTATGACACATATACATGCTCCTTGATAGGACCACCAATTTGATGTACCATATTCCAAGTTTGGAGCTACATGTGAGAATCCATTTTATGCGATCATGGTCTATACTTTTATTTTGAAATATTAGAAAAGTTTTAAAATTCAAAAATTCAATAAAATACAAAAACATTCAAATAATTCAAAAATATAAAAATAATTAACATCCCCATGTTTACTGACTCCTTAAAACCTGTGTTATTTCCTTAATGTTAGTATATAACATAACATTTAAATTCTATACACATACATGTTTCATGCATATTTTAATGGGATACATGTATACCACCAACACATGTTATATGTATGTAAAGATGTTGGACCTCTCCTCTACCTGTATCATATAGTACATTAGGGTCACTGATTCATTGATAATGATTGATACAAGTTACATATAATTTATAATTATTTGTACATTATCATTTTTGAGATTATAAAATAAAAATTACACATTATTATATCCATTCTCATATTTTTCATGGTGTACTTGATATTCTTTAGAAATGGGAGAATCACACTCACTTGTTGACATAACTAAAGAGGGTATGGATGCAATAGTTTAATTTTCAAAATTATGAATGGTATCATTTTGAATATTCATTGGGTATTCAATATAATAAAATTGAGTAATAAGAGAGGTGGCATAACCAATAATCATTTCATCACATTCATAACCAAGAGTGACAACATCATGATCACTACTTTGTTCATGTATACTTGCATTTGCATAATTATATTTTTAATTATCATAATTGTAAAAAAGAGTTTTTATCCTATTTTTGGTGTTATTATACGTCTTAATATGAAATACATTGATCATCATATGTATTAAAGTAATTATCATAATGGATCTTCCATGCATGGAGTTCTATTGGTGATGCCATAAGGGTTGAAATATTCAAGACAATTGTCAAGCACACAACCATTAGGGCCAAAGAAAATATGTAACAAAGTATTCCTAATATATACCCATATAAATAAGGGATAAATTATATCTGAAAATAACACACAAAAATATGAAATGAATCTTTTAAGAAGGCAAAAACCCTAATATGAAAACTAGGGTTTTGGTTCAATAAACAGAGGAAGGATTTACCAAATGTTTTAATGCTTTTGGATTCATAATAAAAACATAAAATCAATAAATATATTTGAATGAAATAAAGTAACATACATATTTTAGAAATTTAAAACAATATTTTGAAAATATATCTCATTTAGGTATGTGCAATAAATACAAACACTAAGAGACTAAGGTATAAAAGAGAGTATACATATTATTTATTATTGTGTTTTAGACTATGGTAGTGATCAAGAATAATAATAGGGACACCATAAATATATTGATTTTGTTTAATTTTTATTTTAAATATTTTTGTATTCAATATAGTTTTGTTGACCACATATAGTAATCTCAATACTTATGTATGATCCTGATGTAAGTGTCTAGTCAAGGGTATGTATAGGAATGGTTCTAAATTTGTATAGAGATTTCACTATGACATGTATAACTATTTTACAACAATGGATGTGTCATCCTATATGATAGATATAAATAATAAGTAGGCCTAGTTCCTTTTCATTTTAACTCTTGCAACTTAGTATAAATTTGTTAGTAACATGAGTTGAGATGTCCCTAGCAACCCTATTTTATTGTTAAGTACTACCTACATAGCCAATACTCCTAAGAGGGCCTCAGAATCACATGTAGTTTTCCTTCCTATACATATTTGTGTAATTGTAATAGTGAAATTAAATTCTCTTTATCCTCTTAACCATTGGTACAAGTGATGCAATAATATATTTTACCTTTTTAATGCTTCAAATATTTGCTTTAGTGTGATTTGATAGCTTGAAACAAATAGTACTTTCTAATTAGAGACTAGCCTTATTAAATTTTAAGGTTTCGTAATTGGATTATAGTGTTTTATTTATGGAAACATTTTTAGTTTTAATTATAACCTAGTGACACATGAAAAGTTGAACAAAGGATGGGTAAAGAGGGCTAACAAAATGGTCACAAAGAAAATGATACAAAAAAGGATAAAAAGATAAACCTAGATATTTCCATCAAAGTTGGACACTAATGTTTAAGTTAGTGTCTAAGGAAAATTTAAATGTAAAAGGGATAAAAACATACATAAAATATGTACAAGAGCTAGGGATCCTTGCAATACATTGGATTAAGATAAGTAAATATAGAATAGAAGCCCAAGTGGTAGATAAATCAAGTGAAACATGACATAGCCAAATAGGTCCATGAGAGACTATATCACTATATGTCTAATTCTTATTGAAAATGTATATACATATAATAAGACTAAAAATATGTGTATTTGTACCAAAATGGGTGTCTACACATAGTGATAAAAATATCAATCTGTATTGAGAAATTATTTCACAAGTGTCATTTACCTTGATATGTTTAGAAATTTCATCTACATATAGTGGTGATTTATCAACAAAAATTAAAGTTTAAAAACTTAAAAACTACATAAAGTGAATATTTCCCCTGCATGGAATAAAAAAAAGTAATATCGCATAATGAAAAATGGTCAAAAATTATTAAATTATAAGATGCCTAGGAAGGTGAAGAGACATTATAGAAGGAATATAATATTATAGAATATTTTAATTATCAATTAAAATATATAAGGAGATTCATATAGATAAATTTATCTCAAATAAAAGGTTAGATAGAGATCTTAGGAAATAATTTATCTATGAACATAGTAGATAGAGTGTGTGTAAAATCCAAGAAGGATTATAATATGGATAAAATACTCTTCATGTAATGTAATAAACATGTAAGGAAATAGATTATGTGAGTTGGGAAATATTTTTGATGCATTAAAAAGGAATGAAAATATGATTGTTTTTTGTGTTTCAAGTCTAAGTAGGGTGTTTGGAATTGTGTCTATGTGTGAGTGTTAATCCAATAATCATAGTATTAAAGGTTGTCCTTCATTAGACCACCTTAATATTTATACACTAGAAAGGTTGAATGGCATCACTATTATATGAAAGGTTAGGAATTTACTTGGATTCAATAATATAGGGAAGGTGTTGATGTTATAAATCAAATAATCTATTCTTATACTACCTTGGTAGTACCATGAGGGGGATAATTTATTTATAGAGGACCCCATAAAGCCATAAATTTTACACAAAAACTTATAGATAAAATATAAAAGATAAAAATAGGATTATATTAGGTAATGGGAGACATGGGAAATGTGTAAAAAATATATGTTTCAGTGGATGATCACTAGGTTGAGTATCAAGGCATAGTAGTTGAGGTGACATGGAAGAATGATGGGTACAATGGTCTAATTATAATTAACACTTAACCTTATGATTATTTTATTTAATATTTATTGGTATACTATTGTACAAAAGTGGTATTTAGGTATTCATAACCTTAATATTTTGATATGGATACAAGGGCTAATAATCTTGTCAGTTCATTAGCTCATTCATATGTGTTAGATCTAGAAGTGTCACCTAGTTGTGTGTTAGATCTAGAAGTGTTACCTACCACTCTAGACATAATGGTTTTTTCCTTAAGATAATATTATATATTTGTGGGAAAGTGTAATTTAGAGATAAAAATTTCCATTATTTTCATCTATTATAAGATAGTGGAGTGTGGGGATGACTTGTTTACAAAGATGGTTATCTCTAGTTTTTAGAGACTAGTTTCACTTCTTATGATTTCCATGATGAAACTTAGGTGGAAAATAGGTAGATGTATCCATTATTATTCCATTTGGGAGAGTTATGAATATGAATATGACACTGCCTATACTACCTTATATTCCCACCAATTTTGTGCTTCAATTTTATTTAAAAAATTGATGAGTTTGTTGCATGCCAATAATAACTTTTCCATTGAACTCATGTTAGAGTTTGAGCTGATATCAAAGGTTTTGTATATGATGACCATGAATTATATTAGTGAGATCAAGACTTAGTTAAATTATATTTGGGATAAGTTCCATATATTTCCATATAATGACTATGCATTATATTAGTGAGCCCAAGATTCAATTACACTGATCTTTTTTTAATAAGAATCATGGGTCTCTTTGTATATACATTAATTAATAAAAGTTGAATAAGGTGACCATTAAAAATTATATTTTTTCACCATGTATTAATGAATTATTTGATTAATTAAATGGATCCATAGTGTTATAAAATCTTGATCTCAATTCAAGTTATCATCAACTGGTGATAGTAGATGTAGATATCACCAAGAATTATTTCAAGGAACATTATGGCCACTATGAAATTATAGTGGTACATTTTGTTCTACCAATTACCTAAAATACTTATTGAACCTTATAAATACAATGATATAAAATTATATTGATATAATTATTATAATATTCTTTGATGATGTTTTGGTTTATTCATGTAAAGTGGAGTAACATGATAAACACCTACAAAGGGTTTTTCAGTGTCTTCGCTGGCACCAAATTTATAGTAGCTTCAAAAAAGGTGTTTTTTTTATGAAAAATATTTAGTATTTGGGACACATTTATCATGATTTAATATTAGTATATCCCTCAAATATTTAATCTATTATAGAGTTGTGAACACCTTATTCAATGACTAAGGTCCATAATTTCATGTGGTTAGTAAGTTATTGTTAGAGTTTCCATAGGAATTCTCGCACATAGCTAATCAAATCACTTCCATTTAAAGTAAAGGAAATAATTTTTTATGAATTTAAGAGTGTAAGGGAACATTTAAAATTATGAAATACTTATTAAATAAGGTACCTATCCTTACAGTTCCTAATTCAACAAAATACTTTTTGGTTTGTATCAATTCCTCTAATGAGGGAATTGAATTCATTATAATTTAGGATGGTAGGGTGGTGTCTTACATGTCATATAAGATTAAGGAATATGAGCTTAGATACCCAAAACATGATTTGTATTTTTTCATGATAGTTCATGCTATTATGCAATGGTACCATTTCATGATGAGTAACCATTTCATTTTCAACATGGAACATTTGAGCCTTCAACACATTTTTTGTCAAACTAATCTCTACACCCATCAATGGCATTTCATGGAGATCATATGTGAGTACATTTTTATATAAATATCACATCAAAATTAAATGTAATGTGGTCATATATGCCCTTATAGGAGGTGACACTAGTTATTCATGTGAAATTAAGGACTGATTTGAAGAACTACATTATTGAGAATATTTCAAATGATAAATTATATCAGGATGTGAGGTGGTAGATAGACACTTAAAAAAACCTAATGGATTTTTAATGATATTTCCTTGATTTTGATTGCCTCCCATGCCATTAGGCATGTACTAATATAGTATATTCTAAATATTTGTGTGTCTTGATATTATTTTAAGCCCATCAAACCTCATATTCAAGCCATGGAGAGGTGAAAAAGGTGGATCCATGTTGAGCTTAGTCAATTTTACCTTTTCCATATTTTGCATAAACTCATTGTTCATTTTATGTCCAAATAGTTTGAGCTCTAGTGCATCAAGGGGAAACATTAGCATTTACCAATATTTTTGTATCCCCATGAGATTATGAAGTTGAAATGGAACACATTTTAATTGATTTTATTATTTGTATTTATATTTACACCTATCATCATGATGCAATAAGGATAGTAGTAGATAATTTGACTAAGGTGGCACAATTTTTCCCTAACATGACTACACATAACATCAAAATAGTGGATATATTATTGATGCATAACATAATTAGATCACATGATAAACCTCATAAGATCATTTATTGTTGGGATCCTATATATAGTTATGATTTTTGTACCACTTAATGGGGATATTTTTTAACCAAGTTATAAAGGACATGCCATGTATGTATGTTATGGACTAGTAATCACATTGGGAGGATTATCTCTACAACTATAATAGTTCCATTGATATGGATCCTTTTCAATATTTATATGGAATGAATTGCAATAATCCTTTGACTTGGGACAACCTTGATAATTATATTTATATTGGACTGCATTATTGTAAAATATGAAGTGAAAATTAGTTTGCATTAGATAGATCATTTAGGTAGTTTAATAATAACATAATAAATATATCAGAGACAAGAGATTGGAATGATAATTATTATACAAATGAAATGGTATTCTTATGAGTCTAGTGAAACAAGATATGTATATTCTATGTGAGATTTTATAAGTTTTCATATTTTTTGTGGGACATTGTGTTATCTTTAAAAAGGCTTGGACAAATTACCTACCAATGGACATTTCCACCCAGTATATCATGGGATAAATGATGAATTTACTGTATTAGTTTTATATAAGTATGTTCCATATGTATATATAATTTTAGATAGGATGGAATTGTAGGAGGAGATGATGGGTAGTGTACTCTAGATAACATCAATAATTTGGGGCATATAAAACTAGGACTTTTGGGATGAGACATAGATTAGGTTAGTGTCTAGTGGGATATATATGATGTGTAACTGATACTTACGAATAAAAAATGCCTTTACATGCCCTCAGTATCCATATCTATTTTTTTGACTCCCAAAATGGATCTCTATAAGGGATGAGGGTAGTCATGAAAGATTTAGTATCCATTTTTTATTTCAGCATTTATTTTCACATGATTACTATATTGGTCATGATGGATATGTAGATATGGTATTATGTAGTTATTTATTATATATTGAATATATGTATGTTATAATTACATTTATTTTTATTATATGACATGATGAAATTATGTTATTGTGTTGAAATGTGTTGTGGATTATAGACGTGATTATACAATTGAATCTATTTAGCTTAGTTTGGTTTATCTATAGATATTTTGATGAGTCATTGATTATTGCATAATTATTAGATGTACACTTTTTATTCATTATTATAATGTTATAATGATATGATTAGATTTACATATATTTTCACAAATGGATATTAATGTATTGTGTGTGAGTACATACTAGATATCTAATCATGTATGTAATACTTATTTATCTTTGTACCTATGGCAGGTGAAAAAATGAGGTGGATATGTGATTAAATATTGTGCACATGAGAACAAGTAGATATTTTTTATATGGTTTATGTGATCCTAAAAGCATTCACATATCTATGTGGTTATGCCATGATATTGGATATTATATCATCATTATTATATTTATTGCATGAGTGTTTTTATTGGTGAAATGAGTGTACAACTAATACATGCTCAAGGGTTTAAAAGGGGACAATATGTTGACATTGAACCAAACAATAAAACTATCCCCATACATGACATATGTTCCATTTACTTACTATTAATTTTCATATCTAAACTATGCATGCTTATACCACGTCATGTTTTTAGAAACATTACCATTGACTTCTTCAACCATGAGAATGTCGATCACATAACATATTGATAAAAAAAAATAACTTGTCTTGAAATTTACTTATTACTATTATTTGGATTGGGAATCAAAAGAGGGTTAGTTCATTTTTATTTAATGAAAATAAAAAATAAATTGAATAGCATAACATTCTAAGCCTAATCCCTAGGATTGAGTAAGATGAAATAAAATGTGAATCAATTAGAAAACAAGAAAACATGTTATACCTTCTTTGGATACTCCTTTATTTACCAGTTAGAAGAGGTACGTGATTAGATTGTACAATGACAGGTCTTTGGTAATGTTAAATAAATGCATGGGAAAAATTTACCCTTGAGTAAACTTGGTTTGACTTATAAATTAGTATGATAATAGTAAAGCTATAGTATGGTTTTGGAATAGTAAGTTTAGTTCAATAGAACTTGTCTATAATGGCTAAAGGTCATTGCATTTATAGAATTTTGTTTTGAATGTGAGCCATTGATCTAAGATCAAGATAAATGGTGCAGATTGAATCCTAAAACTCATGATTTAAAAAGAAATATTATTTAAGATACTTGATTTAATAAATTTTTAGAGTGTGGAAGAGATTTGGAAGAAAAATGCAATCATTAGTGATCTTGGAGTGTGTCATAGGCCATGTCATAGATGTGTGTGTAAGAGGCCCTATCATATATCTAAGAGAGTGTGTAATAGAGAATTTCATAGGACATATTACTTTCACTCCATTCCCTATTCCATTAACTTTTCAAATGATGTCACTAATGTAAGGTAATATTACAATGTTTATTCTAGATAAAATAGATAATCCCAAGTTCATGGAGTTTTATTTTAGAAGAAGTTTATGTTATTTAATTGATGATTAATTAACCATTTTAAGAATGTGACATTTGAAATGTTCTTTTATCAACTAAATATTCATTTAATTATCCTATAATAACATTTCCAAAGGATTTATTTGATTTAGGATGTTGGCATTGAATTAAATGTTACCATATGATGCATTAGCCCAATCATGGATCTATCTTAAAATTTTGGATTAAATTTGTAATTATGATAATAATTGGCTTAATTGATGATTTAAAAATAGATGTTTGTGTTATTTTTTAAAGTAATTCCAATTTAAATTTACACATAAGAGTGGTGAAAATGAAGTGTCTACATTTTTCTCCTATTTGAGAAGGCATTGCAAGACA
Organism: Torreya grandis; assembly: GCA_037957365.1. Classification (NCBI taxonomy): domain Eukaryota; kingdom Viridiplantae; phylum Streptophyta; class Pinopsida; order Cupressales; family Taxaceae; genus Torreya; species Torreya grandis. Next base: position 1,580,546 of record JARHVA010000458.1, read on the forward strand.
TAGACAAAGTAATGCATTTTCAAAGAATGAATAATTATTTAAGAATAAGTTAAAAAAATAGATGAATAAATAATTAGTGATATATGATGCCCCCTATAAAGTTCACTAATGGATAAAATACACATATGGGCTCTCAAAAAAGAGAGGAAAAAGGAATAATGGGATAAATCAATTTATGGCTAAAATTAACCCACTTGAACTAATGTTTGCATGATTTGGTTTCAAATGTTTGAGAATAATATAATCAAATTGGCCCTAATGCAAGGGGAAGTGGGAATGATGCATACCAATATAATTGGAACACTTTGACTTTACCCAAATAGGGTAAAGGATAAGGGCTTGGAATTAGAAGAGGCTAAATGACAGTATTTCCCCAAAGAGGGGGAAGTGGTTTACTAATGGTTTGACCTAGTAGGGAGGAATTGATCATTAACAAAATATATTCTCCCCAAGAGGGTAGATTTGATTGTTGATAAATCTAAATTATTTTCCCCAACAAGGTGGATTTGATCTTTTATTGGCCTAATTGACTAGTTGATTGAGTGTAAAGCATAGCTCAAGGATTGAATAAATTACACATTAAAAATGAGATGAACAATACAAACACAGGTGCAATGGTATAATGAATTTTCAAGTAAAAAATAAGCCACAAAAATCTAAGCACATGATAATGCTCAAAATTAATGATAAAGAATAATAATTGAATAATGGTGTGATTAGATTGGAATAATATGGATGTTAGTAATAATGAAACAAAGGTGGCCTAGGTGACCTCAAAAAGTGGTTAGTACTAAGTGTTTCCTACATAGTCCATAGGCACCTAAAGTCAAGGAAGTTCTCACAAAAATCGGAGATAATATAGAAAATGTTTGATTGAATGATGATGATATTATTTGATTAAATTTAATGGAAAGGTCACAATGTAAAATTATTATGGCTCTTTTTATGTACTCATTTGTAAATCTATCGTGAGTAACATATAGATTATCCATGTTGTTTAAGTGGTTTGTGTTTAGATTGGTAGTTAAGGAGAATTTTGTTGTGACATCTCATATTAAATCTCCAATACTTATTTTTTAATGTAGAAAATGATTTTATGTACCATGATATTAAAAATAATGATGGTCTGGATGGAATGTGCATGGACTAACCTACCACATAATAGACAATTGATGACCACACACTAATGATAAAAACCATGATGAAAATACTAATGTATGCCAATGAATAAAATCAAGTATAACTACGTGACATGAACCACCATGATGATGACCCTATTGACATAATGGACTAAGCTAAGGAAACAACAATAAAAGTAACATAAAAACATCATGCCATTTAACCAAATCAAAATCCACATGTAAAGGCTCAATAATATCGATAAGTGGATTATGCCCCCCAAAAATGATACATGCAAAGGGAGGAAGCAATAAGGAAACATACCAAAAATAATTTAGATGCTTGAATTAACCTAAACAGAGTGAAAATTATGAGTTTGGATTGGATTGATTTGATTTAACCCAAACATGGTAGATTTGGGAAGGACACATCAGAACAATGTATAAGGATTAAAATGATTAGATTAAGGATTGGATTTAGGACAAGATGAGTGTTTTTGAATTTTGTGGCCTTGTATCTCTCTTGGATCCTTTTACAATGATTAGGATTTTGTGGCATTTATCTCTCATGGATATTTTAATCCTTTTTATAATTTTTAGGACTTTTGTGGCTTTATATCTCTCATGGACATTTTAAGGCTTCTTTTAGGAGTTTCAAATTTTCAATGTTTTTAATGTTTTTAGATTTTTGACATCTCAACTCAATGAAATATTAAGAGATGAAAATTTTTAAAAATCATAAATTGGTGAGAGCATGGGAGTCTTAGCTCACAAAATGACAATATTGGGACTTAAAATTACCATAAAATGATGAGATGGTGGAATAACAGTGGCCAAGATGACTTCAAAAATTGAACATTACCCAAATAGTCAAAATGGGCCTCAAGCCATGATAGTTCCTACATAAGATGGGAGATAACAATGAAGGAAATGCAAATGGATAATGTCAAATACTAATGGATGATAATGAGGGAAACAAATAGGAGTCTCCAAAGACCATCTCATATGAGAACCAAATGTGTCAAGTCATCAACGTCTCATGTAGATAATATTTCAAAATATTTTCCAAATACATCTCAATATACCTTCTATTTATATAACAGGGTCATGACAAGAAGATTGATGGTATCAATAATATGTGATAGGACAAATATGATTGAATGGCCAAACTAGATGGAATGGTCTTTAATACAAATTAGGCTACCCCCAAGTGTCACGTTACTTATAAATAAATAAAATATTTATGCATGATGTCAAAAAATTAGTTTTCATTGTGGTACTTTCCCAAGGTGTCACAAACATGGTTTTCACCATTAGACTAATTATTTATCTTTCTCTTATAATTATGAGTTTGATTTTTTCTTTTCTTTTGTCTTTTAGCATCTTAACTCAGTGAAGGATTATGAGATGTATAATGTGAACCCTTTTATATCTAAACAATGCCTACTCTAAATAGTAGCTCTATCAATATCATGTTGTTATTGTAGAATACACTCCTTCAATTATGATATTCATTGGTCTTTGATTTTATTTAATTAAAACCTCTAAACAAATTGACTTTGTAGTCTCCTTGAAAAAGAGTGATGTTAGGAAGGGTAAATAAGGATAGGCATTGGTTACATGATTTTCTTGGATAATGAAATATAGGTCTTTAACAAATAATAAGATCATAATGGAATGTAAAATTATTGAGGGATAGATGAAGATTGGGATGTTAAGTCACACAAATTAGTTTTTATTCAATATTCAACATAATTTTATTTATGACAATGCCAAAGGCATATGAAAAATATCTCAAAAGGGCTACCAATTTTTTTGTTTTTTAGGCTTGAGAGATGTTCCAATTTGAATATGATTTAGATTATGACTTTCATCAATATTGACTTCAATGCTATCTTCATCAAGAAATGAATAACTTATTTTCTTAGCTATTATAATTTCAAATAGATTTTCACTACTAAAGTATTCTTGATTGTCTCATAGTGTCTTAGAGAAGGTTTCACTGATGGATGTTGAATTTTGATTTTAATTATCATCTAATACCTTAAACAAGGTTTTAATAGACTATACTAAGTTTAGACTTTGATTATCCCTTGGCACCTCAAACAAAGTTTTACTAGGAGTTTGTTTTTATATGTGAATGTTGTCTTGGGTCATCATAAATTATGCCACTAAGATGTCTCCATGGAATAATTTAAACCATGTATGATTATGTTGGTCCCAATAACCATTTTTTAGTGGTAGAATAGCAATATAATGACTAGGTTAAATAATGGTGGAGGCACATGTAATTTGTATGGAAGGGTAAGAGGAAATATAGTCCTAATAGAGGATACTATGAGAACTTGTGTTGATGTTGAATAAAATGTTCTCAATGAACATATAAGGATCACAAATGTGTTCAAGTGGACATACAAGGAGACTGTAGCTAATGTCATAACATATACTAAGGCATGATGATTCTAACTTAAGTGGATTTTTTTAAAGTGTGTAATTAATGTTGTGATATTTATTAATGTATTCTAATTTTGAATCTAGTTTTGAATCCAATATTGAAGTTGACATTGATTTTGCTTCAAATTTTGAATATGATAGTGGTTCTAAAATAGAAGCCAGTTCTGATATTGGCTATAAAATAGAACCTAATTTTGACATTCATTATGTCATAGAACCTAATTATAACATTGGTTATGACAATAATTTTAGTTCTTAAATGGAACTTGTGTACACATAATATTTTTAAACTTTATCAATTACTGATGTTTTCTCTCTTTCAAGAACCCATCAAGTCTCAATCTCTCTGAGTGCATGCTTTAAAGAGTGCATCAGGAAAAGGGTGGGTAGACCATTGGTGATTCACAATATTATTCTCCCATATACCACCAATTATAACAAACACAAACATATCCTATACACTTACCTAAGGTTTGAGACCTCCCTTACACACTCTTCCAAGCAATTCACCTCCTTATTCAACCCCTATCTAATCCAAAAATTGTTTTTGACATTTACTAAACATATTTAGCCTAGGATGATCGTATAATTAAATTATATTTACACATTATGGGACTCTATTAGCCTTAGCTGACCTATTTAGGGACCTAAATTCCTTTTATGAATTAATGATACAGGGTTGATTGGGCCAACTCTATCGACTAAACTTTTAGAAAGGTTCAGGGTTAGATTTAACTATATATACACATCCTTTTCACATTACTAGAAATAAAATAAGAATAAAATCATATTATGCATATACTTATCCACCATTCTACTTGAGGATCATTATTTAGGGTTCCAATATTACACTTTGAGATAAAGATCTTGTCTTGTGGAGAAGTCTTTTAGATGCATAGAAAATTTGTGTAGCCCATAGCTAACTTAACCTTGTTATCCTTACATACCAAAACAACCTCTTTCAAAACACCTTGGCTAAGGGAGAGATTTAGGCTTAGTGGGTTCATATTCAAATGTAAGTATTCCTAACTTTTTTCCTCTTTTGTTAAATTAGATAGATTTGTATTTGTACTTCTCTCCCATGCATTAGGATTACCTAGACATTGGCTTAAGTATATATCTTCTGTGCAATTTTAATTTTTATGTTTATTATCCCCATTTTGTGCCACAAGGTTTATTGAGCACTATATTAGATTTTAATTTACTTTGTATATAATTAGTGAATACAGAAATCATAAGACCTAACTAGTGTTATCACATGGTGTTGTTTGACTAGAGGCTTTAGAACCCTCTCTAGTGACATTATTGTGGTAACAGACCCATTTATTAGGTCTAGAGGACCCATTTTGGTCTGACCTCGATTATCTAATTTACCAACAAAGTGTAAGTGTGATTTATCTTCTCCTAAATAAGATTGATAAGTGAAATTTACATGAATATAACCATTGTATGTTTTCTTTCACACATTCATTTATTATCATCTTATGTTATTTAATTTTTTTAGTACTATATCAAACTTATCAATACAGTCTAACATTTTGTGCATAGGTTTAACACATAGCCACTCCAAATTGAGTCTATTATCTCTTTGTAGGTCTTATTCAAATACAAGTGATAGGACCAACCAGATCTAATATGTTCTCTTCTTCAAACATAGGATTATAAACTATTTTAACCCAGTCAACTCTATTTACAGTTCTCTTTTTCAATTTACAGTTTTGTAGACTTAGTCAAAGTAGTCAACTTTATTTGTAGATTATTTTTAGTGCACAAGTTTTGCAGACTTTGTTAACCCAATTGACTTCGTTTATAAAATATAAAAATTGGCATTTGAGCAACATATCATAAAATTTATAAACTATGCATCTTAAAAATTACCAAAGTTCATTCTTAGATTCTCTATCATTTCTATTCTTCATTTATAGTCTTGTTTTTCACAAGTTTGTAGTCTATATAATTACAACCCTAAAATAAACTAGGTTTAACTCGACACAATTCTATAGCCTATTTTATTTCTAAAATACATAATTAGCCTAATTGACTATGTTCTTCTAGATCTTACATTAATAGAATAGTATAAACCATGTCAAATTTTTTCTATATTATTTGCATAAAATGACACTTAAACTAACTCTATACTCTTCACAGTCAAAGGAATTAACCTATTTTTATAGTAATTAATTTACTTTTCATTTCATTTACTTCCATACTTAGTGTAGCAAACATAAAATAATTAGGTGGTTTTCAATTTATCAATTTCATCACACTATTTTTCTCTTTTTCACACACTTCTAAATCACTTAACACTAAAAATCATTAAACATTATTTTTACCAAAGCCTACCTACTTGTATTTCATCACCAAAGGGGGAGCCAAATTGATTTTCAAGCCAAGTATAAATACGTGGTTGATGATATATATTTGGAAATCATCCAAAAACCTTATCATTATGAGAATGTGAAGCAAGGGGGTAGGCCCCAATACCAAGCTAGTACCATCATCAATATAGATCCCTTTCATCCTAAACTACCTAAAACTATCCATAGATTACTTTCTAGTTCTTTATTATAGCCAACTCCCTCTCCCATTAATTTCAAAATTTATTATAACTTAACAACATTTAGGAATGACCAATTAGCTTAGCATTTACATTTAATTTTTGTTTCTTGCTCTTTGATCAATGTATTTTATATTATGAAACTTTCACTAGCCAACATTAGTACAAGGTTTGTGACATGTGCTACAATGAGATCAACCACATTGATCTGATTACTTGTATGTTTCATTATTTTTTCTTAGATATTATCTTGTAAATATTTTCCATATTTTCATAACACAGTCATCTTTATTGACATGGTCTCTTATAGACTATTAGTTTTGATTACCTTTAATACATAGTTGACTTATAAAAATGTGTATCTTTTTACCCTATTCAATTTCTCCCTCTAAAGTACATCGTTGATCTATATGACTGTGTATCTTTTCATCCCTTTTAGTTTATCCCTCTAGAGTACATAGTCGACCTATACAACTATGTTCTCTATTCCCTATTCTATTTATTGTCTTAAATAACACTATTGATTGATTCTATTCTATATCTTACCAGTTTCTCCTCCTTTCCTTAAATTTTTAGCCTCTTTTCTTCATCATGAATTTTTTGTTTGAAGATAACACAAATTTAAATTAGATAAACATGATGATTGGTCCAACTCTATCGACTAAATTTTTGGAAAGGTTTAAATTTAGATTTAACTATATATACACATTATTTTCACCATTTTAGAGAGATAATGAGTAAATAATTATTTGTGTGTCTAATTGTCTACCATTATACTTGAGGAGCATTACTTAGTGTTTGAATACTAGACTTGGATATAGGAATCTTATCTTGTGGAGAAGTTTTTTGGATGCATAGAAGAAGTCATGTAGTCTAGATTTGACTTATCCTTGTTATCCTTACATATCACAACAACTTCATGAAAAACACCTTGTCCAAGGGAGAGATTTAATCTTGATGGGTTTGTCTTCAAACATAAATATTCATAACTTTTTTCCTCCTTTGTTAAAGTAGATAGATTTGTGTTTGTACTTCTCTCCCATGCATTAATATTTCCTATACATTGGCTTAAGTATATATCTTCTATGCATGTTTACTTTATATGTTTATTACCCCCATTTTGTGTCATAAGCTTTGATAAGCACTAGATTAGATTTTAATTTACTTTGCATATACTTAGTGAATATAGAAAGCATAGGGCCTATAAACGGTTATCACATGGTATTACTTAACTAGAGGATTTGGAATCTTATCTAGTGATATTAGTATGATAAAGGACCCTTTGGTTAGATCTAGTGGATCCATCTTGGTCATGACCTTGATTATCTAAATGTACCAACAAGCAGAAGTGTAAGTATGATTTATCTTCTGTAAGCTAGGATTGATTTGTAGACCAACTGTATTTTTCTTTGTTACAAAACTTGTTTTTTATATAAAGGTAGCCACAAAGAGGGCCTATTGAATTGAATTATCCAAAAGTACCTTTTTTACCTTTCTCTTAGAAATGAAGGATTTGGGATAAAGTAAATTTATAAAATTGGGAATGTTTGGTAATGGATGAATAATGGGATATTCAAAGACAATATCATCAAATATGGGTCTTATGTCAAATAGAGGTCTTTCATAAAATTTAGGTGGACCATCAATGTTTCATGTTTGCTAAAATATGGGTGATTCAACAAAAATGTTGAGGATTGGTTGACTATATTAATCTTTCTTTAGAAGTGGATGTATATATTCATTATTGGTAAAGGGATCTTTACATATATTTATCAAGTAATTATCATACTTTGACACACTTGGGTCTATAATAGATAATGAATTTTAGAGGGGCAAAGAAATAATAGGTCTAGACTATTGGATTATTTATGGTTTTAGGACTGGATTGGCTTGTAGACTAATGTATGAAATGTCAATAGTAGATGTAAAGTGGGATAGTTGTTGGTTAAGTTGGATGATTTGATCTATCACATTTTGATGTATGATTAACCATGTTTAAATAGGTTCAAGATCATGAAATTACATGATTTAGATTAAAATTAGATTAATGCCCCCAATTAATGATACAAGCAAGGGGTATTTATTAGAATAAATTGGGCCCAAAGAGGTAATATTAATCATAATTAGAATTACCCCAAATAGGATGAATTTGTTTGATGTAATTGGCTTGGTTCAATTTGGCCCCAAAAAGGGTGAAATGGACTTGATTGGAATGGATTTTCCCAAAAAAGGGAGGAATATCATTGATTAGAATGGATTGGACCCAAAAAGGGTAGAATAAACTTGATTGGAATTTCCTTAAATAGGGTAGATTGAAAAATATTAGAACTAGTCTAAATGATTTTTAATTTGACATGCTCAAGCTCAGACTAGATTTGAAATTTGATTTTGAATAGAAGAAAAGATGGATGTTACAAGGACTCCTTATTATGTGTCAAGTGTCATATTTCCTTATAAAGTGAATTCAAGTGTGTGACATGTGGGGGGAGGAGTTACTTGCATAAATAACTCCAAAAGTCATAAAGGAGGACAAAAGAAACCTCATGTAATCCAAATCTATGTGAATTAATGATTCACATAAATATAAATTCTTCACATGTAAATAAAACTTAGGATAAAAACATCCCACATAATGGGTAATCCTAACACTTCCGCTTAAAATGTATTTAGGGGTTTACAATCAAGCAAGAAGGGAATAAACATTACTAACTCTCCCCCTTGATGAGAGCTTACTTCAATCCTAGCATATTACAAAAGATTACAATTTTTTATTTTCATAATGACTTAATGGAAATATCATCCATTTTATTTCGAGTAGGATATAAGGAGAGAAGAATTCTATTGTCTTCAATAAGTTCACACTAAAAGTGATGTTGATTCTCAATGTGCTTAGACCTTACATTGAAAACTAGATTAGTCACTAAGGAAATGGCACTTTGATTATCACTAAAAATCAAAGTAGCTGAAGATTGAGGGTGGACCAAAAATACAAGAAGTCTTCAAAGCCAAATTATTTTCTTGGTATCATGATTGCAAAATTTATGCTCAAATTTAGTGGAAGAAAAGAATACAATACTTTACTTTTAATTATTCCATGAAATCTGTCAGAATCCAAGGAGAAAACATGGCCACTTGTGGATTGACAACCAATAAGATGATCAAACCAATAAGAATCATAGTAACCTATCATATAAAAGTTTCTATCGAAAGTATACTTTATGCTAAAATGTAGATTAACTTTACTATAATAGATAATTATATAATCTAATTTTATGTGAGTGTTTTGAGGTTTTAGCATAAAACATGAAACCAATCCAACATAGAAATTAATATCAGGATAAGTATGAGTAAGATAATTCAAAATTATAGCTAATCATCTATATAAATGTTATCCAAATTTTGGATACCATTAGAAAAAATCAAAAAACAAATTCCAGTCAAGCCCCTTCCTTGATTGGTTACCTTGAAAATCTCCTTGTATGTCACATTTAGAATTTATTAAGGTAAGTTTGACAAATTTAAGGTAATGGTCTTATTTTGTTATGTACCTGCCTAGCCATGTCATGTTTTAATAAAGCTAGTTCAAAGGGTGTTTAATGTTTAGAGGACCTTGTTTAGTTTATCCAACACATTCGTAGGCTATGTCATGCCTTCCATGGTCATATACACTTAGTCAAAAGGTCTAGATACTTCAATTCTAACATTAATATGACAGTTTTCAAGCATATTATATAACTACCATGGCTAAATAATGTTCATTTTCTAGGACATTATGTTCATCTAAGGAAAATCATAACTCATTCTAAACTTCCCATGTTAAAATCATGTTTATGAATCATTGTCAAGCTCATAAAGGATAAAAACCTATTCATATTCTTCATCAACCTCCTTGGTAGCCTAGGAAGGTGCAACCATTTTCACTCAAAAAATGGAGATAAGATGTTTGGTAAAATGATATTAGGGGTAGATGGGGGCCCTTATGACCTAATGACTTCATGCATTAGTTGATTAATGTAGTGGCTAAGCTCTATGAAAAAGCCTTAAGAAATTTGGTGTTCCAAAACTACCTACAAACCCCAATGGCTTGGTCTTTCTCTTTGAAAGCAACTCTAAGAATAGGGTGTGCATTTTGGTGGTTGGTAAATTTTTATCTAGGCTTCTAAGATCCTCTACAATGTCAAATTTGAAACATGTAGCTGTTAGATCAATAATCTAGTGCCAAGGTACTATTTGTGCTAATAATTATAAGTATAATCAAGGTTTTTGAGTTGTAGGATGTTACAACACTTGAATATACTTGAAATAAGATTTCTCACCTTGTCCCATCTTCAACATCATATCCATTTGATGGTAAATACATGAAAAATTGAGATGAAAAGGTATAGGTTAGAATAAGAGGAGGAGAGAGCATCAATATCCTCTACAAGCATAAGAAGGAAGATTCTTGATGAATTTATGGATATCTTACTTTGAAAATCCTATAAATAAGCCTTAGTGATAAAATTTTATTAAAATAAATTAGATTAATAAGAGGTAGGATGTTTTGATCCAAAGGTAAAAGTATAAAACGAATCTAAGACATGAGAGAGACATCTATAGGGATGAGTAATTGAATGAGGAAAAAAATTGTAAAATTTCTTATTATGTAGGGTCTATTGGGACATCAAAAGAAGGTTTAAAAATTAATAAAATATTTAAGACTCCTACTAGAAGGATCACCACTAATTTTGAGTCAATATCTCTTAAAGAGAATTTTTTTATGACTATAAGAGACATCAAAAGGTCAATATGGATATATGGATCCTAACTAAAATAAATCGATAGAGTGAATTGATTTATCATAGGTAGAATATGATATAAAAAGTACCTAAGTTAATTTGAAATATGGTGGAAAATTTCATGTAACCCCACTAAGAAGGTGCATGGTGGAAAATTGAGTTTGGATTAGTTGAGGGGGGTCTTATATGAAAATTTCATATCATTTATGTCTCTCCAATAGTCATATGTAGTGTGAACAATTCTAGTAAAGACTGTTACCTCAAAATAACCTAAAAACTTTACAAGAAGCTCGAGAATGTTACTTCTAAAACTCAGAAATTCAATGATGTGTATGGTTGGAAATGGTGTTTAAGGGTGGAAATAGGATTAATATTATCTAACCTTGTGGAATTATTAGGTTATTTAAGTCCCTATACTTTATGAATGATTGTTAAGAAGGATGACACCCTAAAACCCTATTAAAACCTCTCAAACAAACCCGATGGAGAAGATTGGTTCTCAAAGTGATAAAATGGATTGGTTTGACTTAGAACCACATGAATGACCTATTTAAGTCCCATGGGAATCTAAATGAATAATTTGGTGGCACATGTGAAGTGTAATAGGGTTGAAAATAGGTCTAAAACTATCATTTTCAAGGGTTTTCCATGGAAATTGACCAAATGAATCATGATAAACCATATTGAAGACCACCTAGACATTGGGAAGGATTTATAACTCTCATATGAATCATAAAGTGAATTATTAACTCTCTTAGTATGTGTAAAGGAGTTAATAATGAAGTTTCAAGAGTTTCAAGACACCTAAATAGCCTAATGATGGATGGACAAATGTTGCAGATCATAGGAGGATTGGAATACTTTGTAACATCAATATGAAAACCTCAAAACATGTTTAATATGTCAAAGAGTCCAAATGACAACTCAAAGAGAGTTAGATAAGCAATAATTCATCTTGTCATTCCTCATTCAGGGTATATGGGTAGTTTTCAATAAGGATGATGATTTATCATAAAAGGTGAAGGGTCATCCCATGACATCCTTGAGGAGGGAGAGGATCACATTAATTTGACACTTGTGAGGAAAATGATTTTGGATTGATATTTGACAATTTTCTTGATTGTAACTTATTTTCTCAATAGATGGCACTATCCATTGATTCTCATATGTCTTTCTTTTCCTCTCCTCTTCACAATCTTCTATATATGCTAATTTGAATAGATTGTAAGCATCCTCAAATTGAGTATGGTGAATCCCAACTCATTTTCATGCCTTGGATCAATAAAGGCTACTAGTTTTACCTCTTATGACTGTACTTAGTGTGTATTCATGGATAATTGATCCTGTCAAGTGATTTTATTAGTCTTAATTAGCATGTTTTCCTATTTAACACCTATATGTTGTTTGAAATATTCTTTTATATGTCATGTGAAGTGTATAAGTTTAATGAAAAGGTTGAGTGAGTTGTCTATTCATTATTGTCATCCTAGATCACTTGATTAGTCCTCCTAGCCTAGGCATATATCATAACCTTCACATTGAAATAATAATGTGAGATATTAAGATTAGGATTAGTGTATATTACGGTTAGTCTCATGGTCTACATGTGCACATGTATCTAGTTGGCAGTGATCAATTGATTTGTTGTATCACCCCCTTTAATTAGTTTTATTTCATTTTATCCTCTCCCTTTTCCTTTGAAATTTAGTAGTGTATTGTAGTGAGCCTAATTAATATGTCAATTGGAGATATCACTATAATATATAGGTTTAGTCTACTTAGAGGTCACCCACAACCTAAGACTAATCCTATATACACATAATATTTTCAAATTTTATCAAATAGTGATGATTTACATCTTTTAGGAACCCATCAAGACTCAATCTCTTTGAGTGCACACCCTAAGGGGTGCATAAAGAAAGGGGTAGGTAGATATTTAGTGCTTTAAAGGATTTTTATCCCTTTTTTCCACATTATTAACAATCCAACTAGTTCCTAAAACCTTTCCCTAAGCTGTTTCTCCTCCCTTGCATAGTCTTCTAGTATTTTTCATCTTTCCATCCTTCATTTCCTTATATAGCAACATTTTGACTTGTTAATTATACTAGGTTGACCAGGTCAACCTGGTATAGTTTAAAAACATCTTAGCTCTTTTGGTTTGTTGACTTCCTAGCTGACCTAGCACAAACCTAGTGAGTTAGCCCAAAAATGTGCTAGGTTGATCAGGTTGACCTAGCACAATTGACATATTCAAATGATTTTAGGGTAAGTTCTACCTTTAAATACAAGGTCATTTCAGTCATTATTCATATATGTAATCAAGATTTATATTCACTTGTGCTTCTTCACAATCTACTCTTCCACCATTCCACTTGAGGAGACTTAGCTTAGGTTTCTTATTTTGGAGAATCTAGTATTGTGGATAGGTCTTGGATGCTTTGGCCTAACAAAGTGATCTTTAAAAACCATAAAAACCTCTTGCAAATCCCCATTAGCTAAGGGAAATATTGAGTCCTGATGGGTTCATATTTAGGTAAGTATATTCTAACTTTGTTCTCCTCTCTTTTAGTAGATAGAAGTAAAATAAGTGTTGGCTCAAATAATATTACTCTTCACATTCTATGTATTAATTTGTTACTCATACTTACTTTATTTTAGGTTCCCTATACATGTTTTAATTGCTTTACTTTACTAACACCCCCAATTTGTGCCACAAGATTTGGTGTGCACTAGATTAGATTTATGTTTCTTGTTATTACATTAGTGATTATCAAATCATAGGACTCTTATAGGGTTATTGTATGATTATGTTAGAATGTAGGATTTGGAACCCTACCTCACACATTATGTTATGATAAGTGATCCCCTAATCAGGTCTAGTGGATACTCACATTGGTCATGTTCCCACTTAACAATTGTATGCCACCAATCAGAAGTATAAGTGTGTTTTATCCCATCTAGTCTAGGATTGATTTATGGACATGATGCATTTATGATTGCATACATTCTGGTGAACCTAACATGAATCAAACCCTTGAAAGATTTATTTCACTTATTTAATTTCTATTCATCATTATTTTTATCATTCTTTACTATGTTAGATTGACCCTATCAACCTAGTTATTTATCTTTGTGTGTAGGTTTGTAGGTTTAGACAACTAGATTAACTAGTTTAACCTAGTATATGTTTCTAGACTTGCAGACTTTTATTTAGCCAACTAGATTGACTAGCTCATACAAGTACACATTTCAAACTTTTAGTTTAGCCTACTAGGTTAACCAAGTTAACCTAGTACATTTTTAGCATGTTCTTATGCAACTTGTTTAACCAACTCAACCTAATTTGTAGGTTATTACTAATTTTTTCCAAGGTCTCAGATCAATAATCTTATCCTTTTCATCTCTAAACCATTCAAGTAATTTTTTTATATATCTTTATTTTTTTGTAATTTCCTTTCAATTTTTTAGTCTTCAAAACTACCTCTGCATAGTCAACTAGGTTGACCCTATGGACCTAGTTCTATGCTATGTGTTTTCTAAAATAACTAGGTTGACCTGACCAACCTAGTTCAATTTTAGACTTTTCTTTCATAGTACACATTTGACCCTATCAACACTATTTTGTATGATTTTCATATAGTTTCTCAACTATACCTTATTTTAAATCTGGAATGAACCATATATGTTAATCACATCTTTCTTTTAATTTGCTTGCATACTTGGAATAATTCACATAATCTAATTAGGGGATTTTCAATCAATAACTTAGTTGCACTATTTCTATTCTTTGGCACACATAGCCAAACCTTATAAACATCAAAAATCATTTAAATATTTGACTACCCAGGTCTACCTACTTGGATTTCATCATTAAGGGAAAAGTTGACTTGATACTCTAGTCAATTATAAAGCATGGTTAATGGTATATTTTGGCTAAGCACCCATTACCCTTATTGTTATGGTGTGTTAAGTGAGGGGGTAGGCCCCAATACCAAGCATGTAAATTGACACTATAATCCCTTTTATCCTAAACTTACATAAAACTATCCATAGATTGTTATCTAGCACCTTGCTTATATCTAATCTCCCTTTACACTTAAAATCATTCTTAATAATCTAATCAACATTCTAGGTTGACCATGTAGCTAACTTTAATTTAAAGTTTTTTTCTTTATCTTTGATCAATTGTGTGTGAAAAATCTTGAATTGGCTAGCGTTAGTGCAATATTTTTATTTGTGTGCATTAATTGGATTGGCCAACTTCAATTCAATTGATTGTGCATTTCCTTTTTGCAATTACTTTCTTAAATTAGCTGCAAATTGTATTGTTTCATTTCTAAGATTTTTATCAATATTTTTATCTTATTCATTATACTAGGCTGACCTGGTTGACCCTATACTTTTTATGGATTCTGTACACTACACTAGATTGATCTAGTTGACCTTGTACAGTCTATAGGCCCTGTTTCCTACACTAGTCAACCTGGGTGATTGAGTATTGTTTCTTTTTTTTCCTATTTTTTTAAATCTAGTTTCCCATTTCTCTAATTTTGTATCTTGTTCATCTCTCTTTAGTTAGAATTAAGTCTCCTATCATAATATTTTTAGACACCCTAAATCCATTTAGATATTCTATCAGATGTTCATTCCTTCCTCTCTTTTCCTCCCAAGAGAACCATCACTCTTAGGGTATTTCTTCTCCTCCTTCATCTTTGAACTATAAAATGGTGAAAATAACACCTCAAGATGAAGTTTATGGATCCAATCCTTTCCATATTTATTAATACACTTCTCAAACTCTCCAAACCAATGTGGGAGTGATTAATACACATCTATTTAACAATCCCACTAATAACCCTCTTTCTAATAATCCTCCCCCTAACACTAATTTGGGGAGTGATCCAACCAACACTAACTCACCTCATGATACAACCCAACTCTTATCTCAAGTCATTCAACAAATGAATATCATGCAAAACTCTAATACCAACCAAATGATGTAACTTCAACAACATCTAATCAACGTGGCTAATCAACCTCCAACTATTCATCCTTAAGCTAATCCTAATTATATTCCTCCACTTCTTAGGGATGCCTCAATTAATGTTATTTCTCAAACCACAATGAATAACAAGATGATTAAAACTATTCAAAATGAGATTTTATCTCCCTTTATTATATCCATTGCTATTGGTAACATAACTCCAACTATTAAATATGATGGGATGTAAGACCCTGCTTCATTCCTTAAAGCCATTGGTAACCTTTACAAAGAGTGGATCCAAACTAATACATTTTCCATATCTAAACTATTAGCCAAAACTTTCACTAGTGATGTATTAGAATGGTATAATCAACTTCCTCAACATTCTATTTGGAAACCTAAAGATCTGGTCAATCTTTTGGTTAAAGAGTTTCAACACAATGATCTTTTTAAAAATTGTATTAGTCACTTCATAAATTCTAAATAATATCCTAATGAATCGGCTCATGACTTTATTAAAATATGGAAATATTTATCTCATAAAACTGATCATAATATGACTGATTATAATTTATTCAAACTCTTTATTATCACTTTGACTCCCACTCTTCAATATAAGGTTCAAACCTTTATTACTCAAACTCTTAATGAATATCTTAACCAAGATAAGCATCAAGACTTTCTTATGAAGCAATTCAAACCCAATCATAAACTTCTTAAAGGATCTTTTCAGACATCTAATGCTATCACTAGTAATACTCCCCAAAACAAACTTGGAGTTGCCAAATCTGATGTTCATTTACCATCTCACACACCTCTTTCAATTCAACAAATAAAACAACTTTTACCACCCTCTAAACCTTTCATTTATCCAAATGCTCCTCCTACGTGGTATGATCCCAATCTATTTTGTTGGTTCCATGCCGACATTGGGCATTCTCATGAATCTTGTAGAGGGCTAACTAAGTGTGTTATTTCTTATATGATTGGTGACTCATTAAACCATGAGGCTATGATAAAACTTCATTTTCAAGAGTATGCTACCTCATCTCAAAAATGACAAACCTTAAAATCTTATACTTCTAATAATCAAAAAATATCTTCAAACAATAATCAATCAAATGTCATGTATGTTTGCACCATCAATGTTGATTACAACTTATGTTATAATAAATATCAATATGTACGCTACTAAGGTTAATTATCATCATAAACTAGATTACAAATATCTTTTTACTAAGCCTAAGAAATAATATTTAGAAGAACAATTATGAAGCTAACCATATCTATACCTCCTAAATCTAATTTACCTTCTAAACCTCATGTTAGTTCTTATAAATCACATTAAAATTTTATTAAAGAACTCAAATCTATGCCTTGTAAGATTACTCTTCAGGAGTTGGTGCACATGTCACTCTATCATCATAAATTTATTATACAACAATTTTAAGAAATTTAAGATCCGTCTTCCATAAATGAATAACCACCTTCTATTGATTCTCAACCAACTAATGTTAATACTATTGAGACTATGTGTCCTTCTTTCAAACCTTCTACTTGAAGAGGACGTGATCAATGATGAAATTATTTTCCTTGTCAATGATCTACCTCTCTTTATCAAAGTATCCATCAATACCACCCTTATCCAAAAAGTTCTAGTTGATGAAGGTTATTGTATTAATGTCACATCCTTATGGCTCATTCAACAATTTGGTTATAACAAAGATCATCTTAAACAAATCCATCTTATTTTTCATGGCTTTGACAAGACTAATCAAAAGCCACTTGGTTGTATTTAGCTTCCATTGACCATTGGAACTAATATTGTTAGAACTAAGCTTATAGTCCTTGATCTTCCTTTATCTTATCACATTCTTCTTGGTCATCCATAGACTCATTGGATGAGGGCCATCACCTCTTCTGGTAGTTAGTGTATTAAATTCTTACATAACATAAAATGTTACAAACATGAAGCTAATCCCAACCCATGGAGCATCCATCTTCCCAATCATAAGCCTCAATATTGAATTCCTAAACTTTCTAAAATCAATAATGCTCCCTTACTTGAGTTCATTAACATGAATCCTAATCTTCAAGTTACTCTTGTACATTATGATGATAATGAGCCCAATGAATTGTATCACACTTGCAATAATAAGAAGTTACCTCCATATATTTTAGATTGGATTCCTCCTTCTCTCTTACCTAGATATTATATTGTTCCTATCATGGATGAGATTATCAATTTTCCCCCTCCATGCAATGTTTAGAAGCCACGTTTACCTAAAGATGCTTGAACTTACAATGATTTTGGAGTGGATAAATTATTCCAAGATCCTCTCACCATTTACCCTCATATATTTATCAAAATTATGACTTCACCTTCTAAAACTCCCTTCGATTCTCAAGAATGTACAATTTATCCAACATATGATGACAACCATGTCATGGCCCAAGCTCACTCTAGAGACTTGGATGTCCAGCACTATTAAAATATTTTAAGCCAAATTGAGGCCTTTAATTAGGATGTACATAACATATCTACCCATCATGACTTAGATCATAAGGGTCTTTTACCTCCTACAAATTATCCACTTATTGATACTCCTTGGGTGGTAGAACAAATTACACCTTACAAACCTACAAATTCTCCTACATCTTCTCTGCCTCCTTTATATCTTATAATTTCCTTAAATTCTTCTCCCACCATTGAATCTATCAACACTCCATTATCTTTGGATCCATCCTCTTCATTTACTTCCAAAATTACACTAGATTCTAAGGCAACCAATATCCGTCAAATTTATTTTGAGTATGATAGCCATGGCAATCAAATTGTAGACCTTAAAGTAGATGTTGAATATTATGGTCCTCATCCTACCTTTCTTATTGATGAAGATATTCTTGAGTTAATTCATGCCTAAGAACCTCAACTTCTTCAAAAAAATTAGAAACTTTTAAATTTTAAGAATAAAATCCCTTTATTTAACAAATTTATTGCTAACATTGATCCTAAAATAAATCTAATTTTTGCCTTGCCTAACACACCTTACCATTTTCAATATGGCAATGCCATGCTTATCAAAGAAATAAATCATATTGAATATGGTACCCCATCTTCTCCTTGACCAATCATAGTTTCTCAAGAACTCTCACCATTTGAGTATGATAAGGTTAGCTTATTCTTTGATAAATATAAAGAGGCATTTATGTGGTCCTACCAAAACATGCATGGCATTGACCCTAGTATTTTGGTTCATAGCATCATCACTTATCCTAATGCTAAGCTAGTGTATCAAAAGAAACGAAAATTCCCACCTAAAGTCACTAATTTATATCATAAGGAAATCATTAAAATACTAGATGCTAAAGTCATTAAACTAATGGATTATTTTGAATGGTATTCTAACATTATTCATGTTTAGAAGGTCACTATGGTTATCTACATTTGTATTGATTTATGCAACCTTAATCTTGATTGTCTAAAGGATAAATTCCCCTTAACTTCAATAGATGTCATCATTGATTCCACTGTTGGTTTGAAATGTTATCTCTTATGAATGGATTCTAGGGATACAATCAGATTCACATCGCTCTTGAGGACCAACATAAGACTAATTTCACCAAAAAATGGGGCACTTATTGTTACATCAAAATTCCCTTCAGAATTAAAAAATTTAGATCTACCTATCAATGTGTTATGACTCACATCTTTCATGATCTCATCCACAAAATTGTTGAAACTTATGTGGATGATCTGATTGCTAAATCCAAATATCATAAAAACTATCTATTTTATCTTGATATCATCTTTGACCATCTTTTTAAATATAAATTTAGACCTAATTCTTTCAAATGTGTTTTTGGAGTCATATTTATCAAAATGTTAGGATTCTTACTCTCTCTATATGGCATTGATGTTGACCTAACCAAAATTAGTGTTATTTTTAACATTCCCAATCCTTGATCTATTCTTGATATTCAAACTTATTTAGGAAAATTTGGGGAAATTAGACACTTTTTCCATGAAATGGCTTATCACATTCAATCCATAAAATCCCTTCTCAAGAAAGGTACAACATTAAAATGGATGGATCCATGTTCAAAATCCTTTGATAATATGAAAGATTCATTACTTCATTCCACCTACACTTCATCCAAATAAACCATTAATTATCTATACTTCTTCCACACCTATTTCATTTGGGGCAATACTTGCCCAACAAGATGATATAAGAAGACAGTATTCTATTTACTACATTAGACGAGGCCTCATTGATTATGAAACACATTATACCAAAGTTGAGCGTGATTGCCTCACTATCTATTTTGTGGCTTAAAAACTTCATCATTATATGTTATACCAAACTACTTATGTCATCATTCATTCCAACCCCCTTCATTATTTCTTATCCAAATCCTTTATTCCTAGAGATAAAATTGGCAAAGGGATGGTCTTACATATGGAATTCAATCTCTACATCATCACACAAAAATATTTTAAAATTCAAGTCATAGCTGACCAACTTACTATAGCTCCAATTCTGACCACTTCTTCACTTCAATATGATCTTATCGATGACAATATCCTTTATATTAAAGTTCTTAATCAAGTTATATACCTTAAAGATTATTTTAATAGCTTTACTATTGATCTTGAAGTCAATAATCGTGAAGAATCTTCCCCTCCCTTCAGTACTACTAAACCAAAGGTAGTTATCAAGGTGTTCCTTGAGATTAATGTTGAATTGCATGAGGATACTTGGACCTTCCACTTTGATGGTGTTAAATGACTTCAAAGAGCTAGGGTAGATTGCATTATCACAAGTCCTCTTGCTAAGATTATTACTTTATCCTTTCATCTCACTTTTGATGTCACCAACAATATGGCCAAATATGAAGCTCTTATGTTAGGCATGAGAGCTGCTCTTGATCTAGACATCTAGTATCTTCATACTTTAGGAGATTCTTAGCTCATTTTCCATTAATTTAATGATGATTATAAATATAAAAGTGATAACATCATTACCTATGATCAAATTTTAACCACTCTTTCTAAGGACTTTATCTCTTTCACTATCGAGCCTATTCCTCAAGACCAAAATTCCATTGCTAATTTTCTTGCCTCTTCAACTTCTCTCTTTCATCCTCATCAAGTTCTCTCTGATCCTTCATTTATTATACAAATCAAAAAATCTCCATCATCTACCCAACCACCTGATTTACTTATCTATCATATCAAGGTTGTTACCATTTGACAAAGCCCTTGGTATAAAGACATCATTCAATTCTTAGAACACCAAACTTATCTTGTTGATCTAGATTATTATGAAAAGACATGCATTTGTAAAAGAGATTTCAAGTATGTATTTTGACATAACATAATTTAATATCACAATGCCAAAGGTACCTTGCTCTATTGTGTTATGTAATATGAGGTTCCTCCTCTACTTGAGCAAGCACATGGGGGCATTTGTGGTAGTCACTGTAATGGGCATGATATAACACACAAATGCCTATGTATGGGTTACTTTTGGCCTACTCTTAAAAAGGATGCAATTTAATATGCTAAAAAGTGTACTCCTTGTTAGCTTCATAATGATCTTATCCATTCACCTCTTTTTAAGATTCAAACTATGAAATTTCCTTGGACATTTTCCACATGGGGATTTGATCTCATTGGTAAAATTCCTCATTCCTAATATGGGCATGTCTTTATCATCACTAATACTAAGTACTTTAGCAAGTGAGTAGAATCCATGCCCCTTACTAATGTTACCAGTCCTACCACATCCAAGTTCATTCTTAACCAAATTATTTTACACTTTCACATTCTCTATATCATCATTTTAGATAATGGTGGTAATTTCAAAAATAAACATGTTAAACAAATTTGTACCAAATTCAAGATCAATCATAAGTTTTCCAAGGCTTGTCATCTACAACATAATGGTCAAGCTGCGGCCACCAATAAAATTCTTAAAAAAATTCTTCAAAAGATAATTTGTGAAACCCACATATATTGGCATATTCATCTTTACCCTACAATTTGGGCCTATCAAACTAGCATATGCACTATCAATGGGGCAACTCTATTTTCTCTAGTCTATGGTTTTGAGTCGATCTTTCCTTTAGAAGTTTAGATTTCCTCTCTTCATATATCTCCTCATAGCACTATTCTTGATGAAGAATTGTGTGAAGCTTGCCTTCGTGCCCTTAATCTTCTTGATGAATGTCATCTTTTTCCATTACAACATAACTACCAATATAAGGTTTGCATCACCAGACAACATAAAAAATGTGTTAAAGTTTGTACATTTAATGTTGGTGATCTTGTCCTTAAACTAGACTACAACCATGGTAAATAAGGTAAATATGCCCAAAAATAGTGGGGCCTATAATTAGTTAAATGCATTCTTGGTCAAAGCACTTACCATATTCAAACTAATGAAGGCCATGTTTTCAAAAATCCCACCAATGTTAAATTCCTTAAAAATTAATTTTCCTAAACATTTCCTTATTGTCATGTTTTCTATATATATCTTGTTAACATATTTTTGAAAGTAACTTAAGCACAGGTCCCTCCCTTTGTAGCAGTGCCCTCTTTTCACAAATTTTAGTCCTCTCTTTTGGTCTTTGGTTTCTTGATGTACCATAGTCTTCCTTATCTTACATTTTATCTTGTTTTTCGCACCCCTTGGGTTTTTTTTTGTGAGTTAATTTGAAAAACCATGGATAAGACCCAACATTCTTCATAAACCCACTATCTTTTATCTATTTTTCTCTTTCAATTTTGTTGCTTGCTAATACTCTTTTGGCATCCTTTAGGTTACTCTTTTTCCTTGCTTAGTAGCACCCTTATAGGTGCCTCTTTTATAAATTGATTTGTAAGACTATGGATATGACCCAACCATCCTCATAAAATTACCATCTTTTCATGTCATTTATCCTTGTTCTCAACTTTAGCTTTTACTTCTTTTGCTAGATGAAATTTATACAACAATCTATGTTATCATGTTTTCCTCTATTCCCCTCATTCTTATGATAAGGAATCACACTTTACTATCATTGTATCCCTTTTTTCCTTTTGTAACATTTTTTTGTAATTTGAAGCAATTCAAATTATTCCATGTGTCATTCTTCTTGATTTCACCTTTCTTTCATCTCTGCATTGGATAAAACAAGGTCAAAGTCAAGATAACACTTTTATTTCACCTTGATCTATGAGACTCTTAGACCCCATGCTCTTTGAAGTGTCTCTCTCTTAGAAACCTTTTCCCAAGTTTTCAAATGAAAGTCATATTTAACACCCATGTTTGGTTTTCCAAATCCATATGGAGGAGGAAGAGAAAAATCCTTCAAAATAAAGTTAAAAGCCAAATCATTTGAAATAAAAGGAAATGATATTTAAAAGGAAACATAAAAATCTCAAAAGTCAAATTCACACCAAAAGGCATGATTACAAGCACATCTTCTATCTCCAATCAAATCTCAAATTCCATAGTTAGTTTCACATAGAGCCAAAGTCCTTTGGGGTATGGTAGGCCAGTAAATTGGAATAGGGGATTTCAAAAAACTCTATGGTACTACCCACTTTATCATGCAAGTACCCAATCTTCATAGTAGATCAATGACTCTATAAGGGGTCATAAAGAATGGGGAACATGTCATGAGGAGGTAGGTCCATTTTAATTTTCATTCATATAACCTTCATGGGATGATCTATATACTCCCTTTACTTATCCAAGACTTGCGTGGCTAAGAGAAGTTATTCATAATCCTTAAGGTCAAAAGTCCTCTTGTTTTGACAAACCTAATTTAAGTGTCTTGACTTCGATAAAGTGTTCTCTCTACCTTGGTTTTTCCTTCATTCTCCCCCCCCCCCCCCCCCCCCCGCACCCATTTCATTTTCCCCAATTGATAGATAAATTGTGATTCCAATTAAGTTTTCCCTCTTCTTTACTTCCTTTTATTTCACATCTTAAAAACATGATAGCATTACTTTATTTTAGTTTTATCTATCCTTAGAGAGAAACATGTTTGAGTAACTTTAAATCATTTTATTTACACTATGCTTTACATTTAATATACTTAATTTACCTTCCTTTTACCATTTGTCATGATTTTTTGTCTTGCTATTAGAAACACTTGAGTTTGTACCCTTTTTCCATTGTTGAGTGTGGTTGGCTTGTTACTTCTCACTAATCAATGTTGCTTTCCCTTTTTTTGCACCTTTTTCCATTTTTGAGTGAGATGTGGATTGTTATTCCTCACTCATCAATGTTTTTTTACCATTTTGTCTTTGTAGTTAATATTTTTACCCTTTATTTTATTTTTGTTTTACCATCCTGTTTAACATGTATCCTTGGTTTGATTTGGTGAGTTTTCCTTTCTTACTTTAGGATAGCTTGTTTGAGTTTTTAAATCTTTAGTAGCCTTAGATTTTTGGTTACCCACGTTACTCTTTTTTTTTTTGAATTGGTCATTTAGTCTAACATAACACCTATCACTCTAGCTTGCCAAATTTCTCAAGTACATCTCATCCTCATAACGCCATCTATCTTAGATTTTCTTGTATTTGTTTATTTTTGCTCTTTATTTTTGTATTCTTTAGTTTGTCAAAAGTAGTCTCTATGCCCTACACAATCAAAACTAACAACATAGTAGACAAACATCTCATGATAAAGGTAAGTCAAGGTACACATCGCATTTACATTTTAGTTATCTACTTTTTAGTCATTTACTTTTTAGATTAGTTTCCATTTTAGTCATTTAATTTTCGTTATTTTATGATTTTAAAATACTTCAACTTTTTTTAACATAAAAATTATGTGTGTCCTTATGTTTTTTCTCGAAGCACCATCTGTTGTTGCACCTTGGTGACACGTGATGAGATTCAAGTGGGGCATATGTATACACATAATATTTTCAAATTTTATCAAATATTGATGCTTTACATCTTACAAGAACCCATCAAAACTTAATCTCTCTAAGTGTACACCCTAAGGGTTGAACTAAGAAAGGAGTGGGTAGACCTTTGGTGCTTCTCAATATTGCAGTCCCTTTTTCCACATTATTACCAATCTAACTAGTTCTTATAACCTTTCCCTAAGTTGTTTCTCCTCCCTTGCATAGTTTTCTAGTCTTTTTCATCTTTACATCTTTCATTTCCTTAGTACATTTTTGACCTATTGGTTGTACTGGGTCAACAAAATTTACCTAGTATAATTTCAGGACATCTTAGCTCTTTTGGTTTTTTGACCTCCCAGTCAACCTAGCATAGACCTAGTGAGTTAGCTTGAAAACATTCTAGGTTGATCAGGTCAACCTAGCACAACTGACATATCTAAATTATTTTAGCATAAGTTTTTATTATAAATTCAAGGTTATTTTGGTCATTATTCATATATTAAATCAAGAATTATTACTCACTTGTGCTTCTTCACAATCTGCTCTTCCACCATTCTACTTGAGGAGATTTAGCTTAGGTTTCTTATTTTAGAGAATCTAGTCTTGTGGATAAGTGTTAGATGTTTTGGCCTAACAAAGTGATCATTATAAATCACAACAACCTCTTGTGAATCCCCATTGTTGAAGGGAGATATTAAGTCTCGATGGATTCACATTTAGGTAAGTATATTTTAACTTTGTTCTCCTCTCTTTTAATAGATAGAAGTAACATAAGTATTGGTTTGAATAATATTACTCTTCATATTCTATGTATTAGGGTGTTATTCATACTTACTTTATTTTAGGTTCCCTATATATATTTTGATTTCTTTTCTTTACTAACCCACCCCCACCCCACTTCATGCCACAAGCTTTGGTTCACACTAGATTAGATTAGTGAAATATTAAATCATAGGACTCTTTTAAGGTTTTTGTGTGATTGTGTTAGACTATAGTATTTTTAACCCAAAATCAAATGGTGTGTTGTGATAATTGATCCCCTAATCAGGCCTAGTGGATCCTTACATTGGTCATGCTCTCGATCAACAAATGTATATCCCTAATCAGAAGTGTAGGTGTACTCTATCCCATCTGATCCAAGATTTATTTATGAAAATGATTCATTTTAAATTTCATACAAATCCTATTGAACATATCAATTTTTAAGGTTTTGAATCACCATCCTAAGGGTGAAATTTTGAGATATAATAGTTCTGGCATGCCTAGTGGGACAAGATTGACAATTAATTAAAGAGTTTTTGGTGATGATTGTTAATGAACTAGCCTTTAGAGTCATTCCAAAAAACATAAATGGTGAATATAAATGTATTAATGTCATTTTAATAGCCTAGGAATCATTTTAAGTAAGTGTTCTTTCACTTTGACTTTCTCATGAGGTTTCATGGCTGAGTTTGAGGTAGATTTTTTATTTACTCAAGTTGGTGAGTTATATCAGCAGTATATTAACCCTTACTAGTATCTTAATGAGTCATATCAGACCTATAATGATCGATATCCATCCTAAAATAATCATATTTATCCTTCACATGATTTTATTTATCCACATGACCAGCATTGTTATCAATCCCTTGGTAGCCTAACTACCTCTCCAGTTAACCTTGGCAAAGTCATGTTATTCCTACCTCATCCTTATTAAGACTCAAAAAAATAATAATATGCAATGAAAGGATAATGTTAAGGATTGAAATAGAATTATAGTTTGGTATAATTTGCCTTATTTATGTCATTGATGATATAGTAGACTTCTTGCAAAACTTTTGGAGTGGGTGGCCAACTGATGAAAAAGTAGACTATCCAGCCCATGAAAAGCTAGAGATTAAGGAGTGTATATACTTAATGGAGGATAAGTTAAATTTTTGAGAAAGGAATCATATACAATAAATATATTAGCTTTATTACACTTCTCTTACACCCAAAGTTATAATCTTTATTCCTTAAGAGAAGCCTTTGCCTATACAAGCTCCTCCTATTCATCCTCAAAAGCTTCAAACTTTCCCATCTTGGAAATTAGTCTAAGAATGAATTCAAAGTAAAGGAGAGTTTGTTCACACTTTGAAAGAGATTTAATCCAAGGTAGAGTAATTTTATATTCAAACTCCATCCCTCCCTCCTCGGTAACCTAAAGCTATTCCATCATAGAAGTATATCTAAGAAGGAATCCAAAACAAAAAAATAAATCCTTATTGAGAATATTTAAAAACCTAAGAAGTTCCCATATTTGAAATCAATTCTATAGAGAATTCAAATAAATATTTAAGTACTTGTGGAAAAATTTGAAAGCTAAAACATTTCAAATTTTGATGGATTCATTTGTGAATGAAGGGAAGAGAAGGACAAGCACATGGATCATGAGAGGTTAAAACTTGTTAGTGAGTTTGATCAGCCCCTCCTTGAGGAAGAAAGTCAAATTTCAATTGTGTACCCTTCCAAAAGAGGCTATGATTAGGATGTTTCAAGTGAATATGAGTTAAAACTCACCATTGGAACACCTTTTATGTTAGAATTACCTTTCATTTAGGATAATTTATTTTATTCTAATTTTTTTTTCATGTGTTAGGAATTTATATTTATGTGAATTATTAATTCAAATAAATCTAGATTTTATGATGTGTCACTCACCTCTTTGTTATCCCTTAGGATTTTGGATTTACTTTAATGAGTAACTCCTTTTCACACATGACACACACCTCCCTTCTCTTTGTAAAGTACTAGGACACAAGTGGAATATAATTAGGGGCTTGTAAGGTCATAATGGGATTCTATGTAACTCCCATTTTACTCCTCTAACTCTATAAAAGAGCCCTCCTCTCCTATTTTCCTCACTAAGAATCATTTATCTCTCTCTATTCTTCTCTTGTGTTTTTGATGAAATTTTATACTTGTAGAGATATTTATTGAAAGCCTTATAATAATATCATATAGGTTTTTCTCTGATACGTTTGATTTACCACTTTAAATCTCTTGTCACTATGGTTTACTTTTGAGAGATAACTTAGTTTTTTATACATTTTTGTTTTTCTCTCATTTTCATGTTTTTTCATTAATGATATTTCTTGGGTTAAAATCCTTTTGCTATCTATTAAATTTTATTTCCCTCTCCTTATTTAAATTTGTGGTTTATAACCCTTTTTTTGGTAGGTTTTGTCCACATTCAATTTTAAATTTTTTTTCCAACCTTTGTTTAAAAATAACCATTTTTTTCATTATTTAGTAATTTATTTCTAATCATTAGTTATTAGTAATAAATCTCAAACAATTTTTTTTAATAATACTTTGTTATTAGTAACTTAATTTTTTTTCTAGCTCCTACTTAGTTTTTTTAATGAGATATTTTTTAAAAATATCTCTATTTTCTTTCTCATATATATATATATATATATATATATATATATAAACTATTCTGCCTTACCAGAATTTGCTTGAGAGATTATTTCTTAAAGTTTTGTGCAAGTGTACAATTTTTTTTGCTTCCATTCATATGTCTCCCCTCTACTAGCATCAGCGTTGGGTTTGAGTTGATATTTTTTTTCATAAGTCACATTTCTCATTCTACTCAAAGTTTTTCTACCCTAGCATCTCTTAAGGAACCTTTATCTGCTTTTAGTGTCGCCTTTTTCATTTTTTTGTCATCCTTTTTTTATTTAAAATTTTCCTCTATTTTTAGATCATATGATATTATATACAACGTCATACAACCTCTCTGTAGGTATACCT
The DNA here is from genome assembly GCA_037957365.1 of Torreya grandis. Taxonomy (NCBI): domain Eukaryota; kingdom Viridiplantae; phylum Streptophyta; class Pinopsida; order Cupressales; family Taxaceae; genus Torreya; species Torreya grandis. Next base: position 1,609,121 of record JARHVA010000458.1, read on the forward strand.
TACTATAGGTGCTACTTCTTTCTGATGTAAGTCACCCTTTTCTCTTTGATGGGCATTCCTATATTTTATGTTTATCTTCTTTGAGGTGGTTCCCTCTCTAGTTACAACCATCTGGTGGCTAGCCTCCATCTTTTTCCAAATATTTGAGTTACTTTTGCTTATGTGTTGTCCTAAATTATCTATGCTCACAAATTTTTATTTCTTCTACCTCTACAATGCCTCTCTCTTTGAGGAAGTAATTTTTTTAGCTTTCTTTGTGCTAAACATCTCCCTTTCAATGTAGCCGCTTAATTATCCTTGGTTGATTTCTTTCTCTTCTCTGCCTACTCTATCCATAACTTTAAATTTTACTTTTGTCTCTACATCATACTTCCTATTAATTATGTTTATTTCATTAAATTACTTTTCTTTTTTACTCAACTTTTATTTTTTAATGCATTCATCAAAAATAAAATATGATTCCTTTTATTTAGCTTAGCACCTCATTTAAAGTCATGCTTAACAAAAAAAACCTCATTCTCTTTTAATTATCACTTCATTAGCTTTAGTTAGGCAATTTGATTTTTATTCATTCTAATTTACATGCATTTTTTAAGTGTTCTATAAAATCAAAATCAATATCTTTTGTTACATTTAATTTTTACAATAATTAAGAGTTTTGTTATTGCTTTGTATACATTTTATGTAAAGAGAAATTTATTTAATTTATCTAAGTCTTTTTTTCAAAATAATTTCATTGTTTAAAGTATTAATAAAAAAAGAAAAAGGTACATTCTTTTAAAATTTAAATCAACTATTAGACATTTTTGGGCAATTTAATATCCATTCTTTTCTTGCTATTCAAGTATCTTTTTCTGGCTCCCATTGTTTTATTAGTTATATTATTTACATTCTAATAAGTTGTCCTTTGGTTTCTTGCCCTTCCTATACCTTTTTTGTTTAACAAATTTTTTTCCTATTCACTTTTTGATTATTGGGTGAGCTTTCGAGGTGACATGACTCAATTTTTACCTAAATTTAAACTCACATCAACCAATTACCATATATAAAAATTGCATATGCAATATATCTTCACTTTCAAAAATTTGGTTTGCATAATAGATGGCATGGATCCTCAACTAGATATAAAGACTACCTCTACCAAACTTCAAGAGAAATGGAAAGAAAAAAAATGACAAGGCCTTAGGATTGATTGGCATGGCCATGACCCCTAAATTGAATGTCTATATTGATGGTTGTTCTCTTACCTCCACTGCTTGGTCTAAAACTTAAATTTTTTTATGACATTATGAATGACTCTCGTAAAATTCAAATTTAAGATCAATTATCTGATTTAAAGTAAAATGACTTAAAAACTATGGATGATTTATTGACTAAAGTTCATTCTTTGAATTCTCAACTAGATGGTTTAGGCATTAAACTTTATGTTTTGAATTTGATTCATATTATCATTAAAAAGTGTTTTCCTTGACCTTTTTAGTAGTTTATTACTAATATTAATTCATAATTAGCTTTTCCTACTCTATCTTCTATGTCAACATTTGAATTATTTTTTAGTTTATTGCATTAAGAAGAATAAAATTTGATTCAATTTGATAGTCTTAAGACTAATGAACATGTTTTTGTTTATAAATACCAACATAAGAATGATAAAAAATATGTTAATTCCAATAATACACATGATAAGAAAGATGAAAATTCTAACTCTAAACCTAAGAAAAAGTTAGAGTGTAATTATTATGAAAAAAAAACTCATGATGAATATCACTACTTTAAAAATAAATATGATATCAAAAATGGGAAGCTTAAAGTCAGATAAAATGCTCGTACTAGTACCACTAAGACTCAATCAAAATAAAAGTCTAATACTAGAGCTAATTTTACTTGTGCTTTGCATACTTCTCGTGTTAAATGAATTATTGATTTTGGTGTTATTCAACATATGACATCTAATTCTTAGTTGTATACTTATTTAGAACTAGATCTTTATAACAATCATTTAAGTCTTGAAAATCATGCTTCTTACAATGTTGAAGCCATAGGAAATATTAAAATCCTTAATGGTGAATTATATAATATCTTGCTTGTTCTTTATTTGAAATTGAATTTACTTTTCCTACCTCAATTATAAAAATAGGACTATAAGGTATAGTTTATTAATGATACTTGTTATGTTAAATTTACTACCGAGGTCTCATTCTACTACTAGTTAAACACGATGAAACTCTGTGGGGTAGGGAGGTTCTTCTAGAGGGTTCCTATGCTAAGAAGGACTCCCTTGAGGAACACCCTACCTCAGGATCTTACCATCTGATAATCATTACTTCCCATGCTATCCCATTATCCAAAACCTCTACTGAATACCCTCCCTAGAAACTCATTATCCCTAAACCTAAACCAATCTTGTTGGATGAGGGAACCTCCATGGAAGTGTTAGGGAAAGGAAAGACCCCCTTGATAGATAAAATCAAATATAATAAAGAGTAATTGGAAAAATTTAATAGTAATCTTCATGAGGTCACGATGAGTCTAACAAGCCTTATACAAGATTGAAATGCCATGAATAGAGAAGTTTCCAAAATAGTCCAATCCTTCACTCATTCTATTATATAAAATTAAACCCATCTAAAGTAACACATAATGATGGTAGATACATCTTCTCCCAACATCCCCCTCATAACTTGTAATAAGAAGATCCTAGTGAAAGAATAGGTGCATAAGAGACCACAGATGATCCTACCTAGGGAAGATGCAGAAGGGCCCAAAAAAGGAATAAGGGCCATAATTTTAAAGATAAAATAGGGTGCATAGGATAATATAACCGAGGATGCAAAGGAAATAATGGAGGGATCCCCCCTCCTAGAATAGTTTATTATTTATCTGTCTGATGTTTTGCCTTCCATAGGGATAGTTAACTAACATTTTTACTATTTTTTATTATTCAGTCCATGGGGCTTGATACTTTACATTACACTTTTTTAACTATGGTATTTGGTCCCTATAAAACTAGGTTATTTAACTTATTAGATAAATAAATATACTAAGCAATATTTTTAAGTAGTTGCTACTACTTTTCTAGATAACGATAATTTGTTCAAATTTAATGGATTCTCTTCCCTCTCATATTCTCATTCTTTGTTTGTTTCTAATGATTCTAACTTGTGGCATGAAATATTAGGACATATAAATTACCAAATTATTCTCTTATGAACAAACTTTATACGGTGCAAGGTTTGCCTGACATTTCTCTCACTACTTCTACTTGTAATGGTTGTATGGTTAGTAAAATTCATAGAGAATCTTATCCTAAAAATTAGTGGTGCTAATGAAAAGCTTCATTTAGTTCATAGTGATATTTTAGGACCTATGAAAACTCCTTATATTAAGGTTGCTAGGTATGCTTTAAATTTTTTTGATGAGTTCACTAGGTGGGTTTGGATGTATTTCTTGAAAACTAAAGATCAAATTTTAGGTACTTTTATTCAGTTTCATGCCTTTGTTAAAAATTAATCTCATTGTTATTTATGCATATTATGCAATAATAATGATATTTAATATGTTAACAATGAATTTCTTTCATATTGTAATCAACATGGAATTAAGCATGACAAAACTATTTTCCTACATACCTAAGTAAAATGGTGTTATTAAACATAAACATAGGACTATCACTGAAATGGCTAGGTGTATGTTACATGCTCAAAACATGAATTATAAATTTTGGGCTCAAGCCATGTATTATGCTATTTATCTCATTAATAGGACTCCAACTAAAATTGTTTTAAATATTACACCTGAAGAATTTTGGAGTGGTAGAAAACCTAATTTAAAACATTTACATGTTTTTTTATTGTGATGCATTTGTTCATATTCCAATTTAAAAGTATAAGAAGTTATATTCTAAACAGATAATTTTATATTTTTTGGTTATGATGAATCATATAAAGCTTATAGAGTTTATAATCCTCAAACTAATAAAATCAAGATTAAAAGGGATGTTAATATTGTTAAAAATGGTGTGTTTTTATTGTGATTCTAATTCTAATTCTCTTGATATAGTTTTTGCTTGTTTTCCTTTTGAATCTAGTGATGATGATGATGATGATGATGATGATGATGATGATGATGATGATGATGATGATGATGATGATGATGATGATGATGATGATGATGATGATGATGATAGTAATAATAATAATAATGATAATGTGTTGCATAATGATGTTGTTCTTCCAATTCATTCTCCTTATTCTAGTCTTGATCTGCCTAAAGCTATGCCTAAGTGGGCCAAGACTACTATAGAAGATTCTAGAATTCATGTAGATCTTAATGATACTCATAGAAATAGGCAACAATTTTTTAATTATTCTTTGATGTCTAAACTTATGCACAATAATGATCCTCAAACTCTAAAATAAGATCAAGCTCAATGAAAAATCTATGCATGATGAATACAACTCTTTGATTTCTAATGACACTTGGGACATAGTTCCTCTACCTAAAGGGCATCATTTGATAAGTTATGAATGGTTATTTAAAACTAAGTTCAATTCTGACAATTAAATTAAAAAATATAAAGCTAGATTAGTTGCTATAGGTTGTTATCAAATTAAAGGAATTGAATATAATGAAACCTTTGATCTTGTTGCTAATATTCACACTATTAAAGTTGTTTTAGCTTTAGATGCTCACATGCATTGACATGTTTATAAAATAGATGTTAAGATTGGTTTTCTAAAAGGTGACTCGCATGAAGAAATTTTCATGTCTCAACCTTCTGGTTTTATTAAAAAAGGCAATGAACATATTGTATTCAATTTAAATAAAGATATTTATGGTTTAAAATAATATCTTAGATAATGGTACTCTAAAATCTATCATTTTTTTATAGTTCAAGGTTTTAATCATAGTTCTAATGATCATAATCTTTTTCTTAAAAATACTCCAAATGACATAGTTATAATTATTTTATATGTTGATGATTTAATCATAATGGGTAGTAATATTTCAATGGTCTCTTGAACTAAAAATGCTTTAAATAATACCTTTGAAATGATTTATTTGGGTCTCTTACATTATTTTTTAGGCATTCAAGTTTGGTAAGAAAAGGATAATATCTCAATTCATCAATCTAAATATGCATTAATCTATTATCTAGATTTAATACGTTAGATTGCAAACCTATTTCTACTTCTTGTGAAATTGGTGTTAAATTACTTAATGACATGGAAATTGAAAATGTTGATCCAGCTATATATAGATAACTAGTTGGTAGTTTGAATTATCTCACTTTATGTCCACACCCAAGCTATTTATTTTAAAGTTTTTGAGAGAATTATTAGTTATATTAAAGGTACTATAATTTTTTTGATTGAATATACCTCAAATAAATATTTCTCTTTGAAAGGTTATTTATATTTTGATTGGGTTGGTGATCCTAATGGTCGTAGATCCACTAGTGGCTATTTCTTCTCTTTGGAATCCATCACTATTTTATGGAATAGTAAAAATCAAACAATTGTATATCTATCTTCCATAGAAGCTAAATATAAATCTTGTAATAATGTTATAAAGGAAGTTATTTATCTTAGATGACTTCTTTCAGATTTGGGCCACCAACAACATTCAAATACTCTATTTTTTGTGATAATAAAGTGTCATTTCTCTGGTAAAAAATCTACTTTTCCATGAAAGGTCCAAGCACATTGAGATTCAACATCACTTTGAGTGTCAAATTATTGAAGATAATCAAATTCTTCTATGTTTCTATCTTACTGATGAGTAAGCAGTTGATATCTTAACTAAGCCTCTATGTAAATACAAATTTGTTTTCTTTTGCAACAAGTTAGGATCAAAGGAAGTTTTCATCAAGGAGGAGAGTTATTGATTTTTCCTCCCTTCTTGTTTATTTATAAACTCATAAATAAAGTTTAAGGGGGAGTGTTAGAATTACCCTTTATTTAGGATAATTTTTTTTATCCTAATTTTTTTTCATGTGTGAGAAATTTATTTTTATATGAATTATTAATTCATGTAAATATGGATTCCATGAGGTGTCACTCACCTCTTTTTTCTCCATTAAGATTTGGGAGTTACTTGCATGAATAACTCCTTTCCCCATAGGGTACACACATACTTTATATTTGTAAGGACTAAGACATAAGTGGCACATGCTTAGGGGACTTATAAGGTCATAATGGAATTCTATGTAACTCCTATTTTCCTATTCTAGCTCTATAAAATAGCACTTTCTCTCATATTTTTCTCACTAAGAATATTTTATCTCTCTCTATTCTTTTCATGTTATTTTAATCAAATATTGTACTTGTGGATATATTTATTACAAGCCTTATAATAAGATCATATGGGTTTTTCTTCAATACGTTTGGTTTCTCACTTTAAATCTCTTGTCACTATGATTTGATTTTAAGAGATAAATTAGTTTTTTGTCCATTCTTGTTTTTATCTCACTTTCATGATTTGTCATTAATGATATTTTTTGGGTTAAAATCCTTCACTTTAGGTAAATAAAGAAGCATATCATCCTTTGAAAATGAATGGATAGATTATTTTACCAAGTGTGAACAAGGTGGTAAGATGGTCATTGAAACTGAGGTGTAATTATATACCTCTTAAGATGTCTCAATTGGTGAAGATAGAGGTATTTTGATCAAAAATTAAAAGCATATAACTTATTCTAACCATGCCAATTTAGAAAACTCAGCTTCAACATTGGAGCAAGATCAAGATCAACTTATTGATGAGGGGAATCTAATTCAACCTAGTTAATAAAGTGGTCAATAAGGTAAGCCTAATCTCTATGATTAATCACACATTCAAGAGAAAGGTGAACTTCAAGAGGAGGGCATACTAGTTGGAAAAGAAGAAGGTGATCTTGGATATCTCTTTGATGACATGGAAATCATTCTCCTTTAGAATGATAGTCCTAAAAATATGAAAAGGGGTCCTTGACCAATTTGAAGTATTTATAGAATAAATGGGAAGCCTTCAAGAAGCTATAGTTGGCTAAAAAGAGGTATATTTTCATTTTGTGACTCCTAGTTTCTTTAAAGATGAGAAACTCACTCCTTTTTATCAAGAAGATATTGTTAATAAACATGATATTACACTAGTGGAAGAAGCACTAAAAGATGATCTTGATAATATGGAATAAAATGAAGATCCAATGGCACCTAACCTTTTTAAGGTAATAGATGATAAACATGAAAAAAAATCTCAGGTAGTTGATATTTTTCCTAGTGAGCATATAAAAAGGCCTGGAAATGAAGTTACAGAAGTTGAAGAGCATTTCCAAGAAGACACTAATAAAAATGTGCCTCAAGAAGATCATGTTGAAAAATGGGAATAGATTTTGGAACCCATAGAAGGGTTTTAACATATTAAATAATTTTCAAGGCATTATGACCCTCTTCAAATGACCATAGATATTTAGGAGTAGTTTATGGATAGGGAAGAGGTAGTATTGTTTATGCCTATCAACCAAGATTGGGACAAGTATGTCTTTGTTCCTAACTCACATAGTCATTTCATGAACAAGGGAATGAAACAAGAAGGCCTAGTTTACAGTCAAAGGTACCATAAACATGCTAACATCTCCAAAGGCAGGTAGAAGGTATCACTCCATGATTAGTACCTGATTAGACTTAACTCAACATATGATAATATGATTTCATGGTGTCATGGTGACCTCAAGAGCTTCCCATTTGATCTTGGAGGAAGAAGATATTTTGAGGTCAATTGTGTATAGTAGATTGTTTATTTTATGTTTTACCCAAATCATTTATTTTCACAAGTGTGTGTGTTGTCTTGTTTTGTTTTGGTTGTTTCTATATTGTCTTTGTGTGTCATGTGTTAAGAGGTGGTTCTATTTTTCATATTGTTTAAGGTAGTATTGTATCTCATTTTAAGGGAAAGTGAATCCATGCCCAATGGATATATAATTCAACTAATTTAATATGCTTAGCAAGCAACCATCCCCAAGAGACTGCCAAAGATGTTAGCCAAATTTTAGATACCATTAGATAAGTTCACAAAAAAATTGCCAATCAAGCACATACCTTGATTTATCACCTTGAAAATATCCTTATCGGTCATGTTTAACATATATTAACGTAAGTTTGAAATTTTTAAGGTAATGGTCTTATTTATTTTTGTGCTTGTCTATTCATGTCATGTCCAGGCCATGTCATTCCTTCCATGGTCATAAACTTGGTTAAAAGGTCCAGATACTTCATTTCCAACATGAAGATGATAGTTTTCAAGCATATTATATAACTACCAAGGAAAAATAATGTTCATTTTGAAAGATATTACATTGGTATAAGGAAAATCATAACTACTTCCAACCATCCCAGGTTAAAATCATGATTTTAAAGCATTTTCAGGCTCATTAAGGATAAAAACCTATTCATATTCTTCATTGGCCACCTTGGTAGCCTATGAAGGTGCAATAATTTTCACTCAAAAGGAGAGAATATGTTTTGTAAAATTCTCTTAGGGTTATATGGGGGACCTTATGATCTAAATAATTCATACATTAGTTGAGGAATTTAGGGCTTATTCTCTACAAATCATCTCTAATAAATTTGGTATTCCTAAACTATGTACAAACCCCAATATCTTGGTATTTATCTTTGATAACAAATTTGAGAATAGGGTGTGCATTTTGGAGGTTGGTAAAATGTTCTATAAGATTATAAGATACTCTAAAATTTCAAACTTAAAACATGCAGCTCCTAGATCAATAATCTAGTGCCAAAGATACTATTTCTACCAATAATTATAGGTACAGTCAAGGTTTTTGAGCTCTAGGATGCTCAAACACTTAAATATACTTGAAATAAAGTTGATTACCTTGTCCCATATTTAAAATTATTTCCAAGTGATTTTATATACATGAAAAACTAAAATGCAAAAGTATAGGTTAGAATCAAAGGAGGAGAGAGTATCACCATGGATCTCTTACTTTAAAAATCTTGCCAACAAGCCATAGTGCTCAAATTTTATTAAAATAAATTGTATAAATAATAGGTAGGATGTTTGGCTCCAAATGCAAAAGTATATAATGAATTTCAAACATGAGAGATACATCTATAGGGATGAGTAGTTGAATGAACATAAATAATGTAAATTTTTGTATTAAGTAGAGTCTATTGGGACATCAAAAATGTTTAAAAAGTAATAAAATATTCAAGACTCCTAATAGAAGGATCACCACCAAGGTTGAGTCAATATATCTTAAAGAGAGTTTGTTTAAGCCTATAAGAGACATTAAAAGGTCAATATGGCTATATGGCTCCTTACTAGAAGAAACTGATAGAGTGAATTGATTTCTCATAGGTAAAAGATGATCTAAAAATTCTCTAATAACATATTATAGATGGGTTTATTTATTATTAACCTTATCCAAGTATGTCCATAGTAATATTTTGTTCTTAAAACATGGTCTCAAACACCAATTTGCAGGCCTCAACAGATGCATACAAGCCTATACTATGCATGTTGAGGAAAAGATCAATTCTATGGTTTTAATTGAAGGACCCAAAGGTCACATAGGTCAAAGAAGACATGAAAAAAATGAGACATTATCTTAACACTAGAAGAGTTATGGATAGCTAAAAGCACCCTATTCTAATATCCCTCCATGCAATGAACTCCAACTACCACCTACATGTTAGTCTAGGCATTAGTGAAGAAGAGACCAATTGGCATGGTATTTGATGGATGTTCAGGAGTTATTAAAGGGAAAATAGATTTAAGGTAAATAAATTTATTAGTATCATTAATAAGGTAATTAAATCTAAAAGAGTGTGATCTGATAAACCTTGTAGTCAAGATACCTCAATGACTACATATAGGTAGATTGCATTTAGAAAGGAAAAAAGATGCATGTTATAATGGATGTAATGTCTTGAAATTTTTGTAGAGAGTCAAAAGAATACAAAGAAGCTAACAATACTTACCAAAGATCATCAAAGTGAAAAAAACATCTTGAAGATAAGGTAACCTCAAATGTTTACCTAAATTCCTATATTGGAATATGGAAGAGCAATATGAGAGTTGGTGTGAAACCAGATAAGAGATGAGGGCTAAGGAAGCATGTACACTTTGTATACACATAATATTTTCAAACTTTATCAATTAATAATCCTCTTTGTCTTGTAGAAACCCATCAAGTCTCAATCTATCTGAGTGCATTCCCTATGGGGTACACCTAGAAAGGGGTGGGTAAACCATTGGTGCTTCATAAGAATGTTGTCCTTTTTTACCACTTGTTATATACACACTTATCTCCTAAAAATCATTCCCCTAAGCTTTACATCTTATTTTCACCCTCTGCTAATCTCTTACCATCTTAATTATCCCTTTCCCTAACCTAAACCCCATTTTCAAAATTTACATGACATAATTTGCCACATCAACCTTGTATTGTTATTGACAAAGCTTATTAGGAACTAGGTCAGCCCATGGTGGACCTAGTTCATAACCTAGTTTGTTTTTGTCAATTATGATACTAGGTTGGATAGGTCAAATTTTTAGCCTAAACTTTTGGAAGGATCCAGGGTTATATTTTCCTATATAAACACATTCATTTATCCATTTCTAAGAGAATAAAAAAATAACTAATATATATTGCACATTTGCTTATCCACCATTCTACTTGAGAAGCAAGATTAGGATTTCATACTTTATTTGGAGATATGAATCTTATTTTATGGAGAAGTATTTTGGATGCATTAATAGGTTGTGTATCGTAGATATTATTTATCCTTTTCATCCTTACATACCATAATAACCTCTTGTGAAACACCTTAACCAAGGGAGAGATTGAGGCTCGATGGGTTCATCTTCAAAGGTAAGTATTCCTAACTTTTTCCCTCCTTTGTAAGAGTAGATAGATATGTATATGCACTTCTCTTCCATGTATTAGGATTATACATACATTGATGTGAGTATATGTCTTCTATGCATGTCTACTTCTAATATTTAATAACCCCCACTTTGTGCCATAAGCTTTGGTGAACACTACATTTGATTTTTCCTTACTTGCTATGATTTTAGTAAATATGAAAACATAGGACCAAGTTAGGTCTACTGTGTAGTTTTGATTGATTGGAGGCTTTGGAACCCTCCCTAATGATATTATTTGTGGTAAGAGATATTTTAGGTAGGTCTAGTGGATCCATATTGGTCATGACCCTAATTATCTAATGTATCCCCAATCAAAAGTAAGAGTAGGATTTATCTTCTCCAAGCTATGATTGTTTTGTAGATCTACTAAATTTCCCATTGCATACATTATGGTAAAATTTATGTGAATCTAAACCTTACATGTTTTTTTTCATGCTTTCATTTCTATCATTTTATTATTTTTATATATTTATAATACTATGTTGAACCAGTTGATATAGTTTTAACTTTTATGTGCATGTTTAACACACAGTCATATCAAAATGACTCTATTATTTATATGTAGGTATTTATCAAATATAGGTTACTAGACTGGACAAGTCGACATAGTACTCATTTTTAGTATAAGATAAAAAAACTATGTTAAACGGGTTGACTTAGTATTTTAATCAACATCCAAATCAACAAACTAGGTTAAACAGGTTGACCTAGTCCTTCAGTCAAAATTTATGTCAACAAAATAAATTGAATAGATTTTATTAGTCTTTCATTAATCATACAAATAAACAAACTAATTTTAAAAGGTCAACTTATTCATCTTGTCTTGCTTTAGTACATAGGGGGTTTTTGAACTAGGTCGAACCGATTAACTTGGTTTATAGAATTTAAAAGTAGCATTCAAGGCACTCAACAAAAAATTTACAATCCTAAACATATTTCAACCCAAGAAGTTTCATATTGTCACCAAATATTTTACCCTAGAAGAGGGTGTTCAAGCTTCTTTCATATTTGGGCAACATGGGAACACTTCTAGGTATGTGGGTGTACTTATGGTGGAAATGAGCCACTAGATTTAAGGGCTAGCTCCCTGAATATGTCTTGAAGTAATTTCACCTATGCTAAATATTTTCTTGGGTGGGTAAGGGATATAAGTTTCATGAAATAAACCTATTCTAAAAGGGTGATTCACCAATATGTCTTCCACATGACCATTGTACTTATTTCACAGAACAATAATGCCTACAATACTAGCCTAAGAGTCCTAGAATGTACTAGCATTAGTGTTTCAATATGAAGGTGAGATGCATGAAGAATATCCAAGGTAATTAAAAACATAAATTAGTTGTATATACTAAGGATCATCATATACTTAAGATAGATTCATACACTTAACTACACTTCATATGATTTGTTAGGCTGAAATCACTTACATCAAACATGGAAGGACTGAGAGAAAGCAAGGATAGATTGATATCACTTAGATATTCACTATATATCTCTTAAAATAATTTATAAAGATGAGATATTAACTCAAAATATATTTAATTTATTGGTCTAAGGCAAAGTACAATGCCATAACTAGTAGATCTTTGCCATGCATGGTGTGATCTTTCTTTACAAAGGCCAAAATGGTAGCTACTTATAAAATTGGAGAAATAAGTGAGAAACATGAAGTCAAAAGTTCACCATGTCACATGTCAAGGCATTTAAACTAGTTATATTATAGGGGAATAGAGTGAAAAATATACCATGCATAGTCTGATAGGACAAATGGTCCTCCAAAGCATGAAACTTCATGAAATGTGGTATAGGGCTCTCCTTTCTTGTCCAAGAAATTATTTTCATCATGGATCATCTCTCAAGAATTTGAAATTTAATTAGGATATTTGACACATATGTACTATCTGGTGGTGGTTTAAACACGCTATGACAGTCATAATATGTTTTCCTAACTGCTAGTTATCTTTTAGACACCTTTATTTACCATTTGTAATCATTAATTTGTCTCTTAGACTTCATTCTTCACATTTGGTAGTCACTTTTCATCTCAAATTTTTAATGAGCTTTAATGTAGGCATATGAGTTTTATGTTCTTGCTTTTCTATAGAATCCTTTGATCCTACATGGCTACCTATATGTCATTCCCTTCCCATGTTTCTCATTTCATGTTAAAATATGTATGCCATCATTTGGACATGTAGCCTCATCTTATCCATCTAAAATCTAGTCAATTTTTCTCTATCTCCTCTAGAGTCTCTTCAATTCTAATTTTGATGTTGACCATTGATCTGACCCAAGCATCTAATATTATGACATTTAGTAGTATTGCATGCTTTTGTGGATCTTGTTGTCAACCCATCTAGTTAATGCTTTCATGCCCCTTGGCAGTATCACATTCAATCTAGGATCCTTAAACTTCACTCACATCATTAGATCTTATCATCATTATTTTACATGCTACATTGGATTTGGGTCCTAGTATTTAAATGTGGATCATTGATCTTATCTGCATGACTCAATGTGTGTTGTTAATCCTTGATCTGGTCACTTTTTAACTTTTTGACCCTATTAAGCACTCATGTGCCATTGATATTAGGTTGATTGAATGACATTTTTCCACTTTGTATCTTTTTATTCAATCTCAATATCATTTAAATATTTTTAATGTAATGTCTATTTCTTTAAGCTTGAACTTGACGTCTCTGTGCACATCTATCTCTACTAATTATACTTTAAATGTTTATTTATTGAGATAACAAGCTCATCAAGACACAAAATTTATAGAGAATGGTATTAAAACCAAAATAATAATTTCCATTTAGTCCTTTTTTCCTAAAATGGTTTCTAAGCACACTTTTAAAATGTACAACTAGATTGTCCTATTCATTCTTGTGTGACATGCCATGATGGTCTATCCCTGTAGCTGACTCTAAATGACATAAGACTAAACTACATCATGATCAAGGTTATAATGGAATTAAATTACATAAAATAAACCATAACATACCCTATGAAATTATGTTATACCACCATATCAAGTCTTGACTATATGGGGTTGACCCCTTTTGACTTGTGATCAAAATGGTCAACATTCTTGGTGATTTCCTAGAATCCCAAGGGTGGTATGCTTGCTATACCATGACCAATTGCCTAATACTATCCATTTTTATATATACTAATATTTAAATATGTTTGATACACAAATTTATTTTTAAAACACATAAAACATAAGGGAAAGGCACACAAAACAAGATAAACTCATAAGAAACACACATGTGTTCAACTAGAACACTTAAGGAACACAACACATTTGAAAAAAAAGACACACACCTATTATACTATTTAAAAAACCTCTTCTTGATGTGACACATCTAATCATACCTAAACTAGGGTCAAAAATGGTTCCCCTAACATCTTTATCACTCTATGAAAGTAGCCTAGCATGAGAAGCATGCTCATCACCAATCACTTCCATATGTAGGCGATAAAGAAGCCTATCACCTTTGAATATTCTTAGGTCTAAAATTGAACTATCTATGAACTTTATAAATTATATTTATTTCTCTCTAATAGTCTTGGTTGGAGCTATTATCCTCTTGATCATTACTATATCTGATATACATTCCTCATACTAAAGAGTAGGAATAATGATAGCTGCCTCAACCTTTTTGTCTTCTTGCACAAGATATACTTGATGCTTGGGAGTATCATTTTCTTATTATTTATGATCTAACCCCTCTAAACATGGTTCAATACCAGATGGATCTCTTAACTATCCTTTAGTCATAACAACTTCTACCTTCATTCACTAGGTGCTTCTAGGACTGTAAGATTTCAAATAGAAAATTGATGACCATGTTCCTTAACAACATGCACTTTACTTTCATACTTTATATAAAACCTGAGAGCCTACTAATTAGTTTCATCAAAAACACATCAAACATACATTTCTTTGGAGAAGAAGGAATATTACCAATCTTATCAAATTCTTGACATATGGCTTCAAATCTTAGCCATAAGTTATCCTCCTCTTATTCATGAGTCTCATCATCTAGAGCATCTTCATAAATATTAGGAATGAAAAAATCATTATTCCCACTATGGTGCTCAATTATATTCATCAACCTATGATCATCATACTCATGAACTACATAGTTTCACTCAACAACATGAGAATGTTTAACACTTACCATAGCTCCTTCAAATGGCTCCTCATTCATAATATAAGTCTAAAGATTAGTTTTATCAAATTATGCATAAGGATAATGCACATATGCATCTACACCATACTCATCCAAAAATATATGATAAATGACCTTAATTTTATAAGAACCATCATCCAAATAAGATTCATCTTTCTCATGAACAATGCAATTCAAGTTAGAACCGGTTTCAATGTAAGGTTCAATGTGAAACTTTGTAAGAGGCTAAGTTCTAATGGTCACTTTGGTCCCATACCTTGTGCTAAATTCCAAGAAGGACCAATCATCTAAAATATATACACTAATATTTGTTGTAAAGTCTATTGATAGGCAGATTGGAAAGTGAGATGGGAGGTCAACAACAACTATATCTTGAAGGATAGGAAAGCTAGGACAATCATGCAAGAAAAATTTCAAGTTTTTTATTAGACCTATGGTCTTATCAGGTGTAACATCTATCTATAGCACTCCTTGTATATGAGTCTCATATTTTAGGCCCAACTTATCAGCTATATCTTTGGGCATGACTGAGGTAGAGGTTTCACCATCAACTATGCAATTGTGAACCAATTTATCACCCACTACAAGAGTGACGTAAAATGGTGGAGGATTCTCAATCCTAGTAGATTGTTCAAAAATAGTGTTAGGATCATTTTCAAGGACAACATGAATATTCATTTGATTTTAAGATGATGAACTAGTAGGAATAGTGGACAATTACTTTTATAACAACTCTTTTTGGCTAGGCATATGAAGGATATCCCATAAAGAGATACATGCTTTAGCAATTTTCAAGGAATCCAATATGTTTAGAGCATTATTAATCACCTTTTATTGATTCCTTGGAGGAAAATAATTTATTGGATCTTGAGAAATAAAGGCATCTTGAATAGACCTTACCACATTTTGACTTGATGGAGGTCTAAGAGCTTTTAGAACTGTCACACTTGTGTCCATGCCTTACTACCTTGCAAGAGTATTGGATGAGCCTATGGTCATGATACTTCCACCTCATAGATCCTTCCTCTTGGATCTGGTATTATCTATAATAGAGACTCCTTGATTGAGTAAAAAATTGTCTTACACCAAAAAGTTGGTGGAGCTTTCTCCTTGAGGCTGCCAACCCTCATTAACTTAAATCATCACTTCATATTCAATTGATAATATGGGAGTAAATCCTCCTTAAGAAACAAGAGATTGATTTATATTCTCATTAGCATCCATAAATTGGCCTTGCTTCCAATTTTCTCCCTATATCAAGTTGATATGCATAGGTATCATCTCCCTTGCTTTGGCAATGTTGTTGGGATTGTACACATTGGTAGGCTTGTTACAGTTATGTTACCATTGACCTCTTCCTCATCCAAATTATTTACCATACTGTTGTTAATAGGGGTAAGGATTTTGATAGGCACCTAGTTTTATGTTATCTTTCCTAAGTTGAGCTCTTATCATTTTAATTTCTACATCTTTATTCATGACATTATCTTCATTCTTAGAAGTATCTCTAGGCTTGGTATTAGTGTTATGAATTTGGGCGACATCTAAAGTGTTAGAAGAAGTATAAGATAATGGATGCATAAAAAACTTAGGAGGCAACCTTATAGCTTGGATGAGACAAATTTTATCTTTTGTGGGAAGTTTATATACTTCAAGAAGAGTGAAACCACCCATGGATTGAAGCATGATAGTAATTTTAGTACCAATGTCTCTTAAATAGGTAGGGAAGACAAAACTAGTAGGTGGACTCATGATAGGAGGTAATATATATCAAATGATTGAAAACCTTTCATTGAAGTCATGAATTAATTTCTTAGGGCCTCTTTTGATCACATGAAGCTGATGTATAAGAGAGGTATGGTCACTTTCATCTTCAAATATAGAAGTAAAAAACACTCTAAAGTATTCCCATGATGTAATACATCCACCTTCTAGGGTCTTATACCAATCAAGAAATATCCTTCTAAGGGACATGGCAAAGAGCCTAATGGAAATGCTCTCTTGAGTAACATTGTGTAAACTACAAAAGTTGGAAACATCCTTAATGTGTTCACTAGATATAACCTAACTCTCACCATTGAATGCAGGCACACCTTTTATGGCATTAGGGGGAATGATATCATAGACTTGAAGATGGATTGGATTTTTAGTATTGAAGTTAGGGAAAGCATGAGGTCTAGACATGTTTTCTTCAAGATATTTAATTTCCTCAATCTCTTCAATCTTTTCTTCTCTAGAAAAATATAGTAGTTATTTAAAATGAATATTAGGATGATGGTACTAAACTTCAAGAGGAAGTTCAGCTTGAATAGGTGGATTAATGGCGTTAAATACTCTATTAGATGATGACCTAGTGAGAACCATGAATTATAAGAAAAAGCTTATGACAAAATATTGGTCTTGAACCAAATTTACCTTGATTGATTTTTCAAATGTTGAGTAAAACACCAATTTGAAGCCGATATTGTCAAGACTATCATTCACCTTGATAAGTTGTCTTGAAGACAATGGGTCCCATTAGGCATGTCAAAATTGTTGTCACTAAATCTTGTACCCTATAATAGGGTGTTCAATCCTATCTATATTTTGGAAACATGGGAACACTTTTAGTCATGTGGGTGTACCTATGGTATAAGTGAGCTTCTATATTTAAGGGCTAACTCCCTGAATATATCTTGAATTACTTTCACCTATGCTAACTATTTTATTGTAGAGGGAAAGGGATAGAAGATTTATTAAATAAGCCTATTATAAAAGAGTGATTAACATATATGTCTTCCACATGACCATTATACTTATGTCATTAAAAATAATGCCTATAACACTAGCCTAAGAGTCCCAAAATGCACTAGCATTAGTGTATCAATATGAAGGTGAGATACATGAAGACTATATAAGGTAAGTAAAACCATAGAACAGTTGTAGATACTAAGGATCATTACACACTTAATATAGTTCATACACTTAACTATACTTGATATGACCTACTAGGATGAAATAACTTCCATCAAACATGGAAGGACTAAGAGAAAGCAATGATAGATTGATATCACTTATCTATTCAATATACATCTCTTCACACACTTTAACAAGATGAGAAATGAACTCAAAATAGATTGTATTTATTATTCTAAGGTAAATTATAATGTCAAAACTAGAAAGGCTTTACCATGCATGGTTGGTCCCTCTTTACAAAGGCCAAAATGGCATTTACTTGTAGAATTGGAGAAAAAAGTAAGAAAAAAGAAGTCCAAAGGTCACTGTTGGTGGTCTAGATTTACATCCTAGTTAAGAAGGGGATTATTTAGGTTTTCTTACTCAAATATAATCCAACATGGGACTGATCCTAGGCTATGGGTATCTTAATAATGGATCAGACCTCTAGAGAAGGTCATCTTCCTTCTAGATCTATTACCTATACTAAACCTAAACTAGCACTTTCTTGGAAAAGGGAGAGAGATTTTAATAATAAATTATAAAATCATGTAAAATAGGTTATGTACCAATGATTAGATTAATCAAACTCACATAAAACACACTATAATATGTATTCAAGACCAAATAAGATCAATTTCACATAAATATTTCATAATAAGTCATTGATAAATTGTCAAACTAGCGTAAGAGGGCATATATCCACTTTCAAGCTAAACAAAAAACTATAAATTGCACTTATAATGGCATAAGAGAGATACTAAGATCTTCATGAAGGTTATAAAACTCAAACATAGACAAATAACATACATTCACTTAGCCACAATACATGAATTCATAAGACACACTTCAATCCAACTTATAAAATGATGGAATTCAGTCTTTATTGCATCAAAAGATATTACACTACAAAATTTGGTAGATTTTAGTCATAATAAAAAATAAGGATACATTTTAAGGCTTATAAGCCTATAATTATAGAGACAGACAGAGAGAGAGAGAGAGAGAGAGAGAGTCCTAACCATTTTCAATGGATTAGCACCAATTTGAGGATGTTGAATCATAATATTATCAAGAAAGAATGTCTTTATAAAATAGTTGAATACTCTATTGATCTTTATCCAAATAATAGGTCACCTTCTTAGGACTTTATGTAATAATTTAATTGATCTATTCATGAGGACCAACTTTTCATTCCTTGGAACTGATAGAGCCATGTCATTCTATAGATTGAAAACTAATGTCATTTATTGGTTTTCCTATAGCTATCATGTCTATGAGATGAAGTTCACTAGTTATTCAATCTTTATTTAACAATAGTAACCAACATTTGATCTATATTAGGTTTTAAAGACTTATTTTATCTTTATGGAGATATACTAACAATGCTTAGTCCCATTTTAGTTCAATTTGGGTCCTATCTAGACTCAGATCCTTTATTTTTCAACCTTGATCAGGTCAAAAAATGCCCCATTAACTTCTGGCAAAAATGTCTGGGCTCACCTTTATTTGATTGGCCATCAAAAATTGACTCAGACTATCAAAATTTTGACCCATTTTGCACCATTGATCTTGATCAGTATGAATGTATATTGATCATTGATCTCCAACTAATATAACATAGTATTGACACTTATCTTGCACACATTTTACTTTGAGATTTGTTGATCCTTTTGAACCTCTTTTCACCATTAGATATAAATCCATGATTGATGTGATCCATTAGATCTACTTGAACCTAGTATATTATGAGTTTTCACTCATCATTGGATCTTCTCTTGATTAAACATTGACCATTGATATTGAATGTTTTAAAATAAATGGCTACTTCATGAGGCTTCACTTTGACATCTGCATGCCTATATTTGACATCTATGTGAACATATTTTATGTCCATGTGACCATCTAAAATATTTTTGAAATCAAATGGATATCTTCCGTAGTCTTAATTTTATATCTACACACCCATCATTTGATGTCTGTAGGAGTGTTGATGATGTCTATGATGCCATCAATATTTAAACCTAAATAGATGAATTCTAAACATTAGTTTTATGTTTACATGAATGTCTCCAAGATATTTGAAATCCAATGAATATTTTCCATGGTTTTAATTTGATATCCACATGAATTTCTTATTGACTTCTTGACCTTATGCATGCCATTAGATATTTGTTCAGATTGAACATAAACTATCAATCTTGGACCCATTTAAATAAAAATGGATATTTTTCATGGATTGAACTATGACATCTATATGAATGTAATTGATGTCTGCATGACTATCACTGCATACTTAAAAACTAATGATAATTTTGTATGCTTAAATTTGACACTTTCGAACTTAGCATCTCTCTTTTGGATCAAATTTGCCAAAATAAACAATTTAGTTGGAGATTTTGCATCATAAATTTTGTCTCAAAATTATTTCCTCATGGTTTTTATCTCTATCACTTTCCCCAAAATAAATAAGTCTTTGGGATTTTTGTTTCAGACAATTTGTTTGAAAGAATCAAGACCATGGAGTTCCTATTCTAGACAATTTGTTTGAAAGAAATGAGTACTTAGCTTTTTTGCATCAGACATTTTGTCTAAAAGAATTTTGTCTTTGAGGAAATTATTGTATAAAAATTTTCCCAAAATAAATACTTATGCCTTGGACATTTTTTTTGAAAGAAATTATACTTAGAAAAAAGAAAGCCTAAAATATTTCCTAAGGACTTAGCATAAAAAACATTTTTCCACTTAAATTTTTAAAATCTTATAGGCTCTTCTGAACTTGTGCTTGAACTTTGAATGTTCAAATGACTTTATTATTCTTGTGTAACTTGTCCCAAAATTTTGATCTACCTGGTTTCATGATGAAACTTGCTCAAGAACCTTATCTTTGCTCTGCATATCTGTCCCTCAAGTATTGACAAAATTACACTGTAAGTCCTTGGATCACTCATCCCATCAAAAAAATATATTCAAGCCTTACTCCATATTTTGTCTTTAGGACACTACATTGTATTCAGGTAAGTTTTCTATGTTGGCCAAAAATTGGCTAACAGCTTTGGTGATTCAACTGGGTAGCATGCCTTTTATGCTTGAGAACTTGAATGATTTACATGATATGTGGACCATTCATAGATAATACATTTTTTCCATGACTAAAACAAACCTCTTGATTGAAAATATAAAATAAATCCACCAAAATAGGGAAGAAAATAAAATAAAAATAGGGAAACTACTTAACAAAGAAAAAGTGCAAACAAAGCACTTATTTGGGACAAAATACAAATAAACTAATGTGTCAGAAAATAACACTTGGGGGAAAGTAAATAAACTATGTACAGGGAACTTAGCTTCCTCAATAATAGTGTTTCTAATGTATCCCATTAATTGGGATATGAAGGTCCTTTCCATCCATTTTTGCAAAATGCAAAGTGTTATGGGATTTATAGTTGGACCACTCCAAAGAGAGTCAAACTTTGTATGCCTTCCTATCTTAGCTCTGTCCTCATCCCACTTGAGGACCAAATCTCCCTCTTAAAAACTTCTTGAAGAAGTTCCTTTGTCAAAATATCTCTTTACCATTGCTTGATAGGCCTCTATAACCAACATGGACTAATGCCTTACCTCTTATAACTCTATGAGATCATCATATCTGATTTCTATTGTCTCATTCTCTAAAAGCTCAATTTGATGCCTTAGTTCCAAAGTAAAGAATTCAAGAGAAATAAGAATTCTTACTTCCTTACCATATACTAGTTTGTATGGAGAATTGGATATTAACCTTTTATAGGTGAACTTGTCATCCCACATAGCTAAACTCAATTTGAGATGTCATGACCTCTAATTTTCTTCAATAATCCTCTTTTTGATCTTCAACAAATTCTTGTTGGTGGACTCAGTAAAGTCATTGCTTATGGATAATAGTTTGATGAGTTACTAAGAAAACCACTATGTTAAACTACCCACTGGCTTATCTTAGACACTACAAATTTCATAACATTATCAAAAATAATGGTTGAAGGGACTCCAAATCTAGTAAACAAACCTTCATATAATTCTAGAACACTAGTTTCATTGGCTTCTTTTAATGCCACTACTTATATCCATATAGTTAAATAATCTATGGTAGTTAGGATCTATTTGTGTGCTGAGCTTGAAATGGGGTTAATGAGACCATTAAATTACAATCCCCTTTGGATAAAATGTTGATTCATTGAAATTGGTTAGAGAGGTAAGGCTACAAGCTTAACTTTCTTAATAAACATAACACACTGTCTACATTTCCTAACCCATGCATGACAATCACCAAATATACTTGGCTAGTAATACCCACTTCTCATGATCTTTTGAGATGTGATCTTTTTTGAATGATGACCCCCACCATGTCCATCATGAAAATTTTCACCCAGTCTTTATGTTTGACTTGGCTCTATGCACCTTAGCAGCATGCCATTGATATCCTTTTTGAACAAAACACTATCAACAAGAATAAAAGGAATCGACTATAATCTAAAATATCTCCTCTTTGAAAGGGTCATATGAGAAGGATAAAAACCATCTTTTAAGTATCTTATCATATCTTGGAACTATCTGGAATGTGAGGTGTGATAATTTATAACTTCTTCATCATTTGACAGTATAACTAGCTCATTAGCCTCTTGCAAGTCTTGGGCTAGATGTTCATAAAGTCCTTTACCTCTAATAAACTTCATGACCTTGAACTCAACATAATATTTCATGACTTTGGTTATCCAACTAGATCTTTTATCCTTTATATCCTTGTTTAAGAGGAAATCCTTGACACTTGGATGTGTAACCATCAAATGTATCTTATTATTGGATATCAAGTACCTAAACTTCTTAAGAGACCTTATGACTGAAATTAGATGCTTCTCAACAAAATAATACCTTGTTTCATATTCTTCCAAGCCTTGAATGAAAATTCTATTGGTTGCTTCCAAGTCTCTTGATTTTGTTGCATGGGGATACCTGAAATAGTGTCAATATTAGCCTAGGTGTACAAGAAGAAATCCTTTGTGAAATCAGGCTTTAGGAGTGTAGGAGCATTGTCTATAGATTTATTTATCTCTTAAAAACTTCTTACTCCTTCTTTATACTTGATAAAACTTTGACCCTTATTTAGCATGGTTTTGAGTGGCCTAACTATAGTAGCAAACTTTGAAATGTATCTTCTTATGAAATTGATCTTTCCTAAAAATCTTTACAAGACTTTTTTGTGTTTAGGCAAAGAGAGTGAAATAATTGAATCTATACTATCAATATCTATACTCATAACATGCCTTGAAATCACATGTCCAAGAATCTTACCTTCATGATCCAAAAATACACACATTTTGGGATTTAGAGATATCCCAAACTGTCCAGATTTTTCAAATACTTGCTCAAGGTGACTCATGTGCTCAACTGTGCTATCATAAAATATTATTATGTCATCAAAATAAATAAGTATGAACATGTTAAGGAGACTTTAGAATTCCATATCCATAGCTTTCTAAAAAAATTCTCCAACATTAGATAAACCAAATGGCATATTTCTATATGCAAATGTTCCCCACTTTGTGGTGAAGGTTATTTTGAATTGGTCTTCTTCTTTGACAAAAATCTAGTTATAACCATTTAACCATCCAACAAGGAGAACCTTAATAAACCTGCAACCATCTATAGAATTTGTTCCATAGATGGAAATGGATGGTGGTATTTAAATGAATCCTTGTTCAAATCACTAAATTCAACACATAGTCTAATTTTTCCGTTCTTTTTCCATACTAGAACAAGATTTACCACCCAATTTTAGTGCTTAATTATAAATATTATAATTGACTCAATGATCTTATGAAGCTCAGATCTCATCAAAGGTTCAAGTTTTAGGTTAATATGCCTTTATCTTTGTCTGAATGGCATATTCTCATCCTCTAATTCAATGGTATGTTGAGTTATAATTTGATTAAATCCTTTAAGGTTACTATTATTCCATGCAAAGACATCTACAAAAATTGAACATAACTTAATAAAAGTTTCCTTCTTTTAAGATGTGCAAAATTTTCCCAACTTTAAGCTCTTACCAGTTGCAATCTCCAAATTTATATAGTGTTCTTCCTTGGTTGATAAAGAAAACTTTTCTTTTATCAATTCATCATCTCTGTTGAATATGTTTTAAAGGGTGACCAACCCTTTAGGAAACTTATTTATCTTCAGCTATACAATCTAGTCACCATACTACTATGAGAACTTGTCTTGGTTCCTTGAATAAAACTTGGCTTCTTCTTCAAATATCTTGATGATCTAACTGTCATCTTCAAAGACTTACCAATTGTCATGGTTGTCTAGGATAGAATGCCTTACAATCACCTTTATTTTTGATTGAACCTTTTTCATTCTTTATGTCATTTGGGATGTTGAATTTTGACCCAATGGCAACCAACATGTTTGCATATTTATTCTTATTTCTTGATATGGCACAAATATTGAAAGATTGAATGTGTTAAAATCACATATTGTATGCTTATAGGACCTAGGCAGTGTATTTTTGAATATGCTTATACATCATACTTGGTGAGCTACTAGTTCACTATCACCAAAAACTTGTAAGGTACTAACCTTCATATTTCTTGCCCATTGCAAACCATGCACTAGTGCTTCGTATTCAAAAATATTATTGGAACAACCAAAATAAAACTTGAGAGAATAAAAATACCTTTTATTATCTAGATAAATTAACATCATTCTAGCCCCAGTGCCATGCTTGTTCTTGGATCTATCAAAATATAATTTCCATAGGCCATCCCTAGATTGATCAGCCTTCATCAAAGATGGAATCAATGTATCATTTTCATGAAGTCAATAGACACCAAGTCCTTCTTAAATTATCTTTTAGGAATCATTTACATTCAAATTATATGCCCACTCATCAAGGAAAAGAGTTGGAACTCCATCTAGAGGTGACTCAATTTCCACCTCACTATTTTCTAGTACCTTATCTGAGATAACACAATTATTATTCACCATAATTGGCATATATGGATCCAAATGAAATATTAAAATAGGTTTAACTATATTTTTACCTTGGTACCATACCTAGTCCTAAACATTAAATATGTCCAATCAACTAACAAATATCCTCCAATCTTTGAAGTAAAGTCCTTTGACATGCACATGGAAAAATAGGGAGGTAAGTCCACTAATACTACATCTTATTGAATGATAACATTGGGGAAAGTATGTAATTTAAAATTTAGATACTTGATTATGCCTAATATATTTGTTGGTGGCCCATCCAATTTTAATACTCCCCTGGTGTTTGGCTCATAGACAAGACCTAACTTATATGCAATTTGTTTGGGCATGACAATGCTAATAACACCACTATCTACTATACAAGTATGGACTAAGAAGTCATAAAATATTAAAGAGAGATAAAATGGAGGGGTTTTGTTTGAATTGACATTATTTTTTTCCACCTTAGTCATTTTATGTACCTACTGATTAGGTAGCTTGGTAGGCTGATATAAATTGTCCAAGATAGCTCCTTGTTTCTCAACTAGTTTTCTAGACACCTTAAGAGATAAAAGCTCTTGAATGAGTGTGTCTTTTTTCCTTATAATAGAAAGAGAATCCCACATGCTGATGTTAACATTTGATTTCTTCATTTGATATATTATGTTTAAAGAGGCTCCACTAAACTTTGGTTGCAACTTTTGAACCATTGGTTTTGATCTAATTAAAGGCATTTGGGGAACCTTCCCTACCTCTAAATTCTAGTTCTTATTTGCTATAGGGATAATAGGTTGATCCTTGTCACTCTTAGGAATAAAATTAGGAACACTAGAAGCATTTCTCACATCTCACTCTTCCTTAACTGACCTTCTTTTAGTTCTAGTTAGAGTATCAACTTGATTGAATGTAGTATGATCATCTAATTGCCAATTCACATTAATGGCATCAGGTTGCCCTGGAACTTGTTGAGCCTCTCCTTGGGATGTCATATTCTTGTTTTGATATTGACCACTTTGAAGAGATAATTATTCTTATGTTATTTGTGGCATATTAATATCCTATAATATCAAGGCTTGGTTTTGAGTGTCATTTGGATTGAATGGCTACCAACCTGAATCTTCTATCAAGTTGTTAAGGAAAAATATATTTTGAACTGCAAGGTACATTAGGATCAAGGGTTGCATATGGCTTAGTTTGGGTTATGGCTCCTTGGTTTTGTTAAGGTTGCCTATTGTCCTTGAAACCTTGATAAGGAGGTCTTTGATTATTGAAGGACTAATAAGTGTTCTATTTGTGCTATTGATAAGGCCTACCTTGGTACTATTATCTCTTGAGTTGAACAATCTCATTCTAAAATCTTATATCATACTTTTCAGATATTTGATCTCATTAGCTTGATTATAAGGGGCTATAAGTTGGGATTTTGGAGATTAGATAAGAGTTATATATGGGATCTAAGGAACTTGAGGGGGAGAAATAGGTTACAATTTTGAGAATATGGGAATTATAGTCCTTGGAGTAAATTTACCATCTTGTATCAAGCTATTTTTTGCTCTTATTACAATTTCAGAGGCATTTGACAAAGTATTACCACCCATGGACTGTATCATGACACTAATATCATAATTGAGAGCCTTTGGATAATACAAGAATGCATACTATGGGGATGGTCAGACCAATATAAGGATTCTAGTCCATACCTTTTGGAATCTAAGATTAAAATCAAACATGAAATCATAGGGGTACCTTTGTGTGGTAGTTAATTATTCAACCAAAGATAGAAGGTCGGACTTATATTTGAATTGCCTAACTAAGGTTACACCTAAATCATCCCAAGTAGCAATGGAGGTCAAAATAATACTCTAATACCATTATAATGCTTTTTCCCTTAAAGGAAGTAGTAAAGAGTCTAATAGCCACACTATCTTGGACAAAATTATAAATAGAACATAGGTTGGAAACATCTTGAATATTCTCAATAGTAGTAGTTTTATCCCATTCTCCTAAGAAGAAAGGTATACTCCTTAAGGCAGACACACAAATGTCATCATATTGGGACAAATTTAGGGGACTACTCTTATTGAATGGAATAAACAATTGATTCCTGATCACCATTTAGGAAAAAGGAATTTGGCTTATGGGGATACTAGCTTGGACTAAAATAATAGGGTGACTAGGAAGTGAAAATTTATTTTGAGGATAAGTTCTAGTCTTATTGAATCTTTACTTTTTATAAGAAGTAGAAGGTATCTCAATGAATTCAAAAGGAATACCTTTACTTAATGACCTTTTAGCAATCTTTGGAATGAAAGCACTGTTTAGATGATGCTACTATAACTTGAATAATATTTAGCTCTTGAAGATGGTAGATGTATCCTCTTTTTATAATTTCTTATTATGAATCTTCAAAATTCAATTATGCCAAGGAAACTTGGTATTACCAGGCATGCCAAAAATTTTGGTGGTCTATATTTTCACCCTAACTAAGAAGGGGATTGTTCAAGTCCTCTTACTCAAATTTAGTCTAACATGAAACTGATCTTAAGATGTGGGTATCCTAATAATGGATCAAACCTCTAGATAAGGTTAGCTTCCTTCTGGATCTATCACATATACTAAACCTAAACTATCTTACTTGGAAAAAGGATGGAGATTTTAATAATAAATTATGAAATCATGTAAAAGAGTTGATGCACCAATGATTCGATCACTCAAAATTACACAAGACACACTATAAGATGTATTCAAGACCAAAATATTAGCGGCACATAAATATTTCATAATAAGGCATTGATCAGTTATCAAACTAGTGTGAGAGAGTAGATATCCACTTTCAAGCTAAACAACAAACTATAAATTGAACTTATAATGACCTGTGAGATCTACTAAGTACTTCATGAAGGTGAGAAAACTTATACATAGAAAAAGAACATACATTAACTTAGCCAAAATGTATGAATTCATAAGACACACTTCAATCCAGCTTGTAAAATGATGGAATTTAGTCTTTATTGCATCAAAAGGCATTACAGTATAAATTTCAGTAGAGTTTAGTCATACCAAAAAAGAGGAATCCATTTCAAGGCTTAAAATCCTATTTTGTAGAAAAGGGAATGAGAGATAAAGAGATTTATGCATTGAAAGAGTCTCAACCATATTCAATGGATTAACACTTATTTGAGGATGTTAAGTCATGATATTATCAAGAAAGAATGTCCTTGTAAAAGAATTGAATGATCCATTGATCTTTATCCAACCACTAGGTCACCTTCTTAGGAATTTACACCATCTTTTGATTGATCTATTCATGAGGACCAACTCTTCATTCCTTAAAACTAACAAAGCCATGTCATTATATAGATTGAAAACTAATGTCATTTGTTGGTTTTCTTATAGTTATCATGTTGATGAGATAGAGTTCTCTAGCTATTCGATCTTGCTTTGACAACATTCACCAACCCTTGATCTATATTAGGTTTTATAAGACAAATTTTTATCTATATGGAGCTCTATTGGAAATTCTTGGTCCCATTTTGGTTCAATCTAGATCCCATCTAGATTTATCTCCTTTATTTTTTAACTTACTCAGATCGAAGAATAACCCATAAACTTTTGTCAAAAATTTCTAGGCTTAGCTTTATTTGATTGGCCATCAAAATTTGAGTTAGCCTATTGACATTTTGACCCATTTTGTATCATTGATCTTGATCAATATGAATGAATGTTGATCATTGATCTCTAACTAGTCTAGCATATTGTTAACACTTATCATTCAAACATTTTCCTTTGAGATTCACTGACCCTTTTGACCCTCCACTCATTGTTAGATTTGAATCTGTGATTAGACCTGAGCCATTAGATCTACCTGGACCTACTATTTTGTTATTTGATACTTAACATTGGATCTTCTTTTGATTAAATACTGACTATTGATCTTGAATGTTTGAAAATATATTGCTACTTAAAGAGGCTTCACTTTGATGTTTGTGTCCCTGTATTTGACATCTATGTGAATGTATTTTATGTCCACAAAACCATCTTCAAGATTTTTTGAAATCAAATAATTATTTTCCATAGCCTTAATTTGACATCTGTGCTCCTATCATTTGATGTCCATAGGAATATCGATGACATCTATGAGACCATCAAACTTTGGACCCCAATGGATGAATGTTGAGCTTTGCTTTGATGTTTGTGTGAATATATCCAAGACATTTTAAATTTAATGGATATTTACCATGATTTTAATTTGATATTCATGTGAATGTCTTATTGACTTCTTGACTTTAACCAGGTTGTTAGATCTTTGCTCAAATCAAATGCAAATCATCGATCCTAAACCCATTTGAATACAAACATCTAATTATTGTGGCTTGAAATTTGACATCTGAACAAATTTAATTAGTGTTTGCATGACCATCACTACATATTTGAAAACCAATGGTCATTTTTTGTGCTTTAATTTGACTCTTGTGTACTCATCATCTCTCTACTGGATCAATTTTTCCAAAACAAACAATTTTGTTAGAGCTTTTGCAATGGGAATTTTGTCTCAAAATTATTTCCTTAATATTTTTATCTCAGCCACTTTCCCTGAAAGAAATAAGTCTTTGGGACTTTTGTTTCAGATAATTTGTCTAAAATAATCAAGACCATGGCATTCATGTTCTAGATAATTTATCTGAAAGAAATCAATATTTAGCGTTTTTGCATTGGACATTTTATCAGAAAAAATTTGGTCTTCAAGAAAATTATTACACAATAATTTTATTGAAAGAAATACTTATGCCTTGGACATTTTTTCTGAAATAAATTAGACTTGGAAAAAAGAAAGCTCAAAATATTTTTTAAATATAGACTTAGCAAAAAAAAATGCACTTAATTTTTTTAAAGCCTATAGGCTCTTCTGAACTTGTGCTTGAACTTTGAATGCTCAAATGACATTCCAATGCTTATGTAACTTGTCCCTAAATTTTTATCTACTTTGTTTTACCATAAAACATGTTCAAGAACCTTCTCTTTTCTATGTATATTTCCCCCTCAAGTATTGAAAAAAATACACTATAAGTCCTTGGATCACTCATCCCATCCAAAAAAATTGTTCAAGCCTTGCTCCATATTTTATCTTCATGACACTGCATTGTATTTAGGCAATTTTTCTATGTACGCCAAAAATTAACTAATAGTCACCATACCACATGTCAAGGCATGAAAACTAGTTACATTCTATGGGAATATAGTGAGAAAAATACCATGTACATTATGATAGGACAAATGGTCCTCCAAAGCATGAAACTTCATGAAATGTGGCACAGGGCTCTCCTTGCTTGTTCAGGAAACTATTTTCATCATGGATCATCTCTTGAGCATTTGAAATTTAATTAGGAGAGTTGAAACATATGTACTATTTGAGGGTGGTTGAAACATGCTATAATAGTCATAATATGTTCTCCTAACTACTAGCTATCTTTTAGACACTTGTATTTACCATCTATAGTGATTCATTTGTCTCTTAGACTCCATTTTTCACATTTGGAAGTCACTATTCATCTCAAATTTTGATTGAGCTTTAATGTTGGTGTATGATTATGAAGTGTCTATTTTGATACAAAATCCTTTGAGCCTACATGTTTGCCTATGTGGCATTCGCTTATCATATTGCTCATTCCATTTTAAAATATTCATATCATCATTTGGACATGTAGCCTCATCTTGTCCATCTAGATTCTAGTCAAATTTTCTTTGAAGATCTCCCTTGGAGTCTCTTTTATTTAAATTTTGATGTTGGCCATTGATATGTGACCCAAGGATCTGATATTATGACATTTTGTAGTATTACATGCTTTTTATGGATCCTGTTGTTAGCCCATCTAGTTAATGTTTTCATGCCACTTAGCAGTCTCATGTTTGATTTAGGATCCTTGACCTTCACTCACATAGTTAGATTTTATCTATATGATTTGATGCACTATTGGATTTGGGTCCTAGTCTTTAAATTTGGATCATTGATATTATCTACATGACTCAATATGTGTCATTGATCCTTAATATGGTCATTTTTTGACCCTGTTAATCACCCACATGTCATTGATCTTAGCTTGATTGAATTCCATTTCACTACTTGGTATCTTTGAATTTGAGCTCAGGATCCTTTATAAATTTTGAACTTAATTTTAAACTTAATAGTTATTTCTTGAAGCCTAAACTTGACATCCCCATGCACATTTATCTCTGTTAGTTCAAATTTAAATGCTTATATCTTGAGATATTAAGCTCATCAAAATGCTAAATTTATAGAGGATGATCTTAGCACCAAAATCATCATGTCCATGTAGCCTTTTTGTCCTGAAAGTTTCTCTATTCACACTTTTAGAATGTACAACAAGACTTACCTATTCATTCATGTGTGACATGCCATGATGGTCTGACCCCCTAGATGACTCCAAATGACATAAGACTAAACTATATCATGACCTAGGTTAGAATGGCATTAAATGGCATAAAATAGACCATACCACACCCTATGACACTATGTTATACCACCATATCAATTCTTGACTATATAGGGTTGACCCATTTTTACCTATGGTCAAAATGGTCAATAATTCCTCTCTTTCTCTCTTTGTCAATTAGGTAATTCATTATAGTTATACTTTGTACAATTTCATAGTCTTTAAAACTTAAACCCTACAAAAAATTAAGTTGATTTGGTCAACTTAGTTCTATAGTCTATCTGACATCTAAAATATTTAATCAACCTGGTCGACTCTGTTCTTAAAGACTTTTGATTCTAAAAAACAATATTGACCCAATTGATTATGTGTTGTATTGTTTATATATAATGTCATCTAAACAGCCCCATAATATTCTAAATTTTATAATTAACAACTATTTACTAGTAATTAATTCACACTTTCAATTTCAATTGTTTACATGCTTATAGTAGTTTAGATAGTCTAATTAGGTGGTTTTTCAAATTACCATTTAGTTACACTATTTTACTCTTTTTGCACACACTACCAAATCACATAATATTCAAAATGCATTTAACATTTATCTTCACAAGGCCTAAGTACTTGGATTTCATCATTAAGGGAGAAGTAAAATTGGTTTTCTAGACAAGTATAAGCACTTGGTTAATGATATATATTGTTAAAGAACCCAACACTCTTATCATTGTATTATTATGAAGTGAGGGGGTAAGCCCCAATACCATTGCCAACACAAATCCATTTTAGCCTAAACATCCTTAAAGTATCCATAGATTACTTTCTAGTTCCCTATTTTCAACCAACTTCCCTATCACACTTAAAATAACATTATCCAATAATCTAATAACACACATAATGACCCTTAGTTATCATTTACATTTCAATTGAGTACTTGCTCTCTAATCATTGTGTGTTTTATCGTAAAAAATTTCATTAGCCAAAGTTTTTGAAAGGTTTTATGTTGTGTGCCCCATTTAGATCACTCATATTGATCCAATTGTTTGTGTGTTTGCTTCCATTTCTTGTTTCAATTATATTACAAATAATTTCCCTATTTTATCACACTATCATTCTGTTTGGTACAATCTATTATAAACTATGATTTGCCCTATATGCAATACAGAGTCAACCTACATGACCTTTCATCCCTTTTTACCAATCAAGCTACAATACTAAGTCAACTTGATCAACCCTGTATCCTTATCGACCTTGTTTCCTACCCTATTTGTAGTACATAGTCAACCTGTATAACTCTATGATTTTTTCTTCTAGTTAGGTTATAATAATAAGTCAACTTGGTTGACCTTATATCCTTATCAATCTTAGGTTTATACCTTGTTTTTAGTATTAATTTAACATAGTTGACCCTATACTCTTATCTGCCTCTTAGATTATAGAAAATAGTCAACCTAGTTGACTCTATATTCTTCCTATCACTTTGATTTTGTATCAACTTAATCCCCTTTAATTTTTCTCCCATATCATTAAATTCTTATTTGAAGACAACACTGGGTTGAATTTAATAGATATGATGAGATTTACCAACCATAATAGGCTCTCCCATAAGTAGCTTGTGTAGATACCTAAAACTGGCCACTGATGACCTCCAACTAGGCTTTTGGCCAATTTCCACCCAAAATGCACAATTTGGCATAAAAACACTAAAACATGCTAAATGATGTGAAATTAATATATTCAAGTGTTTATTTTGGCTATAGTATCCCTAAATGGGGAAATATAATTTATGGGCCAACTAACTTTGATCAGATTATTTTGAGTCAAAATGTTAAATTTGCACCTAGGTGCTCTAGATTGCTCTTTCCTATCAAATCTTATTCATAAGACGTATGCCTTTGTTATTTTTTTTGGTAACATCCTAAATGGTAATACAATTCTAATTCATCTAAAAACACCTTCTAATTCTAATCTAGTTGAATTTTGGACCAATAATAAGGCATTCTGATCAATCTGAGTAATTTGTGCACAGAGTCCTTAATCATGCTTAAGAGCTAATTAACCCAAATCAAGGCCTAATAAAAAAATTCCATGGAAACTTGTTGAATACATATTTTTTGAAATGAATATTAAATATCTGCATCATCAGGTGACCTCATTTCTTAAGAAGACATCCCTAGGCCATAAATGCCACAAATATCAGGATTCATGCCCTCCATACCTCATCAATGCCTTCCATGATGCCCTCCATGCCTCTTAATTTCCCATTCTTACAATTTCATGATGAGGATAATTATAAAATTAATTCTAAAATTTGAATTAATCCTCAACCACACGTCTCTATCTTGAAATGGATGGTTTAGGTTGATTCTAGACATTCTCAAAAATCTATAAATAGAGTGGCCATGAACATCATTTCTAAGCTATTTTGGTGTAAATTTATTATGCTCAAATATATTCAAAGTATTGATAATTAGTGTTACCATGCCAAATTGAAGCCAAGCCAAGCCACAAGCGAAAGGTGCCATGGAGAGATGGAGGTAGCCAAGCTTCCATTGCCAAGGACTTCATGAGCACAAGCCAAGCAAGCCACCACTACAAAGGCATTTGGAGCATCCAAGGCAGGTTAATGAATTATTTTGTTTTAATTCCTTGATTTTTAGTTGTGTTTTTCATTTTATTTTGTTAACTAAGCTCTCCCTAGTGTCTAGGCCTAGAGATCGTATGCTATTAGTGTGTTTATTTCATTTTGTTTTCATTTTGCACCATACTAACCATCCTATCTTGAGTCAAATTCCTAGATCACAACTTGTGGCTCTTACCCTAGATGAAATTAATGTTCATGTAGCCACTCACACTAGAAAATATGGAACCCCTCCTCATTTATCTTCAATTCTCAATCCTTTCTTCTCATTAAAATATCAACTTGAATTAGAATATACCCTAGAAATGATCTTCTTCATCAATGATTTGATCCTTCTA
The DNA here is from genome assembly GCA_037957365.1 of Torreya grandis. Classification (NCBI taxonomy): domain Eukaryota; kingdom Viridiplantae; phylum Streptophyta; class Pinopsida; order Cupressales; family Taxaceae; genus Torreya; species Torreya grandis. Next base: position 1,643,628 of record JARHVA010000458.1, read on the forward strand.
CTATTTACCATCTTATGATAAGTGGTAAAACTGAGGAGTGCCATTCACTTTCTCCCACATTATCACATGGATTTGGGGGCACTATCTTATTTACTTCTCAACCTATTCCCTCTATTTTGACCCCTTCTCATACCATGACATATTCCTCTTTGATTTCATCCACTTCCATGCCTAGTATATCTAATATCATGGTCAGTTATATATCTAGTGGGCCTCTTCTAAGACTTGTTCTTCTCAATTATTCCACTAGTGCATCATTTTTTACCCATGGTAATTATGTCTCTAGTGCTACTTCTTTTCATCCCTCTACTAGTACATATTTTTCCACACAAGAAAATCATGCTACTAGTGCATCACTTAACAATAATTCTTATGAAGCTATTAATAACACTCATAGTAGTACCCAAGCCATTACTACTAATTCCAATGCTTCACACAGTGCCAATAATACCACTTAAACCCATCAACTTCTATTACAAACTCTTAATCAAATGAATTCTTTATAAACTAGAAATTCCAACCATATAATGCAAATACAAAACCATTTTATCCATCTCTAGAATCACCCTTAATAGGTTCCATGGGGAACACATAACCAAAATGCTCTCCCACCTCCTCTTCAATATTCCCATGGTAATCTTATCCCTTAACCTCATTTTGTTAACAAAACAATCAATCACCTTTAAAATGATATTCTTACACCTCAAATTACTAATATTGATATAGGAGGTATCATCCCTAAATTTAATTACAATGGGTCAGCCAATTATACTCTCCACTAAAAGCATTTAGAAATATATATAAAGATTGGGTCAAGTTAAATACTTTTGCCACTACCAATCTATTAGAAAAAACTCGCATGGGTGATGATTTAGATTGGTAAAACCAACTCAAATCTCATTCCATAACTAGTTTGTAATATTTAATCAATGCTCTAGTTCAAGAGTTTCAAACTAGTGATCTCTCTAAAAATACTTTGGCCCATTTTATTGGTTGTAAGCAACTTGAGACCAAAACTACACAATATTTCATAAAATTATGGAAGACCTTGTCCAATAAATGTGAACATAATATGGTAGATGATATCCTATTTCATCTATTTACCAATGCTCTTTATCCCAAATTTCAATATCGGGTCCAAACTTTCTCTCCACATAATTTAGAAGAGGCCATTAACCAAGCCAAGTGCCAATATTTCCTCATGCATCAATTTGATTCATCCCAAAATTCTATGGGTACTCACATGTTAATCAAAAATAAAAATCATTATTCTACTAACAATGGTGTCACTGACTATTATGATACCATTCATACTACCAACCTACTATTTCCAACCAGGTTCTAGAAAAAAATTCCCCCCCTACCACATCATTTATCCTCATCTATCTTAAACAAAGCACATCAGTGTTCATAAATCTTTATCCTTAGCAAAATTTAAAAAGCATATACCAAAGCCTCTTTTGTGAGAGCTTGATCCCACTCATCTCATGAAATCCTAGTATGATCTCAATAAATTTTGTTGTTTTCATGCTAGTTATGGTTATTCTCATGATACTTGTATGCAATTTTATAATTTGTCTATGTATTTCCTTCTCGGTCCCAATTTTGAACATGATTTTATCATTTGTAAATGTTAGCAAGCCTATGAAATTACCTTAAAATCCCATGAAACACAAACTAAATCTTAATATTTAAACTAGGTTAATGCTAATTTGGCCATCTATAAATATCATATTTTGAATCACCAGGGCAATCAGATCAAGGACCACCCATCCCTTAATTTAGTGAGAAATCAATCCCATAAGGAGCTATTAGCCCTATCTAGCTGAGCACCCACAACAACTAGACCTTTTAGCAAGTCTCACCTTACAAGGAGGAAAAAAACCCCTAGGTAACCAAATACCCACTTATATACCTTAAACAAATAATTTTTAACACCTATTACTACTCTTTAACTGATGATGACCACCTTTGCTTTCTCTCTTCACCTTCACTCTTTCACCCAAACAGTCTCAAGGGCTCACTCACTCAATCTACCTCTTCTAGGCTCATTAGGTCCAATGACCTATATATCCACCTACATAATATTGATTAGATAAACATGAATGATTCTCTTTTCTCTCTTATGGTTCTCACTAACTTGTAACTTCTCTTTTAAAGGTTCTTTACTTTGCTTGAATCCACACATGCATAACTAGCACAATTAGTCCAATTAGACCTTGTACTTATACCACTCTCTTCCTTTAACCCATATTGGTCAGCCAAGATGATTTAAAATAATTTTTTGTACATTTTAAGTAGGTCCTAATACACATTACATGGAAGAAACACACATCATATATCTTTGATAATGCAAATTTGGTGAAGTATGGGAACTTAGTAAACCCTACCTGAGAAGCCAACTTTGCACCTTAATAATTTTTACTATGCTCAATATATAGACTTGAAATTTAAACCATGTTATCAAATTTCATAGGTTAATCCATCCATATATCAAAATTATCTTTAAACATTCACATTTTTGAAATGTGACATCATCAAACTACTTAGCATTATTTATCAAGATGACTACTTGAGATTAGATATTCATATGACTATTCTAATGAATTCCATTCACTTTCATAATAAATATAAGCACTCATAACATCCCATAAGGTATATTAAACATTTAAATACCATTAATATCATCCATCAATTTCCTATCTAAGTCAAATACTAAATAACCATGCAGGAACACTAAAGCTCATTGAAGCACACTTTGTCATTGTCATCCTAAAACACATGACACCTCATCAACATCCTTGGTCACCTTTAAGACATCATTGAAAACCCTATAAAAATATCCCCCTTTATCATTGATGTTAATACCAATACAAAGTTTATGCTTAGACTCTATCTCTCTTTTTAAGTACATTCTCCCCTTTTGACACAATAACAAAGTGGGCTTATTTCTTGATTCTATGGACCTGAAAAGACTTCAAAGACCAATAATATGAAATGAACACCTCTAATATATGATATAGAATCCTCCTAAAATTATTCATACCTCTTCTTACCTTGAGTTACTTAAACATGCTCCATGACTACACTCTTTTTTGATCATACATAGCTTCTATGAAGACAAAACATATATGAACATCAAAAGCTATATGAACTTACCTTAAAAAATTAAGAGGGACTCACCCTAAGTCATCTGAGCTTAGTAACTCTTTTGATCATCTTTAGACTATTTCCAATAATGTTAAATCAACATAATTACCTTCATACCTTCTCTATAAAATTTTACTACATAGTCCTTTCATCTTAGGACCTGAACATATACAAATATCCCCATTTATTTATGCATGAGGATTCAATACATTATCAAAACACCTGAATTGGTTTGATCAAGTCATCATATCAACATGCTTGAGTTCATAACTATATAATTCTTCTTCATATTTCCACCATGATTAGAACATCTCACATATGCTCCCCCTCACATCATGCACAATTCTTCAAGCCTTTCAAACTATCTAATTTAGTTCCCCCTAACTCCATGCTTCACCTGGATTATGACATCTTCAATAAATCTTCTCAATGAGATAGGTCTGCTAGAAAATCTTCAACACTAGCCACACTTTAGTCAAAACTTGTATGGAAACATCAATATATCTCATATCTTCATTAGATCAACTTAAACAATTAAAGAAGACATGCCTAATTATCATATGGATCTCAAAAAAAATTCCCTTTTATCCTCTATAATTCATCATGTTTTATAACCTTTTCAAATAACTCTCATGTAACTAACTCATTTTTATAACACTATGAACTCCATGACAAACACAACTTATCATTTATAAAACTCTAACACCTTCTTCATGATAACAACACATTCTCCTCATACTCTATACCCACATTGCCTTCAGTCTTCATTATTTTGACCAACTAATTTAAGCAATAGAAATTAACAAGTTCTTACCTTTAGAACCAAAAACCTTGAACACACCTTGAGCATACTAGAACAAGATCAACACACATTTATTATGCAAAAAAACATTTTGACAACTCACCATCATAACACTTTGAATTAGTTATATAAAACTCATTGCCTCCCCTTAACCAAGCACATCTTATCATGACATTTATTTTCCTATAATATCAACCAAAATTCAGATATCATCCACCATGTTTCCTCTTGATGAAAATTATCTCCTTTAATCCTAGAGAGAGACAACCCTTTGATATAGTGAGACTAAAATTCCCAAAACTTAGGAGACTCCCATATCTCCATACTCTCATTTGAATTGTAGTCTTGCCTCATCACCAAATTGAATTTGAATGGATATTTGACTTCATTATTTTATTTATACTTGTCAACAAATGTAGGTAATAGAAACTCAACTTTTCATCATGTATATCATGGTAAACAAACCATATTTGGTCTCAGTCTAATCTTTCCTAAAAGACTTAGGTTTTCACAACCATTTGTGACCTCTTTCTTTCATACTAGGATTTCCATATACCTTATTTTTATTTGATAACTCATTAAACCTATTTTTAAAATACCTATAAATGTGCCCAACTATATGAAATCTGAAACATACAAGATCATTCATACCTTTTACTTGATGATGATTGTGATCTTTATTTGATTGAATTTTTTTCCTCTTGATTTCTTTAGAAATGTGTCCAAACTAATTACATGCATAACAATGACTCTAGGATGAATATCTCATTTAATTTATTTATCTAGTTTGTATTTTTTATTGCATTGTAGGAGCTATATTAAACTTATCTTGACTTGTTGGTCTTTGCTTGCAAAACCTAGCAATGTGACCAATTATTTAACAACTGAAGAAAATAATGTCTTCCATACCTTTTTTTTTTAATATGGTAGTGATATCCCTTTGAATAATTACTTATTCTTACATATTCCTTTTCCATATGATCAACAATATGAAAAATAAAATATTGACCCATAAAATATTTCTCATACCTCGAACCATTTGTTTGTTTGATTGGTTTCTTCATTTTGCCTTTGACCTGATTTGACTTGTTATCTTTCATACTACCATCTTATTTGCCATATTCTGATCTCTTTTGTTCTTATTCAATATTGGATATATTAATTATGAACTTTTCATGTTCATCCTTCAGGGAAATAAGATTAGCCTTTAATTGAACACATTCATCTTCTTTAGCCCTCATGCTTGAACTTGCAACCTCTAATTAAATTCTGCAATCTTGGATGGTCTCCTTATCCTCCTTAACCCTTTTGGCCATGCCATATTTCAATATACATTATTTATCCTCCATGTAATTGATCATTTATTGATTCTCCTTTTCTTATTTCATGTATTTTCCTAAAAAACTCCCCTCAAGAGATCTAACTTGCACTTCAAGGCCTTTGAATATATTCTTTATTTTATGATTCCTCTTCTTTTACTCATTCAGGTCACCAAGTGCACTCATGAGCTCAACTTATAGATTAACTTCTTCTTCCTCAATATCATGGAAAAAATCTTCATCAAAAATGATGATCTTTTCACCCATATTGTACCTTGGATCACCTTCAAGTAGTTAAACTTGCATAGAATGTTCTGATTTGATACCAATTGTTAGAGGTACAATCACTGAGAGGGGGGATGAATAAATGATGATAGATAATCCAATTCCATTTACAAACTCTTAATTATTAAACACATACAATAATTAATAATACACATTAACAACTTCAATTAATAAAGAAGATATAACAAGATCAAGCACATAACACATGACATATGTGGGAAACCCTCTTGGGGAATAAAACCCACTAAACCATATAATATGGACTATAGTCATATAATTACAATATATTATATATACCATCATCAAATAATCAAGTAACACCAATCCCATAAGGATCTATTTCCCCTATCTAGTTGAGCACCCACAACAACTAGACCTTTTAGTAAGTTTTACCATGTAAGGAAGAATAAAACCCATAGGTAACTAAGCACCCACTCAAATACCTTGGAAAAATCATCTTGAACACCTATTTATACTCTTCAATTTATGATGACCATCTTTTTTTTCTCTCTTCACATTCACTCTTTCACCCAAATAGTCTCAAGGACTCACTTGCTCAATATACCTCTTTTAGACTCATTAGATCCAATGACCTATGTATCCACCTACATCAGCTTGATCAAATAAATATGATTGATCCTATTTTATATATTATGGTCCTTATACACCTATACCTTCTCTTTCAAAATTTATCTAATTTGATTGACTCCACACTCACATAACTAACACAATTAGTCCAATTAGACCTTGTACTTATACAACTCTCTTCCTTTAACCCATCTTGGTCAGCCAAGATACTTTACCATACTTTTTATACCTTTGAAATAAGTATTTATACACATTAAATGTAATAAAAACACACTTATTACGTTGGATATTACCTCATTAGACCCAAACCACCATTAGGTCTTGGTGAGACCTAAAAACAATTAGGCCTACTCACCCATGCATTATAACTTCAACTCCTTGGGCCACTTTCAAATTCTACCAAAGATTCAAACACATAAAACCTATCTCAAATAGACCCTTTATTAATCCCTCATGGTTCCATTCCACCTGTAACATCAATTCAACACTCAAACCTACCAATCAGGTCTCCTTGTTCTTTAGGTCTTCATACACAGAAAACATAGTCTCAAACTTTTAAAGAAACTACTTAAATATTTCACATATTCATATTATTAGATCACATGGGTGAAACCTTAATGAAAAATGATACACATCCATGTTATTTAGACACTTAAACATAAGCTCTAAGCACTTAATTCAACTCTCTCAAAATGACCACTTAGACTAGTCACACACAATCAAAATATAGTTAAGTTATTTTTACTCTCCATAACTGATCAAGGGAAAAATATGAAAAAAAATGACTTATAATAATCCATATATAATTATATAACATCTTCATACTCATTTTATTCATTAAATCTTCTCAAAACACTTTCAATAAACTCCTGCAACATGGTCACTCAATCTATGAGTACATTCATCAAACATAGTCAACTTATAAGCCTTTATTCATACTAAATATAGATTGTTCAAACATAAAAAATCCAAAAATATGGTAATAAATGATTTTATAACACTATCCAATATTTATTTCATCTTTAAACATCAAAATATTATCAATAATAACTTAATTATCCTTCTTATGTTACTTGTAAAACATGGTCAAACACACAGTCAACTTTAGAGCTCAATATCTTTGATTGTACACACATTCAAAAATTCTCACCAATATATATGGATATAAATTGGATTCATTTAATTTTTTTAATTTGAAACCACCATGAAATTCATCTTAGATCAAAATAGATAGCTTAAAACCTATTGATTGGTTTTCCTTCATTAATTTGAATATTCAAATTCCAATAGTCACTATGTAAATACTAAACATTAGACACTTTGTCAACATATCATTCACCCTAAAAACTTAAAAAAAATATTCAAATTCAATTTTATTATAATTATCTTGGTATTTACCTTGCATCACTCACCATTTATCTTAGATCTAGGCTTCTACGATCAAGCCACTTGACAGCCTCGTGTGCCTTCTATGTACCCTACAGTCAGTCTTCCAATGAAATTATACCACTTTACAGCCCCAAATTCCTTATGAGAACTTTATTTACTTATTGAATCAATACATTCCATTGGATCATAATCTACACAATCATGTGCTCCATATTGATCTCTATTTGATAGGTTTCACACTTGTTAGATCTGTTGCTCAAACTCTGTGACTGTGACACATCACTAACGTGTACAATATTTAATTTTGAATTACACCATTGGATCCTTATTTATTTATATTAAATTATCACCATTATATCTATTATATAGTTAAATTTTCACCATAGATCTTCCATAATGTAAATTTGGCTATGGGAACTTAGTAAACTCTGCTTGAGAAGCCAACTTTGCACCTTAATAACTATTGTTATGCTCAATTCCCAAACATAAAATTTGAACCATATGATCACCTTTCATATGGAAATATATACATGTATCAAAATACTCTTTAAAGCTTCACATGTGTGAAATATTATATAATCAAACTACTTACTCAACCTTTTTAGTCAAGATGACTACTTGAGCTTAAATATTCATATGACTATTCTGATGAATTCTATTCACTTTCATAAACACTCTAAGACTCATAACATCCCATAGGGTATTTAAAACATGTATATACCATTAATATCATCCATAAATTATCTATCCAAGTCAAACACTGAAGAACCATGTAGGAACACTGAACCTCATTAGAGCACACTTTGTAATTATCATCCTAGTACACATGACACCTCATCAACATCCTTGGTCACTTTGGAGACATCATTAACAAACCCCTAACATCTTTATTAGTGTCTAAATTAGATATATAAAATTCAATCATGCCTTGATTTATGAGGTTCCATGCACTTATTTTACCTCTCTCAATTTTATTAAAACCCTTGTATATTTTGAATGTAACCTTAAGTACACACACAACATGTGTTAAGGTGATGACCAAAGGAAAATGTATACCTTAGGCTATGTGTGGCTCCCTATCATTATCTTACCTATCACTGTTTGAGTGAAGGTGATGATATTAAAATTTCTTGTATCCTATAACATTTTTCTTGATAGGACATGAACTCATCCCATGAGATCAATTGCCTCTTCCATTTGCCAACGTGTCAAATTTACTCACACTAGAGAGATATATAAGATTCAAGGTGACACTAACCCTTTGAATTTAGAATAATTCCAAGACTATGGTGTATTCAATATTCCCACCCTTGAACCCTTGACAAACATTCCATTTAATAAATCTCAATGGTTTAACTTTCTTGTCAAATCCACCTCAGGTTACAATGGTCACACCAAACACATAGGGAATATACTACCTAACCTCCTAGATTTTGATGATGATGAGCATGACAAGATCAATATCAAGATTAAAACCTTGGATCTCTCACCTCATTTCTTTTCTCATCTTCCCCCTTCTTTGAAATCTCATTCCCATCAACCACCTATTGATGATATACCTATTATCTTAATGAATACTTGGCATTCAATTCATCGAACCATATAAAATGAAAATGGCATCCATACATATGCCATTGATCTTCATACACCTAACTATGTTGATGGATTTACCTTAGATGATCTATTCTTAGGAGGTCTTTTTAAAGCCCAAGATGCTGAAATTATTTGTTATCATTCCTCTTTGATTTAGTCTTTTCATATTTATTCTAGCATTCCATCCAATATACTTCTTAATTTTAGCATTTTTACTCTTGTTCATAGGGTATATATGGTGCTCACACCTCTAATTTATGAAAACCCTCATAGTATTATGCTTATGGATGATGATATGACTAGTCCCTGTAGACTATGAATTTGACTCTAGAGAGGATGGTTAGTATCGCGTTAGTTCCAAAATGAAAACAAATTGACAAAAACACACTAACTAGCATAACACCTCTAGGCCTAGTCACTAGGGGGAGTTTAGTGAAGATTTTTTTTTGACAAAACACAACTAAAAATCAAGAACACAAACTTTCTTACCCTCTTTGCATGTTCCAATAGATTTATTCATTGGCTTGCTAAGCTTTGTGCTTCAAAAGGTTTTTTGCAATGGAGCTTGGCTATCCTCCACCTCCTCTTGGCACCATGTGGCTTGTGTCTTTGGTTTGGTTGAAAAAATTATCTTTATAACACTAATTTTAATGGAATTTTAAATCAATTTAACATTATAACTTTGTACCAAGCTAGATTAAAATTCATGTTCATGGCTCTTCTATTTATAGATTTTTAAAATGGTTCAGGTTCAACCAGACCATCCATCTCAAGATTTAGATGCATGTCCATGGATAAATACATTTATTTAATTATACTTATAAATATATTTCATAAATATTTGGGATATAGGGGAATTGAAGATGCATGGAAGGTCTTAATGAGGCATGGGGTGGCTTAATCCTGATATTTTATGCATTTATAGCTTGTGGATGGCACCCCATAAAAATGATGTCATTTGATGATGCAATTATTTTATATTCATTTCCAAAAAAAAATATTCAAAAATATCCATGGAATTCTTTATTAGGCTATTTATTTGGTTTAATTATCCTTAAACATGATTAGTCAACTTTAATTCAAATTTTGGCCCTTGGTGCACAAATTAATCAAATTGGTCAAAATGTCTTGTTATTGGCTTAAACTTTTACTAGATTGGAATTATAATTTGATATTATATGCATTATAACTATATTCCCATTTAGGATGTTTCCAAAAAACAATAACAAATGCATGTGTCTTGTGTAAGAAATTTGGTAGAAAAGAGCAATCTAGATCACCTAGGAGTGAAATGCCATTTTCACTCAAAATGATATGATAAAAGTTAGTTAATTTATAAATTACATTGTCCCATTTAGTGACACTCTGGCCAAAATCAAAAATTTAATATAACATGTTCACATCATTTAGTGTGTTTTAGTTTTTTTAGGCCAAATTGTGTATTTTTTATAGAAATTGGTCAAAACCCTGGTTGGAGGTCATTGGTGGCCAATTTTAGGTGCCTATAGTCCCTATCACTTTAATTATACCCAGACCCTCTATCTGACTTATCCTTGAGATGATTATGACTATCCTTAGCCTTCCATGTATCCCACCCCTCCCTCAATTCAACCCAATTCATATCCTATTCCCACTCCCCCTTTAGCTAAGTATCTTCTTATTTCTAATCATATTGCTCCTTGAATAGAGCCTCACCTAGTTCTCCACTAGCCTCACCTTCCATTGGTGATGGTTTTCTCCCTTTATCTCAACTTTTTCCTTTGCCTACAAAATGGTCCAATCAATCATATTGTGATATTCATAAATCTACCAGTCACTAGACTAGAGACTATTCATTACACTACCATTCCTTAAATTTAGATTCCACTCCTTTTATTAGTAAACCTACAAAGTCTACTAACAAGAATATTTATTGCTTCCACAACATAGATAATCATTCATCCAAGTATTATCATAAGCTACAATAATATATAGATACTTGTGTCCCACCACTCTTTAGCCCATATATAGGGTTATACCTCCCCTAAAAGTATTACTTGAATACCTTCCAAAATATGAAGAGGTATATTATCTCTAACATTAATGTGGTACTCATCACACTAATCATTTTTTAATCCTTCAGCAGTATCTCAAGGATCACCTCATAACCATTTTTATGCCTACTACTCTTGATCCCATAGGTTTCCCTACAAGGAGGCCCCCTTTCTTCCCCCTTGGCTCCACTACTTATGGTCCCTTCTCCACTCGTGATTCCCTCACTCATAAATATTCCCTCACCCATGGATCCTTCTCCACTGATGACTCCTTCACATGTGGCCCATTCTCCATCAGTGACCCCTTCATCTCATAAAAATTCCATTCCCATTCCTTACCATGAGCATCCCATGCATAGTATCCCTCACCAACATAATCCTTTAGGTGTTCCTATAGTTTCCATTGAGGAGATTCAATGCAAAGTATTTTCTCAAATTTCCTTGAAGATTGATGAGACTTTGGTTGTAGTCTGAGTTTAGCTTCATAGAGACTTAGCACATGTTATGGATAATGTGTGTGGACAAATATATGAATATTTATAAACATAAACATGGTTTTATTTCATTTCTTTATTTATTTATATTGGACATGTGCTCTAACTTTACATTTATCTATCTTAAAACATTTGACATTGTGTCAAATTTTTATCTATCTTACATGATGAATTTTGTTTTGCACTACATGTTAGTTATGATGTCATTATTTTCCTTATGTTATCCTATGGATTATTTTTACTAATTACATACTTCTTCTTCATTATTTACTTTTATATGGTTATCTTATTCTCTTTATCATGATTTTTTGCTCTCTTATCTCTATCAACATGGATACTTGTTATTATGACTTGGTTATACAAACCTTGCTCCCTTTATTCATTCCTTATTTACCATGTGATCAGTTAAAAAACAATTTATCTCATTATAATTTCCTTTTACCAATTCCACCTAGGATATCCCTTTATTCCCCTTATTTCATTTTGAAAACTAAGCATACACATGGTTGAGACTTGAGATAACATGATGGTTCAAGTTTAGCTTAAGTGTTTTATTCAATCATGTTTTTGGATGCTTAGCTTCCTTTAACATAAGCCTAAAGATAATTTATGTGTATCAATTTATCTCTCATGATTGTTCATTCCAATTTTGTATAGAGGAGGAATCTTAAAAGCCATAAATCTTCAAAATCCAAATCATTTAACAAAATGCAGTGATCTAAAAGGCAACATTCAAAATTTTCAAAAGTCAAATAATATTAAAAAGATGTGATTCTAAGATAATCTCCTTTTTATAATTGAATCTAAAAATCCAAGTTTTTCCTCATGATAGAGTCAAGGTCCTTTGGGCTATGATAGCCTAGTAGATTGGAAAAGGAGAAATTAAAAAAATTGTGCTACCTACTTTCTCATGTAAGTACCCAATCTTTGCAGTAAACTGAGAATTATGTAAGGGGTCCTAAGGAACATGGAACATGTCATGGTAAGGTAGGCTTATTTTTATTTTATTTTAAAAAATAACCAACATGACTTGATCTTAGTACCATGATTATTTTCCTACACAACTTTGTGCCTATAGTGAATAGATATCCTTTGTATATTGATGGTCACTTGTCACTTAGTGTCTTTTCATTTCCTTAGTATGCCTCATATATCCTAAAATATTCTCATATTATTACTATGTTATGATTCTTACATTCCCTCTTTCACTCTCTACCACCCTAATATTTACCCATGAGAAATATTTTTTTGTTCACTGATCACTCCCCTTAGGGATTTCATTTGTGAATTGAAGTGTAAGACCTTGGAAAGGACTAGGCCTTCCTCATAAATTACTAAATTTTCACACTAAAATTATAAACATTCAATTTTACCATATTTTAACATTATTTACACCTCTTTGGTGTTCTCTTTATGAGTTTCAGTGTAAGACCATGGATAGGACTTAGCCTTCCTCACAAAATTTTCTAATAAAATAACAATGAAATTTCATGTGTCAAATTTGAGATAAGATGTGATTAATTATTATTTACATGTCATTGACAATATTTCCATATTTATATAGTATTTTTTATGCTTACTTCATTAATATTTCACTTTTATCTTCTAAATTTTATGATTACATGTAAGAATCCAACAATTTTTCTTAAGTTTTTCATACTTCCTAGCTTGAATTAGTGTGATTAATTTAAGACTATTTTGCCAATTTTGATTTCTATTATGATTCCCAACATGATTTAGTATAATTTATTATCTTAATTTATTTATTTTTCTACCATTGGTCTTTCACTTGCTTTCTATTTTATTACATTATTTTCATACTTCTTAATGTGATATAGTGTGATTTTAATTGTTTTAATATGGTGCCAATATTTTTCATGGTTTTCAAACATTTTATCCTCATGTTTACCACTTGTTGGTTTATTATACTTAGTAATATTTTATTATTACACATTTTTCCATCATGATATAGTGTGTAGTGCATTTGTTTTTAATTAATTATACTTTTCCAAGTTCTTTTTGCCCGTTTATTTTTAACCATGCATGTGTAATAAATAATAATAGAAAAGAAAACACCCCACATATATTTTCTATAACATATACCAAAAAATCAAAATACATGTACTAAAAATAAATATATCCATGCATCAACAACCATAACCAAAATATAACTCATGAGACTAAAAATTCAATTTTCAAAACAATATATCTCTTTATATCATGTGTTTTTATAAAAAATATATATAAATATATCACTCTAGCTCTATGGTTGGGCTCCATCATGCCTATTTTTTGGCCTAGTCATGCTTCCCATAGATTCCTCAAACCATCCCATCTATATAATATGTTGTATTGAGGTAGTCCAAGATCTCAACCCTACTACCTATCCCTATAGATTGGCCACTTGGGCCTATACCTATCCCAAATAGATTATGGTAGCCATGTGTGTGTCTATCTCCTAAGCTAGGGCATATCAAGCCTATGTCTCTCCTAATACCACCCTTTATAGTGGATGAAATCCATCCCTACATGTTTTTAGCTACCTTTTATCCTTTCCCACTAGTATAAACCAACCTACCTGAGTTCGACCAAATGGTACCACAGGATCATCCAAAGTAGTGCAGTCATATGATGCCAACACCCCATATAAAATGTCATGGTTCACTTCCATGACTAAGGATCCCAAATTAGTCTCCTCTATCACAATTTATACAAAAACCAAAACATAGATAGATATCAAATCACATAGACATCTCCAAATTTATCTATCTATAATCATAAACAACTAGGATTCTATCTCAAAGCCCAATAATTCCAACCTTTTTTTACCTATCCATATGTCACACTCATTGTGGCCACTACAAATCCTCCTCATCTCAACTATCATCTCCCCATCATCCTCACTCTCTCTATCTCTCAATCGGTTTATCATAACTCTAGTTTTTCTTATAATAGTAAATAATGACAAATTAATTATTTTTCACCCTATTTATATTTGCTAATTTTAAAATTATTTACCTTTCAAATATTTACCATTAGATATATTATTTTGCTCATATTTTATCTCTACTGACTCTTTTTCCAAACCATTTAATGTTCTAGAATCTTAATTTCATATAAAATATTTTCAAGTATTATATGTACATGTTGCAAACATTTTAATTTTTTACTCTTTTACACTAATCTCTACATGTTCACCTAATGTTACTCATATTGGACACCTTCACATTTCTCACATATCCTTTATCTACATCACTAAGGTAAGTGAATGTATGTGTTTTTCAATTCTATACTTTCATTTATCTTATTTTCTCCTTACTACACTTTATTTAGCTTCATATTTATGTGTTGTTATGTTATTTTCCTGAAGCACCATCCCATGTTACACCTGCATGATGCGTGATGAGCTTCAAGTGGGGCATATAAATACACATACTATTTTCAAACTTTATCAATTACTGATGCTCCTTATCTTTAAAAACCCCATCAATTTTTAATCTCTTTGGGTGCATGCCCTAAGGGGTGCACTAAGAAAGGAGTGGGCAGACCATCGGTGCTTCGTAAGATTGTTTTCCTTTTTACCACTTCTTATCTACATACTTACATCTTAAAAACCATTTCCCTAAGCTTTGTCTCCTATTTTTCACCCTCCTTTAGTCTTTTACCATGTTTATTAGCCTTTTACCTAGCCTAAACCCCTTTTTATCATTTTCCATTACATAGTTAGCCACATCAACCTTGTATTATTATTGATAAAGCTTATTAGGAACTAGGTCAGCCCATGGCCTACCTATTTCATAACCTAGTTTATTTTTCTCAATTATGGTATTAGGTTGACTGGGTTAAAATTTTCAACCTAAACTTTCAAAAGGGTCTAGGGTTAGATCCACCTATGTAAACACATTCATTTTTCCATTTATAAGAGAAGAAAAGAAGAAGTAATAGATATTGTGCATCTGTTTATCCATCATTCTACTTGAAGAGCAAGTTTAGGTTTTCATACTTTCTATAGAGATATAGATCTTGTCTTGTGGATAATTATTTTGAATGCATTGATAGGTTGTGTAGCCTAGATCTTATTTATCCTTGTCATCCTTACATACCACAATAACCTTTTATGAATCACCTTGGCTAAGGGAGAGATTGAGGCTCAGTAGGTTCATCTTCAAAGATAAGTATTCCTAACTTTGTTCCTCCTTTGTAAGAGAAGATAGATATGCATTTACGCTTATCTTCCATGCATTAGGATTCTATATATTTTGACATGAGTATATGTCTTTTATGCATTTTTTATTTTAATTTTTATTACCCCCACTTTGTGCCACAAGCTTTGGTGATCACTAGATTAGATTTTACTATAATTACTATTAGTTTAGTGAATATGAAAACATATGAGCTAGTTAGGGTCACTGCATACTTTTGCTTGAATGGAGGCTTTGGAACCCCCATAGTGATATCATTTGTGGTAAGATATCCTTTGAATAGGTCTAATAGATCCAAATTGGTCATGACCTTGATTATCTAATGTATCCCCAATTGGAAGTATAAGTAGGATATATCTTCTCTGAACTAGGATTAATTTATAGATCTATTACATTTCTAATTGCATAAACACTTCATTATAAATTCCAACAAAATATTGATAGAGTTTTTTAAGGTGGTATATGGAAATGAAAATGCCAAAAGGTCTAATTAGTCTTAAAAGGCCTAAATGATCATACAAGGTTTGTAGTTTTGAAGTATTTTTAAGATATGAGAACCTTGAGAGATGCAGAATACCTTTTTGAGTGATTACATGGAGGTTTTATCTCATTTATTTACAAATAAGATGCCAAAACATATTAATTAGGGTCAAAGGTACTAATCTACCTACAAACCATATGTATAAGCAAATCAAGCCAAAAGATAAATTAGAGAGTAAGCACCTTTGGGAAAATATTGAGAGACATATCATAGGTTATCTCTAAGTCATAAAAGTCCACTATAACCAATGAAATGCATTTTTAGGCTTTTAGACCAAAAGAGCCTTTCCTTAGATTTCACACTTAGATTTGCTAGCCTAAGGGAGTCTAAATCTTGCTTGGAATCCCATTGAGAAGGTGTATGGTGGTAAATTGATTTTGGAGGAGTTGAGGGGATTATTATATGACAAGATCATAACATTTATTACTTTCCAATAGTCATATGTAATATTAAAAATTATAATAAATATTGTCACCTTAAAATGATCTAAAAACATCATAACAAGCATAAGAAGGCTACTTCTAAAACTCAGACTTCATTAAAGATGTGTATGGTTGAAAATGGTGTTTGGGGGTGGTAATAGGGTTCATATGCTCCAACCTTATGATATTAGGAGGTTAGTTAGGGCCTTGTAATTTATGAATGGTTTATAAGAAAGAAGGCACCCTAAATCCCTCTTAGAACCTCTCAAATAGACCCAATAGATTAGTTCTAAAAGTCTCACAAATGGATTGGTTTAACTTAAAAACCACGTAATTGACCTCCATAAGTCCTACTAAATGAATCATTTGTTAGAACATGTGAAGTGAAATATGGTGAAATATGGATCTAAAAATTCAAGTTTTGGGGTTTTTCCATGGAGATTAACCAAGTGAATCATGGTAAACCATATTAAAGACCACCTAGACCTTGGGCATGATTTATATGATTATTTATAACTCTCATACGAAGAATCAAGTGGATTTGTAACTCTGTAAACAAGTGAAAAGGAGTGAATAAGGAAGCTTCAAGATTTTCAAGACACCTAAATAGCCTAATGATAAATAGATTTATGTTTCAAAACCTAAAAGGATTGGCATACTTTTTAACATCAATATGAAAACCTCCCAACACATGGAAGGTATCAAAGAGACCAAATGATAGCTCAAAGAGAGTTAGATAAGAAAGAATGCAAATTGTAATTCTTAATTCATGGTATATGTGCAATTTAAAACAAGGATGATGAGTCATCCTAGAAGGTGAAGGGTCATCCCACACCACCCTTGAGGAGGGAGAGGATCACATCAAGTTGAAACTTGTGAGAAAGATTATTTTGGACTGATCTTTGATATTTTTCTTGATTGTAACTTATTTTCTCAGCAAATAACACTTGTCAATGATTCTCCTATGTTTCTCTCTTCCTATTCTCTTCATAATATCCTATATATACTACCATGAATGGATTTTTAAGCATCCTCCATGTGAGTATTATAAATCCATGCTCATTTGTATTCCTTGGATTAAAAAGGACTACTAGTTTTACCTACTTTTATGACTGTACTTAGTGTGTATGCATGGATAGTTAATCTTTTCAAGTGATTTACTTAGTCTTAATTTCCATGTTGTCATATTATAACACCTATATGTAGTTTGAAAGATTATTTTTTAGGTCATGTGAAGTGTATAAGTGTAATTCAAAGTTTTAGTGAGTTGTCTATTCATTAATGTCATCATAAATATCTTGATTAATCATCCTAGCCTAAGCATCTATCATAAACTCCAAATTGAAATGCTGATTTGAGAGATTCAAATTAGGATTAGTGTATGTTAAGGTTAGTCTCATGGTCTACATGTTCACATGAATCTGGTTAATACTATTCAATTGATTTAGTTTATCACCCTCTTTAGTTAGTTTTCTATCATGTTATCCTTTCCCTTTTCCTTCACAAGCTAGTAATGTATTGTACTGAAATTAATTAATAAATCAAGGGGATTTATCCTTATAATCTATAGATTTAGTCTACTTAGATATCACCCAAAACCTAAGACTAATCCCATTGCATAGTTCAAGTTGAGAGAGATTGAATCACCCTCTCAAGGGTGTAAATTTGAGATATAACATTTATAACACACCTAGTGGGAGAAGATTATCAACAATTAAAGATTTTTTAGTGTTGTTCTTCAATGCACCAGCATTTGGAGTTATTTCAAAAAACATCAATGGTGAATCAAAATGTATTCATCTAGTTTTAGCATCCCAGATATCATTCTAAGCAAGTTCTCTTTAATTTTTTCCTTTCTAATGAGGTTTCATTGTTGAGTTTGATGTATATTTTTGTTTTACTCAAGTTGATGAGTTATATCAGTAATATATTAACCCTTACCAGTAGCCTAATGATTCATAGTAGACCTATAATGAACAACATCCATCCTAAAATAATCATTTTTATCCTTCACATGATTTTAGTTATCCACATGACCAATTTTGTTATCAATCTCCTTGGTAGGCTAACTACCCCTCTAGTCAACCTTGTAAAAGTCATGTCGCTCCTACCTCATCCTTATCAAGACTTAAACAAATAATACTAGACCATGGAAGGATGATGATAATTATTGAGATAGAAGTAGAAATTGGTCTAATTTTCCCTATTTATTCCATTGATGATATAAGAGATTTCTTGCAAAATTTTTGGAATGGGTGGCAAGTTGATGAAGAAGTAGACCATCCAACCCATGAAAAACTAGCGATTAAGAAGTTGAGATACTTAATAGAGGATAAGCTAATTTTGTGGGAAATTAATCATATAAAATACATCTAAGATCCTTCTTATACCTATACTACACCTAAGGTTCCAACCTTCATTCCTCAAGAGAAGCTTTTTCCTATACAAGCTCCTCCTATTCATCCTCAAAAGATTCAAACTTTCCCATATTGAAAATTAGTCCAAAAATACATTCAAAATAAATAAGTAGTGTTTTTTAACACTTTTAAATATATTCAAGCCAAGGTAGAGTCCTTGTCTATCCAAAGCCCATTCCTCCCTCCTTAATAACCTAAAGATTTTCTATCATGGAAGTCTATACATAAAGGCATGAAAAACAAAAAATAAACCCTTATTAAGAAGCTTTAAAAACCTAATAAGTTCACATATTATAAATCAATTCAAGAGAGCATTAAAATTAAGAATGAAGTACTTGTGGATAAATTTGAAAGCCAAAAAATTTCAAAATCTAAGGGATTCAATGGTGAATGGAGGGAATAGAATGACAATCACATGGATCATGAGAGCTCAAAACTTGTTGGTGAGTTTGAGCATCCCCTCCTTGACAAATAAAGTCAAATTTTAGTTGTAGACCCTTCCTAAGGAGTCTATGAGGAGGATAATTCAAGTGAATATGAGGAACAACTTAGCATTGGAACACCTTTGGGTGAAAAAAGAAGCATATCATCATTTGGAAATGAATGGAGAGATTGTTTTCCCAAGTGTGAACAAGGTGGTAAGATGGTCATTGTAGCTAGGGTACAAATACATACCTCTTAAGATATATTAATTTGTGAAGATAGAGGTATTTTGATCAAAAATGAATAGGAAATCACTATCTTTAGCTATGTCAATTCATAAAACTTAGCTTCATCCTTGGAGAAAGATCAGGATCAACCTCTTAAAGAGGGAAGTCTAATTATACCTAGTCAAGGAAGTGGTCAAGAAGGTAAAACTAATATCTATGTTCAATCACACATGAGTAAGGTGAGTTTCAAGAGGAGTGCATACCAGTTTGAAAATAATAAGGTGATCTTGGAGATCTCTTTGATGACATATAAATAATTCTCCTTTAGAATTATAGTCCTAAATAATATGAAAAGGGGGTCATTGACCAACTTAAAGTAGTTGCAGAACAAATGGACAACTTTCAATAAGTTCTAAGTGGCCAAACAGAGGTATGTTTTAGTTTTGAGAATCCTAGTTTCATTAAATATGAGAATATCACTCCTTGTTTCTAAGAAGAGCTTACCAATGAACATGAGATTACACTAGTGAAATAAGCACAAGAAGATGATCTTGATAATATGAAACAAAAGGAAGATCTAATGGCATTTGACCTTGTTAAGGTAATTATTGTCACTAAATTTTACACCATTGGAGATGTAGTTCAAGCCTTCTTCAAATTGAGTATAACATGGGATTACCCCTAGGCCTAAGGTTTCCTATAGTAGGGGTAAACCTCTATATTAAATGGATAGCTCCCTAGATTTGTCTTGATTGCTCATCACCTATACTACTAGCTCATTTAGATGAAAAGGGAGAGAGAAAACATAAAGTAAACCTATGCTAATGAGGTGATGAACTAATTGTAACCTAGCCACTACTAACCAATTGTAATTACACTTTAAATAAAATCCTAATCTACACATAACACTAATCCAAATCTACCCCTTCCATTAGTATTTCTCATGAAGGTTTGTGAAGCAAAATTAAACTAGGAGGACTAAACAAAAGGTCATAACATGGCACTAGTGGAGAGAAAACTCACTAAACTCATGAAATATTCATTAGAACACTTAAATAGACTTGAAAAATAATTTCAAAGCTGAATAAGAATGCAACAAGGACAACAAGCTAAGGAAGAGAATATATCACTTACCAAGATCAACTAGCTTAACATACACATTGAAATAGCTCATGGAAAGGTAAACTAGATTGTTATTTATTGATAAAAAGTTGTAAATGATTAAGGATTCACAATAATTAGGTGGAGGATACAAAATTATCTAATTGTGTCTCAATATATAGATAAAATGAGAGAGAGGAGAAGAAAAGTGTAGGAGAGAGATAATAAACAAGTGTCCATGTGAGTTACAAACAAGAGAGGAGTTATGGAACTACCTCAATAGGTCCAAAGTGTATACACATAATATTTTCAAACTTTCATTGATTAATGACACTTTTTATCTTATAAGAACCTATCAGGTCTTAATCTCCCTAAGTGCATGCCTTAAAGGGTACATTGGGAAAGGGGTGGTCAAACCATTGGTGCTTTGTAAGATTGTTCTCCCTTTTTCCACATGTTATCTATACACTTGTCTCTTAAAACCATTTAACCTAAGCTTGCTCTTCTCATTTGAACCCATTCCAATATTTTTTTCACATTTTATCCTCCTTTTCCTTACCTAAATCCCATTTTGTCAATTGGTTGTACAGGATTGACTAGGTTAACCTTGTACAATTTCATGTTATTTTCACTTAGGAGCTATTTTGACCTTTGGTCAACTTAGCTCATGACATAGTGAATTACTCTTTGAAATTGTACTGGGTCAATTGGGTCAACCCTGTTAGCCAACATTTTTGGAAGGATTTTACGGTAAGATCTGCCTACATATACATTTTCATTTCCCATGATTTGATAATGAGAATAATAATAATAAGTGAAAATGAACATCTACTTATTTACCATTCTAATTGAGAAGTAAAGCTTAGGGCTCCATACTTTCTTTGGAGATATGAATCTTGTCTTATGGATAAGTCTTTTAGATGCATTGATAGGCAGTGTAGCCTAAAGATGATTTATCTTTATCATCCTTACATACCATAAATAATTCTTTCAAAAAACTTTAGACGAGGGAGAAATTGAGGCTCAATGGGTTCATCTTCAAGGTAAGCAGTCCTAAATTTATTTATCCTTTTGTAATAGTAGATAGATAATGAATTTATGCTTCTCTTCCATGCATTAAGATTCTATATACATTGGTATGAGTGTATGTCTTCTATTCATTTTTAGTTTTTTTTTTAATATTTATAACCTGCACTTTGTGCCACAAGATTTGGTGAGCACTAGATTATATTTACTTTCTTGTTATTAGCATAGGTGAAATACCTAAACCTAGGACCCCTTTAGGGTTATTGCATGATTATGTTAGACTAGAGGCTTTGGAACCCTACTTAGCATAATTTATTATGATAATTGATCCTTTAGTCATGCTCTCACTTAAAAAATGTATTCCCAATTAAAAGGGTAGGTATGCTCTATCTTCTCTGAGATAGGATTGATTTATAGACATGTTGCATTTTTTATTGTATACATTCTGGTAAACCAAATGTGAAGTAACCCTTATAGGATTTATTAGCTTATTTCATTCTTTTATCATATATTTATCATACTAGGTTGATTGCATTGACCCAACTCTAATTTTCATGCATAGGTTTTTAGATATAGGTTATTGGATCGACTCGGTCAACCCAATATAATTTTTTAGATTTCCATACATCCATTCTAGACTATGAAGTCAACCCAGTCAACCCTGTATTTTTTTAAGCGTCTTGTTTAGCATACTAGGTCAACCCAATCAACCATGTATAGTTTAGGCACTAAGAAATAGGCTTCTATAAAGCTAGATAGACCCAATCAACCCTATGAGTAGAATTTTCAAGAATTTCTCAAGGTTATTTGATAACAATCTCACTTATTTGCATATTCAAAATCACCAAGGTTCCTATTTATCCTTTTTCTCTTGCATTATAGTCTTTCCTTTCATAGTTTGTATCCTCTAAAAATTCCCTTGTACAATCAACTAGATCGACCCTATCAACCCAATTATGTATTCTATGTGTTATTTGGATAATTGGATCGGCTCTGTCAACCCTGTTCATTTTCAAACCTTGCTTTCATAGTATATAGGTGACACTATTGACCTTATTATATATTTTTTACATACACTATCAATTGTATTGACATTGTACCTTATTTTAAATTTGGATATAACCTCTATATGCTAGTAATTATCTCACACTTTCATTTTTTGTTGTTTTCATGCTTAGAATAAAACACATAATCTAATTAGGTGGTTTTCAATTTACCATTTAGTTTCACTATTTTCTATTTTATGCACACATGACCAAATCACAAAATTTTAAACAAACACTTTAATAATTATCTACCCAAGGCCAACCTACTTGAATTTCATTACCAAGGGGGAAGTTGACTTGGTTTTTTGGCCAAGTATAAACATGTGGTTAATGGTATATTATACCAAAGCACCCAATACCCTTATCATTATGATGTGTGAAGTGAGGGGGTAGGCCCCAATACCAAGCCTATACCATTACCAATATAGATCCCTTTTAGCCCAAACTTCCTAAAACTATCCTTAGATTGATTTCTAGTTCCTTGCTTATAGCTAACTTACCACAACATTTAAAATCATATTCTAATAATCTAATAAACATTTAGGTTGACCAAAAAGATAGATTTTACTTTCCAAGTTTATTGTTTGCTCTTTTTTCAATTCTATTTTGTATTGCAAAAACTTTCATTAACCAACATTGGTGCAAGGATTTATGTTGTCTGCCTCAATTAGATCAACTTCATTGATCCAATTAATTTTTTGTTTCCCTTTAGTTTTTAATTTTCTAAGTATTTTTAAAATTATTCTCAGTACACAATCATTTCAATCGACATAGTCTATTTTCAGATTTTTAATTTTCCCTATTTGTTGTACTGGGTCAGCCCAATTAACCATGTATACCTTTTCAACCCTTGTTTGTTGTACTAGATTGACCTAGTCAACCTTGTACTATTTATAGGCCCTAATCTTTATTCTTGGTTGACCAAGTCAACCCTATACTATTTTTTCCACTTCTTATTTACTTAATTTTTCATTTCTTTTACCTAAATTAGGTCTTCTTCCTTCATCATCAATTTTATATTTGAATACAACACTGAATTGAATTTAACAAACATGATGAGCCTTACCAATCCTCATAGGATCTCCCATATGCAGAGTCATGATCCTCTCTTGGATGAGAGTAATTTTCACATAGACATTCTCATAATGAACTATAGGACCCCTCCTAATACCTATTCATAGCTTAATCCTCTCTTTTCCATAGAAGACCAATCTGAATTAGAGTATTTCCAAATTTCCTCAACATCAAGGAAATGATCCCTCTACCATTTACCATTTTATGATTATAGGTCAATCTAAAGAACCTCATTCACCTAATCCCACATTCTCAAATGGATTTAGAGGTACCACTTTCTTTTATTCCCAACCTCTTCCTTTGATTATGACCGTTTCTTATATCATGATCTTTTCTTATCTAACTTCTCCTACTTCCATACCTAGTATCTCAACTAATATGTTACGTTATACATTTAATTGGCCTCTTATAAGATCCACTATGATTAATGCTTTTACTAGTGTATCATTTTCTACCCAAGGTAATTATGCTTCTAGTGCTTCCTTTTCTCATCCATTCACTAGTCCATCTCTTGCTTCCCAAGAAGCTTTTGCCACTAGTGCCTCTCATTCTCATAGTTCATCTCAAGTTCCTATAAACACCAATAGTCATACCCAAGCCACTAATACCAATTCCAATACAACTCTAATGCTTAAAATAATGCTAATAATGCTAATTAAACCCATAAACTCTTATTACAAACACTTAATCAAATGAATACCTTTCAATATCATAACACAAATAAAATCATGAGAATGCAAAATCACCTTATCCATCTTTGAACATATCCTCAACTAATGTCTTGAGGAATGCATAATAAAAATGTTCCCCCTCCTCTTAGAGATTCCCAAGGCAATCTCATTCCTAAACCTACTTTGGTCAACAAGACTTTTAAACATCTTTAAATGAGCCTTTTACCACTCAAATTTTTAATATTGATATAAGAGGTATCACCGCTACAATTTATTATAATGGATCAATTGATCTTACCCTTCATCTTAAAATATTTGGAAATATTAATAAGGATTGGGTCAAATTGAACACCTTTTCTGCTACCATGATCTTAGCCAATACTCTCATGGGTGATGCCTTATATTCATACAATCAACTTAGAACTCATTCCATTACTATTTTGGAGGATTTAGTGAATGCTTTAGTTCAAGAATTACAAACTAGTGATCTTTCTAAAAACACTTTGGCCCACTTCATAAATTACAAATAGCTTGAAAACAAAACAACTCAATTTTTTCTTAAAAGGTGGAAAACTTTGTCAAATAAGTGTGAACATAACATGGATAATGATAATATTTTCCATCTTTTCACTAATGTCCTTTTTCCCAAATTATAATATCAGGTTCACACTCTTTCTCCACATACTTTGGAAGAGGCTATTGACTAAGCTAAATGTTAATATTTCCTTATGCATCAATTAAATCCACCCTAACCTTATACAAGTCCTCATATCTTAATTAAAAACAAAAATCATAATGCTACTAATGATGGTGTCATGGATTCTTATGATACCATTCATGCTATTCAAGTTGTCATTCCTAACCAATATTCAAAACCAACTCCCCCTTCTCAATAATATACCAATCCTCACTTATCTTCATAAAATAACATTAATGTTTAGAAACTGCTATCCTCAGCTGATTACTCAAGCATCTACCTAGGACTCTTCCATGAGAACTTGACCTTAGTTGTCCTATGAAATCATGGTATGATCCTAACAAGTTTTATTGGTTTCACATTATTTGGGGTCATTATCATGAGACATGTAGGTAAATCCATAATTTAGCCATGGATTTTCTTCTTGCTCCTAATTTTGATCACAATTCTATCATTTGAAAGCGTCAACAAGCCTATGACATTAATTTTAAGGCTCATGAATCACATACTAAATCTCAAGACTTAAATAAAGCTAATTCTCATTTGGCTATCTAAAAAGACCCTCTTCCTAATCACCAACCTAATAAAGACACCCAAGATAAGACTACCACTTCCACCAAAAATGTAGAAAGTATTATTGACCCCACTTTTGAAGAGAATGTCGTTAACATTACTAATATGCGAAGGGTGGTTGCTTTTATTCATACTTAGCCTATATACACTCCTCCATCATCTCAAACATATCATGTTATCTAGGATTCTTCTCCAACTCATTTAAATGAGTTGGGGCAAGATGACCTTATAACCTTTGATGATCTGATTCCTAATTCTCCCTTAAATAACACCTCTCATTCTATTTTGTACCATTCCTCCATCTTCTAACAATAATGATAATCAATATTCTACTAACAATTCCTCTACCATTTCTCAAAGTCAACCTAAACCAACTATTTCATCTTCATAAAATAGTTTACAAATTTATTCTAAACCTTCTCTTTCTTATTATCAAAAATTCCAATGCACTTCAGTTCCTCCTTCTGAGGACCTTATTAATCACTATGCACCTATATCTGACAATATTTTTATGGGTTATGATGAGTGGGATCCTATTTTGGAGCTCACTAATATCCCATCCCAAATTCCATTCATTAAGCTTATGAGGACCCCTTCACATCATAGAAATTATCCTATGCAACTCTTGTTTGATATGAACATCACTATTCCTCCTTTAGCAGGATGTGAAGTAGCCTTATTTGGATTTGAGGATATTATATTACAAAAATGTGATAATATGCCCATCTATGTTGATGAAATGATGGAAAACTCTCTTTCCTTAAAATTTCCTATAGCTTCTATATTCTTGATGAGATTTTGCTTCATGTGGATGATCCTCCTTTGTTCATTATTGTCCAAATAGGTGATATCCAAGTCAAGAATGCATTGATTAATGAGGGTTCCAACACCTATGTTTCTTCTCTTGATATAATTAAGACTCTTGTATATTCAAAAGCAGTCTCAATTCCACATGTAGCACATGCCAAGGATATAATAGAATGTAAATGCCTATGTTAGGTTGTGTGTGGATTCCCATTACCATCCCACTTGTCATTGTCTATGTGAAGGTGATGATATTTAATTTTCCTCTCTTATAACCTCTTGCTTGGTAGGCCATGGACTCACTGTATGAGATAAATTACTTCTTCTATATGCCAATGCATTAAATTCCCTCATAATGGAACTAGTTTTGGGATTTAGGGTGATACTAACCCTTAGAATTTTGAACAATTCTAAGACTGTGGTGTCTTCAAAATTCCTACTCTTGAACCTTTGCCTAGTGTTCCATTTTGTGAGTCTCCACACTTCAATTTCTTCATAAATTCCACTAGAGGTTATAATGGGCATCTCAAACTCATTGGGAATATTCTTCCTAACCTCTTATATTAAAATGATGATGAGCATAATGAGATTAACTTAAAGATTAAAAGTTTTGATCTCTCACCTTATCTCATTTTGTAGCTTCTAGCTTCTTTGAAGCCTCATTCTCACAATTCTCCTTGTGATGACATTCATATTGTCTTAACCAAGACTTAGCATTCTATCCATCATATTTCCTTAGATTATAACGTCATCCTTACTTACATCATTGACCTTCAGACACTAGACTATGGTGATGGATATTCCTTAGATGATCCATTCTTAAGTGGTTTTTTTTAGGCCCATAATGTTGAGACTATTCATTATCGTTCTTATTTGTTTGAGTCTTTTCATATATCTTCCCATTTTCCCTCATTTATATTTCTTATTTTTTGTATTTTTCCTCTTTATCATAGGGTAGAGATAACACTGACACCTCTAGTTTCTAAGGAGCCTTGTAGGAGTATGTTCATGGATTGTGCTATGATAGGGCCTTACCACTTTGCTAGGTACCTTGACCATCATAGTTGGTTTACCCTTGAGATGAGTGTGACCCTTCTTAGACCTTATGTAGATCTTACCCCTCTCATAGTGGAACCCACACTAGAAAACATTAATATTCATATTATATTTGAGCATGGTCCTATTTCTATTACTGTTGAGTCTACCCTTACTCATGATCCCATTGCTCCTTGAATTGAGCATAGTTCTATTCTTTCCTCACCACCACCTTCCCTTGGTGATGGTTTGATTTTTTTTGCCTAAGATGGCTTCATTGCCCACAAAATGGGCCAACATGTCTTCTCTAGCTTCTCCCACTCCTATTACACCTCCTCCCATGAGTGCTTCCACTAAGATGACTCATAAGTGTATCTGTTGCTTCCATATGAAATATAATCATTC
The DNA here is from genome assembly GCA_037957365.1 of Torreya grandis. Lineage (NCBI taxonomy): Eukaryota > Viridiplantae > Streptophyta > Pinopsida > Cupressales > Taxaceae > Torreya > Torreya grandis. The sequence goes on from JARHVA010000458.1 coordinate 1,671,945, forward strand.
ATCCAACCATTGTCACAAGCTACATCAATATATTGATACTTTGTATCCCTCTTCCTCTCATTCCTTAAATAAAACCATGCTTACCCAAAAGGTTATACCTAAATATATGCCTAAGTATGGTGAGGTGTATTGTTTTTGGCACCAATGTGGCACCTATCACACCAATCATTGCAACATCCTTTAGTAACATCTCAAGGATTACCTTATAGATATTAACATAACTTCTACCATTCCTCTCATAGGTCATGCCTGCAAGAAGGTTCCTCCTTCTCCCATAGTTCCACCTCCTATGGTTTCATCCCCTCTTGTGTTCCCTTCATCACCTTCAATGCCTCTACTTATGGATCCTTCTTCACCCGTGGATCCTCATTCACCCATGTATCTTCCCTCACATGTGGATCCTTCTCCATCAATGATTCTTTCATCTCTCATAAAGCCCAGTCCCATGTATTATCTTGAACACCCCTTACCTAATTTCCCTCCTTAGCATGATCCGTTGAGCATTCCTACTTTTTTTGTTGAGGAGATTATAAGAGAAGTATTTTCCCGTTTCTCACTAAAGATAGACAAAACTTTAGTAGAATTTCATATCCAACTTCATAGAGATTTATTTGATGTTCTAGATAATGTGTGTGGGTAGATTTATCAATATTTATAAGCACATACACGGTGATTTTGCATTTTTATTTGGATTGGATGTGTGTTCCAATATTATCTTTATCTATATATTATATCGTTTGACATTGTTTCAAATTCTTATTTATCTTACATGGTGTTTCTACTTTTACATTCTATACTACTCATATTATCATTTATGTTTTAGATGTCTTTCTTTATCAATGCTTTCTCTTTCCTTCTTGATTTTATTTTTATAAACTCCCTTATTTTCTCTTCATGATTTTTTGTATTATTATCTCTCTTTACATAGATAATTGTCATTGTGACTTGGTTATACAAACTTGGTTCTCGATAGTCCTTTTCTATTACCATGTGATCAATTTTCAAATATTTTATCTCATTATACACTCCTTATACCAGTTGACTTTAGATCTCCTTATTACCCTTTATTCCCTTTTCACAAACTAAGCATATACATGGTTGAGACTTGAGATCACATGCTGGTGCATTATCAAGCCTAAGTGTCCTAGTCAATCTTGTCTTTGGTTACTTAGTTTTCTTTATCCTAAGACTCAAGCTCATTCATGTGTATCACTCTATCTCTCATCACTGATCATTCCAAATCCTTATGGAGGAGGAATCATAAAAGCCATAAAACTATGAAAAATCCAAATCATTTAAACAAAAGGAAATGATACAAAAGGCAAAAATATTCTTAAAAGTCAAATCACACTAAAATACATTATTTAAAGCACATCTCCTTATTTTAGTCAAATCTCAAACTCTAAATTTGGCCTCAGGGTAGATTTGAGGTCCATTGGGGTATGGTAGGTCAATAGATTAGAAAATGAGAATTAAAAAAATCTTTTAGTGCTACCTAATTTCTCATGTAAGTACCCAATCTTCACAGTAGACCAATGGCTCTGTAATTGGTCTTGAGAAATGGGGAACATGTCATGGGAAGGTAGGTCCATTTTTACTTTTTTAATACCAATCTACCTTCATGAGTTGATCTTAGTAGGATGTTTATTTTCCCACACAGCTTAGTGTCTATAGCAAACATGTTTCCTTGTACATTTATGGTCACTAGTCACTTAGTGTCTTCTCATGTCTTTAGTATGCCTCTTGTCTCCTAAGGTATTTTCATAAGATGCCTAATTTATGCTTATTACACTTCCTTTTTCACTCCCTACATTCCTCATATTTCCTCTTGAGAAATATTATTTTGTTGACTGATCACTCCCCTTGGGATTTCATTTGTGAGTTACATTATAAGACCATGGATATGACCCAACCATCCTCAAAAATTACCGCATTCTACTTTCCTATTTACCACATCCTTTATTTATGCAATTTTCACATTTATTTCACCTTAGCAGTATTCCCTTTGTGAGTTACAAAATGAGACCAAGGATAAGACATGGCCTTCTTCACAAAATTTTCCAATAATCCAAGTCACAATCAACATTACATGTGTCAAATATGAGATAAGATTTGATTTATTATGAAGTTACACATCATTGACATGATTCCCTCCTTGATTTAGCATGTTTATGCTTACTTCATTTATCCTTCATTCTTATTTTCCTATTTTCCAAGTGCATGTAAGAATACAACAATTTCTTGAATTTTTCATATTTCATAACTTGAATTAGTGTGATAAATTTAAGACCAATTTTCACCAATTTTTTTAATCTTATACTTACCAACATGATATAGTATGATTGAATGACTTAATTTTTTTAATACCATTTGTCCTTTTACGCATCTTCCATTTTATTACATTTTATTTATATTTCCCAACATGATTTAGTATGATTTTACTTGTTTTAAATTTGGTTCTAACCTTTTATTTGGTTTTAAAACAAATTGCTTTTTAACATCTTATTTACCACCCCTTTGTTTTTTATACTTAATCATTTTCTTGTTATTACACATTTCCCAACTTGAACTAGTGTGTAGTACATTTTTTGATTGATTATATTTTACTAAGTCATTTTTGCCTATTTCTTTTTAACCATGCATGTATCCTACATAATTCTAGAAAATAAACCACAACTCATATATTTCCTATAGCATATACAACAAACAAATAAATACATGTGATATAAATAAAGATATCCAAAGCATCAATAACCACAAGCATAATGATAACACATACAACCAATATCCAAAATGATAAAATGATTCATATATATATATATATATATATATATATATATATATATATATATATATATATATCATGAGTTTAATACAAAAATACAATTGTATACACTACTCCAGCTCTATGGTTAGGTCCCATCCTATCTATCTCATGGCCTAGCCATGTTTCCTATAGATGCCTTGATGTGACCCCTCTAAATCACTATGACAAGGTTGTTCGAGATCTTAGTCCCAACACCTACCCCTATAGATGATCTACCTGAGCCTATACTTATACCAACTAGGTTAGGGTCACTAGATGTGTTTCTCTCTCTTATTCCTATATCGCTCTCTCTTGAGTATGTGTGTGTGTCATCTATGTCATTATATCCAAATGTACAACTCTCTCTTATGCTATGACTTGCCATTCCCATCTTTCACCTGTACCCATCTTTTCTAGTGGCTTCACCCTCTCTCTATATGTTTGTATTTGTCTCATTACCTCTCTAGCTAGTTTAAACTAACTCACTTGATTTGGGGCAGATGGTACCCTAGGGTCCTCCAATGTAGTAGGGTCATATGACATCAATGCCTCATTGAAGACATCATGGAGTGCTCCAATCACAAGGGACCCTCATTTTATCTCCTCCTCCTCAGTTACACCTACAAAAAATGAACCAAATAGATATTAGATCATTGATATATCTAAAAATCTATCAATCTTTAGTTATTTCAAAATTAACTTAAACAAAATTTTACCCATCTCTTATTACTTGTCTCTATGTCAGCCACTATGTGTTAGGGTGTGGAGCTAAAAGCTTCACCAAGGAGCAGACTTAAATAGGTTCGGGTCTACACAGACGCCAGCGTCGGTCAGGAGCGACTGACGTCGGTCAGTTGCAGTTACAGAGGCGCTGACGTCGGTAGTAGGGTCGGCCAATGACGGTCACAGGCGAACAGGCAGGAACCGACGTCGGTTACCTGTGTGTCCAGAAAGCAATTTCCGAGGATAAAAGCGAGTGTTTGCATGATGAGTTTGAGTTGTAGACTCAAGCTCGCGTCTCTATTATTAGCAATATTATTTTTAGAGCCCTTGTTGAAGAGGCTTAACTGTTTGTTGTAAGAGCATGCTCAAGTTTCCTATTTTCTATATGTAGGAAAGATCTTCTTAGCTATTGTGTGTGTATGAGAGTTGAACTGTAAGAGTAGAACATTGTGAATGTTTGAAGGACAGTACTGAGTTGCATCAATCTAGGTTGTTGGATTTGAGTGTACTTGAGAGAGAGCTCTTGAGGAATAGAGATCTAGTGAGAGATCTTGTGTGCATCTGAGAGAGGTGTGGAAGAACGAAGTTTCTTCATTGTATTCCTATTGTAAAGAGTTTTAATACAAGTTTTCAGGGTGTTTTCTTGTATATCTTGTTCTGTGTTATCTATCATTTCAGTTACTTATCTATCTGATTTAATTCCATGTTTATTGCTGTCACAATTGTAATCTATTGTTGGTTTGATCCCCTAACAAGTGGTATCAGAGCTAGGTTCACTAACAGGTGGTTTAGATCTGTGTAGTGTGTTTGGATTACAGGTTGCTCACAGGGGTTTCTGCAGGGATTTCTGTTTGAGTGGGAGAAGCAATGGCAGAAGAAAGTAAATTGAGAATGGAAAAGTTTAATGGCAAGAACTATCAACACTGGAGAATGCAGATAGAGGACTATCTGTATCAGAAAGATCTCTACTTACCATTAGGTGGGATTGCAAAGAAGCCCAAGGACATGGAGGATGAAGAATGGGAAGTTCTTGACAGAAAGGCTCTTGGGTCTATAAGACTGAGTCTGGCCTCCACTATCATATCTAATTTGTCACAGGCAAAAACTACGGTAGAGTTAATGACTACGTTAGCAAATTTGTATGAAAAACCCTCAGCTTCAAATAAGGTATATTTAATGAAGCAGTTATTTAATTTGCATATGCAAGAAGGTGGATCTGTCTCTAATCACCTGAATGATTTCCATGGTATTGTTAATCAGTTAAGTTCAGTCAATATTGTATTTGAAGATGAAATAAAAGCTCTTTTAATATTATGTTCTTTGCCTGAAAGCTGGCATGGCTTAGTAATGGCAGTAAGTAATACTGCATCTGCATCAAATATTTTGAAAGTAGAGGATGTTGTTAGTGTTATCTTGAATGAGGAAATACACAGGAAAAGCACAGAAGAGGCATCCGGGAACACTTTAAGTTTTGAGAGCAGGGGAAGGCAAAAAGAGAAGAGCAAGAAAGGTAGAGCAAGATCCAAGTCTAAGGGGAAAGGCAGATCTAAATCCAGAAATGGCAGGAAGCCACAATGCTGGAATTGTGGAAAGATGGGGCACATAAGTAGAGATTGTTGGTCAAAGCCTAAGGAGGACAATCAGCACGAAGGAAAGGAAGAGACAAAGGTTGCAGGTATTGCACAGGATGCTCTTATTTTCTCTTTGCATAATAATATAGAATCTTGGGTATTAGATTCTGGTGCATCTTTCCATGCTACCCCTAACCGAGAATATTTCAGTGACTATATCCATGGAGATTTTGGAATAGTGTACTTAGGGGATGATGAGCCTTGTAAGATTACTGGCAAAGGTAAAGTGCAGCTGAAGATGTAGAATGGAAACACATGGATGTTGAGAGATGTGATGCATGTTCCTAGTTTGAAGAGAAATTTGATTTCTGCAGGTAAGCTAGGTGATGAGGGTTGTACAGTAACTCTCACAGCAGATTCTTGGAAGGTGACCAAGGGTGCACTTGTTATGGCTAGAGGTAAGAGAGAAGGTACTCTCTATTTGTGTAATTGTGTTACTAACAAATCTCCTTCAGTTTTATCTACTTTAGATATGGATGCTAAATTGTGGTACTCAAGGCTTGGCCACATGAGTGAGAAGGGGATGTCAATTCTTAAGTCTAAAGGTATGCTTTCAGATTTGAAAAGTATGGATTTAGAATTTTGTGAGCATTGTGTATTTGGAAAATAGAAAAGGGTTAGTTTTCTCAAGACTGGGTCTACTAAGAAAAGGCAGAAGTTGCAGCTTGTTCACACAGACATGTGGGGACCGGCTCAGGTAGCCTCTATTGGCTGATCACGGTACTATGTTACATTCATAGATGATGCTACAAGGAAGGTATGGATCTACTGTATTAAAAAGAAATCTGATGTTTTTGAGACTTTTAAGATTTGGAAAGCTATGGTTGAGAATGAAACAGGCAGAAGATTAAAGTGCTTGAGATCTGATAATGGCGGTGAGTTCTATAGTCTTAAGTTTAACTGGTATTGTTACACTCACAGAATTTGAAGGCAAAGGATGGTTCCAAGGACACCTCAGTAGAATGGTATTGCTGAAAGGATGAATAGAACTATCATGGAGCGTGCAAGATGTATGAGATTGCATGCAGGGTTGCCCTTAGAGTTTTGGATAGAAGCAGTTGACACCGCAGTATACCTGATCAATAGAGGACCCTCTACAGCTCTGGATGGTGGAATTCCAGAAGAGGCATGGACAGGTAAGAAGGTAGATCTCTCATATCTCAAAGTTTTTGGTTGTGAAGCCTTTGTGCACATAGATAAGGAAAATAGAAAGAAGCTTGATGCTAAGTCTATGAGATGCACATTTATTGGCTATGGCTCAGATGATTTTGGTTTCAGATTTTGGAATCTAGGAACCAACAAGGTAATCAAGAGCCATGATGTTGTTTTCAATGAAAGAGTGATGTACAGTGATCAGATAAGGAAGCTGGATCAATCTGGGTAGAGCAATAGTGAATTGGACAAAGTTTTGGTCCAAAATGAGCTCGCAGGAAAAAGAAATAATCACTTACAGGAAAACACAGAGATCGACGTTGGTAGGTTAGAAACTAGCGTCGGTAGTACAGAAACCGATGTCGATCATACAGAGACCGACGTCGGCAGACCAGGCACCGACGTCAGCCAGGAAGAACCGGTGTCGGCCAGTAACAGGTCTACAGGTGGCCGAGGTCGGTCACTGTCAGAAAATTTGGGTGGACAGATTGTTGAGAACGAGTCCAAGACACTCATCAAGAGGTCTGAAAGGGTAAGTAAACCTCCAATTAGATATTCTCCTTCTTTATTTTATTTATTGCTAACCGATGGTGGAGAACCAGAGAGTTTTGAAGAAGCATTACAGGTGGAGTCTAGGAGTAAGTGGGAGCGTGGCATGGTTGAGGAGATAGAGTCCTTAAGAGAGAACCAAACATGGGATTTGGTTGAATTGCCAGCTGGTAAGAGAACACTAAAGAACAGATGGACCTACAGGTTGAAGGAAGGTGAGGATGGATAGATGAGATATAAGGCCAGATTGGTAGTAAAAGGATTTGCACAAAAGCCAGGTATTGACTTTGGTGAGATCTTTTCTCCTGTTGTTAAGATGACTTCAATAAGGGTTGTATTGTCTTTGGTTGCTTTTGAGGATTTGCATCTTGATCAGCTAGATGTTAAGACAACGTTTCTTCATGGAGATTTGGATAAAGAAATTTATATGGAACAACCAGAAGGATTCGAGGTCAAGGTTAAGGAGAAGTTTGTGTGCAGGTTGAAGAAAAGCTTGTATGGCCTCAAGCAAGCTCCTAGGCAATGGTACTTAAAATTTGACAGGTTTATGACTGAGCATGGCTAAAGTAGGTGTCAATCAGACCATTGTGTGTATTTCAAGAGATTTGATAATGGTAGATATATTATTCTATTATTGTATGTAGATGACATGCTGGTTGCAGGGTCTCACATGCAGGACATCTCAGAGCTTAAGGTAAAATTAGCTCAAACATTTGCTATGAAGGATTTGGGAGCAGCTAAGAAAATCCTTGGTATGAGCATTAAGAGAGATAGGAAAAATCGCAGGTTGATATTGTCTCAAGAAGATTATGTGGACAAGGTATTGAAACGGTTCAATATGCAGGATGCTAAATCGGTAAGCACACCTTTGGCTGGACATTTCAAGTTAAGTAAAGAACAATGTCCTAATTCACATGAAGAGGTAGAGTACATGAGTAAGGTTCCATATTCTTCCGTAGTAGGGAGTTTGATGTATGCAATGGTGTGTACTAGACCTGATATTACCCAAGCAGTGGGAGTAGTAAGCAAATATATGGCCAATCCAGGTAAGGAACATTGGAAGGCAGTTCAATGGATCCTTAGATATCTGAGAGGAACCAGCAGCAAGCATTTGTGCTATGGAGGTTCAGATAGTTCTCTACATGGTTATGTAGATTCAGATATGGCAGGGGATTTGGATGGCAGGAGGAGCACCACAGGTTATGTTTTTACTATAGGTGGAACGGCAGTTAGCTGGATATCTAAGTTGCAAAAGGTTGTAGCCTTGTCAACTACAGAAGCAGAGTATATTGCAGCCACAGAAGCTAGCAAGGAGATGATATGGATGACACGGTTCATGGAAGAGCTTGGAAGGGAGCATGGGAGTTACAGACTGTATAGTGACAGTCAGAGTGCAATCCATTTAGCTAAGAACTCAGCTTTTCACTCAAGAACCAAGCACATACAGCTAAGGTACCACTTCATACGGCAGGTATTGGAAGATGGTGAGTTGAAGCTGGAGAAGATCCATACAGACAAGAATCCTGCTGATATGCTAACAAAGCCAGTTACGAAGGAGAAGTTGAATCTTCATTCAACTTCTATTGGCCTTCATGATTAAGTTGAAGATGGAGGAGCTAGAAGATGTTGCTGTACAGGTACTGGTGCAACTGGTTTATCTCCAAGTGGGAGATTGTTAGGGTGTGGAGCTAAAAGCTTCACCAAGGAGCATACTTAAACAGTTTCAGGTCTACACAGACACCGGCATCGGTCAGGAGCGACCGACGTCGGTCAGTTGCAGTTACAGATGCACCGACGTCGGCAGTAGTGTCGACCGGCGACGGTCACAGGCGAACAGGCAGGAACCGACTGTCGGTTACCTGTGTGTTCAGAAAGCGATTTCTGAAGACGAAAGCGAGTGTTTGCATGATGAGTTTGAGTTGTAGACTCAAGCTCGCATCTCTATTATTAGCAATATTATTTTTAGAGCCCTTTGTTGAAGTGGCTTAACTGTTTGTTGTAAGAGCATGCTCAAGTTTCCTATTTTCTATATGTAGGAAAGATCTTCTTAGCTATTGTGTGTGTATGAGAGTTGAACTGTAAGAGTAGAACATTATGAATGTTTGGAGGACAGTACTGAGTTGCATCAATCCAGGTTGTTGGATTTGAGTGTACTTGAGAGAGAGCTCTTGAGGAATAGAGATCTAGTGAGAGATCTTGTGTGCATCTGAGAGAGGTGTGGAAGAACGAAGTTTCTTCATTGTATTCCTATTGTAAAGAGTTTTAATACAAGTTTTCAGGGTGTTTTCTTGTATATCTTGTTCTGTGCTATCTATCATTTCAGTTACTTATCTATCTGATTTAATTCTGCATTTATTGCTGTCACAATTGTAATCTATTGTTGGTTTGATCCCCTAACACTATGGTCTCACCATCCACATGACCTATGAGCATAACATCCCCATCATGTAGCCTCTAAAAACCTCCTCTGTTACTCACCTCCTAAAATCAAATCTTGCATTTATAGCTTGAGTCTATCTTAGCCTATACTTGAGTCACCTTTCTATAGTCCAACTCTATTCTCACTCACTTCCTATGTCATCTAAAACATCCAAAGTCTCTGTTATCTCCTACTCCTATCAATTTCATCAACACCATGTCTTTGATAGTCACTACTCATCATATTGTAGAGTTGGTGGTGGTACCTCTAATGCTACCACATTTTCACCCATCTCCTCATGTTCTACTTCCTATTATGCTTGACTAGTCCATGGTCTCTCATGACATGGCCTAAGCATTAGTCTCACCACTAGTGGCCCTAGTCCTCATCTCCCTCATTGATCTCTAAAATTTTGGACCCAAATCATAGGTGCCACTATTATCACCATTGGGTGAGGCAAGCCTATCTATCTTAGTACTCATGCCATCGTATGTGGCTCAATCCACAAGGTATAGTTCCTTATCACCTCCATCTATACTAAAGCTAGTATAACTATGTCCCAGATGAGAAATGTAGTCATAATGTGCCCATAAGACTGCCACACTATGTCTTCTCATCTCATTGACCATAATATTGACATGTGGGACATGACTTGTGCTACCTAGCCCTGTCTCTATCTCAACACTCGGTATGATCTATCATCAATCACATAGGGCAACCCAACTAGCTAATACATGGGAAACCTCGCATATATCCATGCCATCAATAATATGATTATTCCAATAGAATTATTCCCTTTAAACAACACTCCATACATGCCATGTATGAGCTAGACCCAAATGATAGACCCTCAATCATATAGTACTCTCTCCTTTAGTATCATCTAGTACCTTGCCATCTAACTTATGACATAACACTCATGATGTCACAAGTCCTATGATATCCTTCTAGATATCTAGAATCTATGAAATATACACATCAAACATACTCACTCTTTGTCCTGAGTATATAATCTTTGAGCTTATAGCCTGTATGGCTAAGGCTCTCATCTCCTTATCACTATCTAGTATCCTAGTCATAATAGGTATCCTTACTATCATAATCCAAAGATGGTATGTACATCCTCTAGGGTGTTAGACAACTCTATCTTATCCCCCTTTACCTCCCACCTAAAGGTGTTATTCAATTATTCCAAGCATCCCAGGAACATGACTAACAAATCTGAGCTCAGGGGTATCCTACACATCTATGTATGCCATTTAGGCCTATAGAGATCAATATCTCCATATATTCTATTATTAGATGCTCTAGTAGATCTAGTAGCCATGATGCATCTACTAATCTATAGAATCTAGGTCATTCCTACAATCAAGAAATAATAAAAGATGTATTAGATCCTCCATGTCATGTATAGTCAAAATACATTCTTTTTATAATTTTAATTGAAAACAAGACTAAAGTGATTTAATTTACTCATTTGAACCTATATTTAGCTTACTCACCCTTTTACCCCTCATTTGGTCATTCTAGGCCATTCTAGCACTCTTTTAACCATTTACATGCCTTTTTGTACTATTTTAGTTCTTTGGTCAACCTAGTTTGACCAAAATTTCCAAATTATGACCTAGTTGACTTAAAAATCTAAGTCAACCCTCTTATTCCCCCTTAGTACTACATTTTCATTGAGAACTTTTTGAATAATTTGGTAAATTATACTACATCAATAGTTTTCAAAATTTACAGGGTCAACACATATCTATTAGGTTAGTAGTGTGGGTTTTGTTTATTTATAGCCTACTAGGTTGACTTGGTTGACCCAGTTGTTTTTCACTACCGACCCCTTAAATTGTCTGAAAAAAGTGCCTTCTAGTAGTTATTTTTCCAAACCCTTTAAACCTATTTATTTCATTGCTTTTTCCTACCTATAGAATCTAATTTGGTTTCATTTTGATGTCTAAAAATGCTTAAAATTATGCATTTTTAAAAATACACTTAAATCACTAAAATATTCAAAATTTGGCTTAAAGATTCTTAGTTGCTTGCCTGTCCTACACCTATTATCACCTCTAGGGTTCCCTCTTGCCTAGCCTGTCATCTCCTCACCATCTTAGCTTTTTTCGTCTCTTAGATCTATTTTTCTCTCCTTCACAAGTCAATAATAACAAATTACTTTCATTTCACCCTATTTAAAAACACTTTTCAAAATTCAAATCCTTCAATTATTTTTGGGTAGATTCCTTGTTTTGCCTCTATCTTTGGTTTTACTCATATATTTTTTGAACCATAAAAATTTATGGATTCATGATGACATAGAGAATCATTTCCACTATCAATTGCCTATATTCCCAAAATTTTGATTTGTGCCTTTTTTTTTTTCACTAACTTCTATAGGTTTGCCTAGTGTTCTTCACAATGGCCACATTCACTTATTTTTTAGTCTATTTCTTTATCTACATAATTAAGGTAATTAAAGGTATGTGTTTTCAAATTATGTCCTTTCATTTATCTTATTTTCTTCTTATTGTATTTACTTAGCATCAACATTATGTGTTATCATGTTCTATTTCCTGAAGTACCATCTCATGTTGCACTCACATGACACAACTTCAAGTGGGGCATATGTATACACATAATATTTTCAAAATTATATAAATTACTGACACTTTTTATCTTTTAGGAACCCATTTATTCTTTATCTCTCTAAGTTCATACCTTAAGGGGTGCATCGAGAAATGGGTGGGTAGACTATTGGTGCTTCATAGGATTGTTGTCTATTTTACCACATGTTATCTACACACTTATCTCCTAAAACCATTTACCCTAAGCTTTTTATTCTCATTTGAACCCATTATAATCATTTTTTCACATTTTATCCTCTTTTTCCTTACCAAAATCATATTTTGTGAGTTGGTTGTCCAAGGTTGACCCTATACCGTATTGGGTTATCTTTACTTAGGAGCTAGTTTGACCTTTGGCTGACCTAAATTGTGACCTAGTAAATTATTATCCAAAATTGTAATGGTTCAAATAGGTCAACCCTATCATCCAATATTTTTGGAAGGATTTAGGGTAAGATACACCTATATATACAATCTCATTTCCCAATATTTGATAATGATAAGAATAATAAGAAGTAAGTGTAAACAAGCATCTACTTATTGACTATTCTACTTGAGAAGTAAAGCTTAGGGTTCCATACTTTATTCGGAGATATGAATATTTTATTGTGGAGAAGTATTTTGGATTAATTGATAGGTTATGTAGCCTAGATCTGATTTGTCTTTGTCATCCTTACATACCACAAAAATTTCTTTTTAAGCACCTTAGCTAAGGAAGAGATTGAGGCTCGATGGGTTTGTCTTCAAGGTAAGTATTCCCAACTTTATTTATCCTTTTATAAGAGTATATAGAAAATACATTTATTCTTCTCTTCCATGCATTATGATTTTGTATAAATTTATGTGAGAATATGTATTCTATGCATGTTTTTTTTTCTTAATTTCTAAACCCCACTTTGTGCCATAATCTTTAGTGAGCACTAGATTATATTTGCTTTCTTGTTATTAGCATAGGTGAAATGCTAAAAAATATGAACCCCTTAGGTTTATTACATGATTGTGTTAGACTAGAGGATTTGGAACACTCCTTATCATAGTGTATTTTGATAAGTGATTCCCTAATCATGTCTAATAGATCCCCATATTCGTTATGCTCCCACTTAACAAATGTTTTCCCAATCAGAAGTGTAGGTATGCTCTATCTTCTTTGAGATAGGATTGATTTATAGACATGTTTCATTTCTAATTTCATACAAAAATTTCTAATTTTATTTCTATTTCATATTTTCTAACCCTCCAAGTGGTGTAGGAGTTGAAATGTTTCCTTGACACCTTGACTAGCTTCTTGAAACTGCCCTTTAACTTAGCATGTTTAATGATAAGTGGCATTATTAATGGTTAGATCAGTTTCTAATAACTATTTTCTATGATATTGACACATTTAAACTAAGCCCATTAGGTTATATTTGACACATCTCTTCATTATCTTACTAGGATTCAAAAAGACTCTTCATCTCCTTACGTCAACTTTGCACCCAAGTGTCAAAACTTGGATTTGTCTTCTTTAGCTTGTCCAAACTTCATGGATGCCTATTCAAATCCATTTTGATGACTTAAACTAGTCCCCAAATTTTTTTTTCTACCAAAATCCTCAAATAATCCTCATTCCTTATATCCTCAAAATGATACAAACCTGCTTGTGTAGGGAATTATACAGATGATGGTGAGAATTTGAGGGCATATTCCAATACCTAATATGGCCTTATAAATCTAGGTTAAATTTTAAGATCATAAAGTGAGTGGAGATATCCTTTTTTCCCTTTTATGTCTCTTAACTAGGCCTCAATTAGACCTATCTACCAAGAGACTAAAAGTGGCAAACCCTAAATAAGTGTGTGATTTACTTATAATTCCTTCTCTTTGTTCTTAGTGCCAAATTTGAAGATCTAACAACTTATATAGACTTGTGAAATAGAAAAAAATAGTATTTTAGGGCCTATTTTGTATAGCCTCATACCTAAAAGTATGGTATAATGGTATGGGATGATGCTCATAGGAGTTATGAATATTTTATGGGTCATTTAGAAGTTTGTATAATTCATTTAGATGCATAAGTGTTGATTTCTCTCTCATTGGGTCCTTGTAGCTCTCTTAGGTAGCCTAAAACTACCTTGAGTTCTTAACGATACTTCATATAGGTCAAGGAAAGAAACCAAAAAAAAAAATCTAAAAAATGGAAGTATACCAGAGTGGCTCACTTCCCTTAGGATCCCAATGTCCCATGTAGTATATGTGTTCTATATTGAGCAAAAGAAACTAGTCTCTCAGGTTGGTAGTGAGCATTCTATGAGGTCTTAGAAAAAATTAATGTCTGTAGGTAGATGTTTTAGTTTTATTTGATCTCTAATTTACTCAATTATGTCTATTATGTTATCCTTAACGTATCTAATGGCTTTCTAACCACCTTTCTCCATCAAACCTCTACTACATCCCATCAGTTTATGCTTAGGGTTCTTGAACCAAGGTGACTGTCATAACCTAACTACCTATTTTCACCTTTTTATCTCTTTTTATAGGTCTAAAACCTCATTAAATGTTTTTCCATGTTTCTCACATCCATTTAAGTTTTAAAACATTCATCCCAGCTCCAACTAACTTCCCTTCATTCTGCCATCTTCTCAACTTGCTATTTTATAGGCTTGTGTGTGACTATGTTTCTTTCACTATTAGGGGTCTAAGTTATTCATGAAGTCTTTGTACATAAATTTTATCACATTATCAAGGTATCCAAATATAAATCTTCACTTTAACACAAACCTCTTAACTGGCCATTTCTCAAGGTCTGCTTATGGAAGCATGTGTATACACTCAGGTTTATGTAGGGTTTAGAATAGGGGATGCCAGCAAGTTATCTCACTTTAATGCTTGAATATGATGCTCTAATGGAATATGTTAATTACCATAAAATAATAATATAAACACCTACTCTCCCTCATTCATTCCAACCTTCCAAACAAGAAACAACTTTCCATGAGTAGGCAAAATTGTAGGTGTAAGGACTATATATGCAAGTTTTCCAATGTTTGTCATCTTCAGGTGGTACTAAGAGTGATGTGAGGCTCTGTAGTCACTATGAAAATATCCTCAAATATCAACATAAGTTTATCAATAAAATAATCAACTCCCTTCTTTGGCTAAGTAGGCAAAGTTATTCCTAACCAAGGATGGTGTGTATTCATTTAGGTCTATGACCCCTATTTTATCATTTCTATATTAATCACTCATTACCTCTTTGATGTCAATTATTTGAGGACATTAATTTACTTTATATCCTTAAAAATTCACAAAAACCACCATCTTATGTTTTTTAAACCTTGAGTCATCCTAACAGACCTATAGGTATGTGTATCTACTTGTGTGTGTTCATTTGAGATTGGTCTACAATTTAGTGTTCTAAGAGCTTCTTTCCACATTGAAACCTTAAAAATATTATTACCATTGACTGACTTAGAACTCCCTCAATATTTTAACCTTTGTAATCTACTATCATCACTATTTTAATCAACTTTTTAATAGGTGGATGTAGGTATGTATTTGAGAATTCTAAGTGTGTTTGAAGCTTCTTAGGTCTTCCATGATAGTCATTATGCATCTCTATGGGATAGTATTATCATTTTTGATGGATTAGACTCTTATCAAAGTTCTAAAGTCCAAACTCCATCATGTTTCCTATCCAAGGAAAAATAATCAACTAGCTATAGGTGTCCATAATGGAATTCTAACTGTGTAAGTGGTCTTGAAGTTGATAGCGTATACACACAATATTTTCATTTTTTTATTACTAACCCTTTAAATCTAGAAATAACCTATCGAGTCTCAATATCTCTTAGTGTATAACTTAAGGGGTGCATCAAGAAATGGGTGGGAAAACCATCATTGCTTCGTAAGATTGTTTTCCCTTTTTCCACTCACCATCTACACATTCATATCCTAAAAACATTAAACCTAAGCTTATTCTTCAAAGACTTACCTATTCTAGTCATTTTCATCTTTCCATCCTCCTTTTATTACCTTAATTCCCTTTTTGACTATCTATTTAACTAGGTTGACCATGGCTGACCTTATATAGTTTAGGGTATTTTTTACTTTCTGGGTTTGTTAGCCTTTCAACTAACCTAGATCAGAGCTAGTGAAATATCCTAAAAAACACACTGGGTTGACCATGGCCAACCCTATACATCTGACATTTTTGGAAAGATTTAGAGAAATATCCACATATATATAAAAGTTCATTTCTAACCATTGGAAGATAGATAAGAGAAGAAAAATAAGTGAAAACAAACATCTACTTATTGACCATTCTACTTGAGGAATAAAGCTTAGGGTTTCATAATTTCTTTGGAGATATAGATCTTGTCTTATGGAGAAGTATTTTGGATGAATAGATAGGTTGTGTATCCTAGAGATAATTTTTATTTTTTATCCATACATACCACAATAATCTCTTGTAAAGCACCTTAGCCAAGGGAGATATTGAGGCTCGATAGGTTCATCTTCAAGGTAAGAATTTCTAACTTCATTTCTCCTTTGTAAAAGTAGATAGCTAATGTAGATTTATTTCTTTCTTCCATGCATTAAGATTATGTATACATTGACATGAGTATATGTCTTATATATATGTTTATTTTAGTTGTTTATTTTGTTTCTAACACCCACATTATACCACAAGCTTTGGTGTGCACTATATTATATTTAATTTCTTATTTATTAGACATAGGTGAAAAATTAAACCATAAGAATCTTTTAGGGTTGTTTCATGATTGTGTTATATTGCAGGGTTTAGAACCCTACCTCACATAGTGTATTATGACAAGTTATCCCCTAATCAGGTCTATCAAAGCCCCATATTGGTCATGCTCCCACTTAATAAACATGTTCTTAATTGGAAGTGTAGGTTTGCTCCACCTTCTTCGATCTTGGATTGATTTATAGACATGATGCACTTCTAATTACATACATTATGGTGAACTCAACATGAAACTAACCCTTTCAAGATTTATTTTATTTTATTTCATTCTTTTTGGCATTATTTTAATCATATATCTACCATACTAGTTTGACTCTGTCGACCTAGTTCTAATCTTTATGTGAAAGTTTTTAGGAACAAGCAACTAGATTGACTCAGATGACCTAGTATAGGTTTCTAGACTTTTAGACTTCTAGTTTAGACTACTAGGTCAACTTGGTCAACCTTGTACACTTTTAAGCATCCAAAAAACATACTAGGTCAACCATGGTCAACCCTATACATTTTCAAACTTTTGCAATAGGTCCTTACATAGATTGATCAACCCATTCGACCTAATTAGTAAGTTTTGCCAACATTTTTCAAGGTTCTTAATCATCAATATTCATTATTTTCATATCTGATCCACCAAGGTTCCTTTCATTCTCTCTTTCTCTTTGTGTACTATATTTCTTTTCATAGTTTGTAATCTTGAAAACTACCCCTGCACAGATAACTAGATCGACCCTATCAACCCAATTCTATGTTTTGTGTGCTATCTAAATTAACTAGGTCAACCTTTGCCAACCCTATTCATTTTCAGACCTTGCTTCTATAGTATAGGTTTGACCCTATAAACTATCTTCTATATTTTATGCATATAGTGTCAACACTATACCTTGTTTCAAGTTGGAATTAATCTTTACATTCTAGTAATTAGTTCACACCTTTATTTTCCTGTTTATTGCATGCTTAGAATATTTCACATAGTTTAATTAAGGTTTTTTTAATTAACTATTTAGTTTCACTATTTTTATTTTTTGCAAACATGACCAAACACATAATATAAATAAGCATTTTAATATGTGTCTACCCAAGGCCAACCCACTTGTATTTCATCACCAAGGGGGAAGCTAACTTGATACTCTATTTAAGTATAAATCATGGTATATTTTGGATAAGCACTTAATGCCCTTATCATTTTGGTGTGTAAAGTGAGGGGGGAGGCCCAAATACCAATCCTATATCATTGCCACTATAGTACTTTTCAACCCAAACTACCTAAAATCATCCCTATATCACTATCTAGTTCCTTGCTTTATAGCTAATTTCCCATCACATTTAAAACCATATTCTTAATAATCTAATAAAACTTCTTAGGTTGACCAATTAGTTAGCTCTTTACTTTTCAAGTTGATTTATTCCTATTTGCTTAATTATGTGTGCAAAAACTTGTATTGGCCAGTGTTAGTGGAAGGTTTTATATTATGTTTTTCAATTTGATTAGCCAACATTAATCTAATTGACTATGTGTTTCCTTTTAGATCTTACTTTCCTAGATTAGCTAGAAAAATTATCTTGTTTCAACTCAAAATTTTCTATATACTTTCTCATCTTCCCTGTCTATTGTATTGGGTTAACCCAGTCAAACCTATACCTTTTCTAAGCATCTACTTACTATATAAGATCAACCCAGTTGACCCTGTACTATTTGTAGACCTTTTTAAAGCCTCTGTTTGCTATACAAGAACAACCCAATTGACCTTGTACTACTTTCAGACCCTTTTTAGTCCCTATTTGCTATACAAGATTAACCCAATTGACTTTATAATATTTTTTGTCACTTTTTGTTCCCCCTTGTATGGTTATCTAGCCTTATTTCATCATGATGACATTTTTTCAACCTTATTTTAGTCAATAACATTAAATAATTAAGGATTTGGATAATAACCTCACTTATTTCATTACTTCATATGAAACTATTAAATTTCTTCCTTCTTCTCCTAAACCAAAACCAATCACTACACAATGTAATGTAGTTGAGGTCATTCATCCTGATCCTTTTCACAATACTAATTTTGGGAATCTTCCACCAACTAATCCCTCTCCTATAAAAACTCATATCTTTACAACCAATGTTCAAAATCCTCTTGTTACACCCATAACAAGATCACCAAGTATTATCAATTCCCAGAGTAACATGGTTTAAACCACTAAAATTGATAATCTATATGTTTCCCAATTATTCAAAAACCTTAATGATAATACTATTTACACTCCTGCCAAGAATGGTGGCCTTACCAATATTACTTCTTCTTCTAACACACTTAAGACAACTAACACTAATGTTGGGAATCCTCTACCTACTAATAATACTCATACCATCAACACTCATACCCCTCTTACAAACGCCAACCCACCTATTGATATAAATCAACTTCTTGCACAAGTCATACAACAAATGAACATCATGCAAACAACTAACACCTCTCAAGTGATGAACATGTAACAACATTTATGTCAACCACCTCAAGCCATCATGTCTCAACCAAATCAAAAAAAAATCCCTCCTCTTAAAGATGCCAATGGGAATATCATCCCTCAACCTCCAATGAATAGAAACATTTCTCCAACTATCACATATAATGGGACTAAGGACCCTGCTATCTTTCTTAAGTCTTTTGGTAATCTCTATAAGGAATGAGTCCAAACTAACACCTTTGATACAACCAATTTATTAGATAAAACCATTATTGGTGATGTGCTTGAATGGTATAACCAACTTCCTAGACATTAAATCTCACAACTAGAGGATTTAGTCAATGTTATAGTGAAGGAATTCTAACATGATGACCTTCCTAAAAACTACCTTTGTCATTTCATCAATGATAAACAAATTCCTAATGAATCTGCTCACACTTTCATCAAATGATGGAAGTCTCTCACTCATAAAGTGGACCATAACATGAATGATGATACTCTTTTAAAACTATTTATCAATGCATTTAAATCTCTTCTTCAATACAAAGTTTGAATCTTTTCACCTCAAACTTTAGACAAATCCTTAGACCAAGAAAAAAGGCAAGACTTTCTTATGACTCAATTTGAACCATCTCAAACAACTACTAAAGTACCTTTCTAATCATATTCTCATAACATTGATTTATCCAAGCCTCCCCCACCTCAAAGTGGAGCATCCAATTCAATAAATGTTAACCCAACCCACCCTCAATTAAGTATATAACAACTTAATAATAAATTTCCACCCTCTAAACCCATGAGCTTTGATCCTTCCAAACCTCCTCCAAAATGGTACAACTCTAATAAGTTTTATTGGTGGCATGTAATTATAAATCATTCTCATGAGTCTTGTTGTGATCTACACCAATTTATTCTTTCTTCCTTGCTTATTCCACATTTTAATCTTGATATTCTTACAAAATAATGTTATCAATAATATCTTCAAGCTTCTCATATTTAATCTAAAGAACAACAATCACATCAAAATCAACTACCTAATGATCAACAATAATCATCTCATACCTATAAATCATACACTAATTTTGTTCAAACCATAGTTGATCCTAATTCCTACACCAATAAGGAAAGGATAGCTCACATGAACAACTTTAAACATTTCATTACATCCATTGAACCTTAACCTCTTAGGTCACATGAACCAAAAGAGTACCTAGTTCAAATGCCTACTCCAATGCATATCATACATGGTCCTCATTTACCTCCTCTTCCTCCTCATACCTCTCCTACACATCCTATGTCACATTCAACCTCCTTAAAACCTAACAAACCAACATATTTTCCTATCTCTGAATGCACCTACCAACCCAAAGCAAATCACAGTTCAATGTTCACTCACTCCAACTCACATGTTTAGGCATCTTGTAATGCCCATCCACATGTCCCTTTAGACTTTGGGGCATCTTGTGTTACACATCCATACAACCACTTACCCATTGGGACATCTTTCAATTCCCATTCTTATTCTACAATGCATAATAATAAACACATCTAGCTTCAAGAAACCTTTCAAGACTTATAGACTTGTATTTCACATGCTAATCTTTGATATAGACATTAACATAGATCTTATTATTTCGTATTGCATGTTTCTTTATTTTTATGTACTTTATTTCTTTTGATTTTGATTTATAAGAATCATCATTTTCATTATTTGGTTTTATTTCACATTACATTTGGCATTTGCTTTGATTTTTGTCCTCATATATTTCTTTTATTTTGATCTTTTTATGTTATTCTTTGCCTTAGTAGCTTTATGATTATTATTTTTTTAATTTATTTTTTTTTATTTTCCCCTTATTTATCATTCACCCCCATGGGTTTCTATTTTTTGAGTTTTTAGTATAAGACAATGGATAGGACCTGGCCCTCTTCACAAAATACAACCTTTGCTTCTTTTCTCATTTTATTGTTTCACATTTTTCTTTTTAGCACCCTCATAGGTTTCTCTTTTATGAGTTGTAGTGTAAGACCATGGATAGGACCTAAATATCTGTAGACACCGCAAACGTGTCTGCAGCTTGGTCCTCCCCCCTTGTTCGCCTTAAACCCCTATCCTAACCCTTGGCCTTGGTCCTCTCCATTTGATTAAAATAACTTAAGTATTTTAATTGAGTGGCCCCCTTTCCACCTCACCCTTGCCACCTTGGATCCTCCCTTGAATCCCTCCACCTTCCCCCTAGCATTTATTATGTCAAATCCCCTCATTATCTTTCCCCCCATGCCCATTTAAATGTCTTCATAACCATTCTTCCCACACCCCCTCGCTCGGCGGCGTGCAAGAATGGGCAGAGGCTATTTTTAGCCTCTGTCCCCATTCTGCGACTGCCGACGTCGGTGAAACTGCCGGCGTCGACAGCCTTCATTACCCCTTTCTGCATCTGTTGCAGCCCCCCCTGGACCCTTGAGCTCGAAAACAACATTCTCTTGGCATTTTGGCATCCGTCTCTTCTCCATTTGGACCTCGTGCAACAGCAGCAACAGGTGCAAAGGCTCTAGACCAGGAATCTCCTCTTGCAACAAGCGTTCTGTGGCTCCAACAATGGCTCTCCCACTCTTCATACGGCAAACAAAAAGGTAAGCACAGTCTTTATTTCATTTTGTTTCATTTCTTTAGCTTCCAGTTATCTGGTATACCTGTTGTTTCCTGCTCCCTCCATTCTTCTCCCTGAGAGGCTGAAAAGCCTTCTCAGGCCCTGTCCTCTGTGCATCTTCCTCTCTCTGTCCCTCTCTGTCCTTTTGACCCCCTAACTGACTAAAACCAAACTCTCCCAGACCATTCAGACCCGTCCACAGACCAAGCCCAGCCCGGACTCTGTCCAAACTCACCCAGAACCTGCCTAAACCCCGTCCAAGCCTATTGCCCCGACCGACGCCGGTCATTACCCCCACCGACATCGGCAGACTAATCGACATCGGCAAACCAGATAACCGACAGTGGCAACATTTCCGACCTCGGCGACTGTCATCAGCCCGACTGCTCCTTTCAGGTAATCATTTTGTCTTTTCTTTTCTTTTTAACTTGCTTGTCACTTCTGTATTCTGGCATTCCACTTTTCCTTGATCTTTTATCTGTCTGTTATCAGTGGGTTGATCTCCCTTGAGGAAGTTTTCACACTTTTGGGAACAAGCTTTCGCTTGGCAACCCACCGCCTATCCATCTAACATTTTTCTTGTCCAAGTTCTTTTTCTTTGCAGGTGTCATTCCTCCACAGCCAAAGAGGGGTGCTCACAAGCGTCTGGCTTACAGTGCGCGATCTTCATCCAGGTACTTCACATGCCTTGTCCATTATTCTTTAGTTTCTTCTCTCTCTTGAATCTGAAAAAGCAAAATTTTGAATAGAAACATTCTGGCATGCCCGGTGGGACCCTAGGTTCCTCCTGGGTTCCTTTTCTTCTTCATTCATTTAGGAGCATTAGGTTCTTACCTTTTCTCCTCCTTCTTTTCTTCTCAATGACATTATAAGCAGGACTAAAATGAATCTTTCTTCCTTGCATTTCTAGACTAGTCTAAACATCATACTCTCAACCCTTTCTCAAACTTGTCTTCATAACAAACATCACATTTTGACTTGGGCATTAAAACACTTTGCATTCATTTCTGCTTGTGCTTGCATCTTCATAGTCCACATCTAGTAACTTAGACGCATATTGAATGAACCGTAGACACTTGATGTTACACTACCAAACCACATGCACTAAAACGAACATAAAACTTACTTGAGACAAGGCCCGACTGGGATTTCATCCCCCAGCGGATACCTTACCCGTCCCGGTGACCCTACTTGGATTTCATCACCAAGGGGGAAGCCCACTCCATTCTCTGGCGGAGGATAAACTCTAGGCGAGGTATATCTTGGCTAAGTGAGACCAGCTAACCACTGGAATCGTGAAGTGAGGGGAGCTTGCTCCTTAGCACCAGGCCACGTACCAGACCCTAACGTAGATTTTTGAGCACCTAAAAGAACACCTGAAACCATCTTTAGACTGCCTTCTTCTAGGACCCTTCTTGCAGCCAATCTCCCCAAACATTCATCTAAGGCATAAGCCACAGCTTCTAAAGTTAAGTCCTAGGATTTATCACTTAGGCTTGTCTGTCTCTCTCTATTTTCCTCTTCTCATCTGTTTGTTTGAGTGAGTGAGGATGCTTTCTTCATTATTTTTCCAAGAATCTTCAAATCTTTTGGTTCTCTGGAAAACACAGTCACCGGCATCGGTTCTGCCACCAACGTCGGCTTTCCCCTGTCACCAGCATCGATTCTTTTACCGGCGTCAGTTTTCCTCTATTATCGGCATCGGTTATCTGACCGACGTCAGCCATCATTCTAACCGACATCGGTTTTTCAACCGACGTCGGTCTCTGTCACTGTTCTTTTTTTTCAAAACCAGCAACCCAAAATCTGTCCCTTCTCTGTCAAAAACTCCATCCTGGTTTTTTGAAACTGAACAACATAGTTTCTGATGCCTGAACCTTCTTTGCCTTGCATGGTTTTGACTCGTAGCCAAGCCAAAGCTCTTGTCAACCATGCCAGCTGTCAACCACTTCCGTCTACCCAATCCGCGACCAAGCCTACAATGGAGTTCAACTCGGAGACCGAAATAACTCCCATTCATCCAACCCCGCCGCAGACTCCCATTGTCCAAGAAGGGGACCAAGATTTTGAATGATTCTTGGACCTCAACATCAAGGCCTTGCAACACTATCTCGCGCATAGCCAAACGCGAGACTCCTTGGGCAATCCAATCTATGGAATGCCAACCTCCCTTGCCGCAACTACGGCTGTATCGACAGCATCCGTAGTTCAACCTTTAGACACTCGAGCCATCATTTTGACCACTGACTAGACTCAGACTTTAACCAATCCTCCAGGTGTGGCCTCTCCCTCTATCATTGGGCCCACTTCCACCGGGGTTCCGGCCCCCTGTCAACCCCAACCCACTCAACCGCTATCCACTCCTTTTCAAAACCTTATCGTCTCTATTCTGCCTACCCTGGCCCCTATCAACACCAGGGTGGCCTCTTATCCATTGGCCCCCGTTACCACAGTTTAACCTCTCATGGCAACATCGGGCCTAGCTATGTCTTCTACTCAACCACCTTTAGCCTCCACTTCTACCCCTATGACTAGTCATCCGTACATTGTACAACCGACTATGTCGCATACCTCCCCTAGCCTCTTCCAAGTGCCCTACAACTTAGGGGGCGCGCCACCCATCAATCCGTCGGCAGACATCATCAAAATGCTAATGGACAAGATGACCAGTCTTGAGACCTCTGTTTCTGGCTCGCGCAACGCTCTCTCATATGAGCAAATCTGCAACGAGCCCATTCACCCTTCTGTCCCAATCAGACCATATCCTAACCAGTGGGAGCTTTCGAAGTTTTCTCGCTTTCAAAACAAGGAAGACCCATAGCAACACTTGCGGGCATTTAGACATGCCTGCTACCTCATTGGCCATGACGATGCGTTACTTTTACGCACGTTTCCTATGTCTCTCTCGGGTGCTGCGCTTGACTGGTACAGCTCCCTTCCCAGTCATTCTCTCTTCTCATTCACACAATTGGCTCAGCTCTTCATCGATCACTTTTCCATCAACATAACTAAGAAGGTCTCAATCATGGACCTCTATTCTATCCGGCAATTCGAGGACGAGTCCATAGCCGACTTCGTTACTCGATGGAGAGGCCTCATCAATCAACTCTCCTTTTCCTTACCCCAGGCCGAGCTTATTGAACTCTTTTCCCAAGCCTATGCCAGACATATCTCTTCCACCCTGAGGGTTCAAACCTTTCACACTTTTGATGAGGCCTTCACGATGGCCCGCAAACTTGAGTTGCGTGCCATCGAGGAGAATAAAGTCAAGTTGCGGAACAAGAATCCCAGCTCTAAGACCAATGACTCTTCCTCTGCCAAGCCATCATCATCCAATTCTAAATCCAAGGCTTTAGCTAATGCCATGGTTGTTAGACCTTCCTCTTCTTCGACCAATCAGCCTGAGCCATCCACATCTCAGAGCGCCACTCGCCAGTTCTAGCAAAGATACATACAACGACGGTATACTCCTCTTAGAGAATCATATGCGTCTGTGCTGGACAAGCTTGTTAAACAGGGGGTCCTTAATCTCCCTCAAGCCCAACCTCCTCCGTAATTCGATCCCTCACATGCCATCCCCGCGTGGTATAGGGAGCATGACTTCTGCAGCTTCCACCGTGTTAAGGGCCATGACACAGAAAACTGCAAAACCTTTAAGAACATAATCCAAGACATGCTTAAAAAGGGGGATCTCATCTTAGAAAATCCAAATGCACCCCCTAATCAGGCCATTGACATCTTCAAACAACCTTTCTCCAATCATTCGCCAACTCAAAACAATGTCCAGACCTTAATTGACGACAATCATGAGCACAACGTTCGAACAGTCAATACGGTCTCTCCCTTCGTCCCCAATCAACCTCAAGAGGTTAGTCCATCAATTAGTCCATCACATGTGGATGAACCTCTTTCCCCGGCTAGTTCTCCGTCGACCTCTCTCATCTTGGAGGACACCTCGGCTTTACCAGCACCACCAGTCTGGCCATCCTCCGTTCTACTGCCTATGGAGGACCCGACCCTTCCTACTCCTCAGCCGCAAGTGGAGGGCACCATCATCCCTGCCCTTTACCCGCTCGGGGAGCCTCGCTTTTCGGATTCTTCTCCACCCAGGAAAGAACCTGTCTCCCCTTCATCTTCATCTAAATCTGTCATGACTTCACCACACCATGCGTTTAAGACCACTACACCCATCTCGTCTTCAACCTCACAACCATCAACATCTTCTTCTCAGCCATTTTCCCGGTTAGTGGAGAAAATCGCGCTTCTCCCTTCAAGGAAAGTGATGCCTCAGGTGTTGTGGGAGCGTCTTAAAGCCCTTCAACATACCCGCGCCCTCTCATCACATGCTGCTAATCCTCCCAAGGTAGAATCTCGTCAGACTCTTGACAAAGACCAGACTCTCAAACCTCAACCAAACCCGTCCAAACCGAAACCTGCATCTACCTCGTCTAAACCCATCAAGTCATTTGGCATTCGTCCTGTCTCCACCCTCACTCACCCATAAGTGAAGGTGGACCTAGGCCAGACCTCGACCAGCAGTACTCTTCCAACCAAGTCGAAGAGGACTACCAGACTACAGAAATGAACACCTCCATCACCATTGCCATCCATTTTGGGCCCCCATCCTTCGACCTTGACCAGCATCCTTCCCACTCTGGCCTTCAAACAAAACTCGTTGCCTCCTTTACTTCCTCTGCCTACCTCCAACCGTCCCTCTCCCAAAAAGGCGGTACCAATCACCAAAAAAGAGCCATCTCCATCTGTCACCGCGCCATCAACCCATAAGGTGGTATGGAAACCTCTTCTAGTCTCGCCTAAGCAAAAGTCACCAACCTCGCACATATCAAATAGCATGGACCCTCTATTGGGCTCATACTCGTTGATATTGCATCAACTTCTGCAGACCTCCGACATAACCCTTCCGCCCATCAAGCCTTTCCAACCTCTCGGGTCCAAGCCCTCCTGGTTCGACCATACAAAAATTTGCTTATATCATCGTACACCGGGACACGACACCGAGACTTGTTGTGCCCTCAAGGCCGTCATCCGCCACCATATGGAGAAAGACACTCTTCTCCTTGAGGACACTCTTGACCAGACCCCGACTCCTTCCCATCCAATCTCTTCTACCACGTCAACATCTCACCAGCAAGACATGACCCCTTCTTCACCTCCTATTTTCGAAATCAATGCTATCCGTATAACCACTAGGTTGCAGAAGGACAAGGCAAAAGAAAAAGCTGCCATTCCTTGGACCTATCCCTTCGTCAAGCCACCTCTTGCACCCAAGCCTAAAATTTTTATCCTTGGTGCGTCCCAACCTTCTTCGTCTTCCTCTTCTGGGCCAATTCACGACTCCATGCTGAAGCAGCTTCACCAGACACCTATAAAGATGTCTCTTTATGACCTTATCCAAACCTCGCCTCAGCACCGTCAAGCCCTTATCCAAGCCTTGCAGGCAGCGAAGGTCTAACCCGAGGACCCCCAACCACTCGCTGCCCTCATCCATTCTTTATCTCCTGTCAACTCCATCACATTCAGTGATTCTGAGATTCCCACATCCAACACGAAAGATCAGGACGCCGCCCTCTTCATCACTACTTATGTTGATCGGATACACATCAAATGCATTATGATCGACGGCGGTGTTAGCATCAACATTATCTCTACCCACGCCTTTGATCAGCTGTCTCTTCCTAAGAATTGCGTCTCCAAAACTGACGCGATCTTACGCTCTTTCAATGACACCACCGCCATGACCATTGGCACAGTCATCCTTCACATTCGCGTTGGTCCACGCACAATCCCGGAGCTCTTCTATATCATCGAAGGAGACTTTCAATACAACCTTCTACTGGGCCGACCTTGGATCCGTGCCATGGCCTGTATACCCTCCACCCTGCACCGTTGTGTGAAGTTTGAGCATGACGGGCAAGTCCACACTATTCCCACTGACCCTTCACCCTTCAAGACTTGCAACACCACCTACCGTCCCAACGATGTCCTCATTCCCATCAAACCGTCAACTCCGGCACCGCCTCCATCTGCGAAAGCTTCGACCAATTTGCAATCGGCGGTCACCCTCACCCCTCCTCTTCAAGCGCCGACCAAAGACCCCATGGAAGACATTTTCCAACGACTATCACTTGGGGAATATCGCTTGTTGACCCTAGACATGTTCCAAACTCCGCAAGAGTATGGACGCCTTCATCTTAGTCCCAATTACGACCATCGGATCGGGATGGTCGTACCTTATGGTCCTCCTCACTTCCGAACCAACTTTGTC
This sequence comes from Torreya grandis, assembly GCA_037957365.1. Taxonomy (NCBI): domain Eukaryota; kingdom Viridiplantae; phylum Streptophyta; class Pinopsida; order Cupressales; family Taxaceae; genus Torreya; species Torreya grandis. The sequence continues at coordinate 1,699,987 of JARHVA010000458.1, forward strand.
TATGGGAGGCTTAATCAAGCTCCTACCAACGGCAATTCCCTCTCTTCACCCCAACCTTTCACATCTAATTTCTCATTTCTTGGCAACCCCGCCTTTGCACACACTTACCTTCACAGGTGTGCATGGAAGGGTTTCGGTTTTGGATGTTATGAGCAGGGCTCCCATCAGCCCATCGAGCCGCTCAATGATCACGATATCAATAAACGGTATAGCCTGGGATATCATGACCGCACTCAGGCTCCTTCCAACTTTTGTCTCGAGCCAACCATCGACCAATCTCCTCTAGACTCGCCCATTTCTCCTTCGTCACCTACGGAGTCGGTGGTTTCCATCCCTCCTAGTTTTTTTTTCTATAAACACCGTCCGCCTAGAACCCCTGACCTATCAGCTCAATGGGGTGTCTAGGTCTCTCCCTCTCATTTTTCCTAGCATGGTAGAAGATGAGTCGGCAACCATTCACACTGTCCACTACGTTGATGATGACGCCATCCTTTCCTACATGGGTGCCGATGACTCTTTCATCCAGCGTTTCCTCCCTTTCAAGACCCAGGTTATGTTAAATGAATCCACCATTGACATCAACCTCCCTTCTTCTTTTGATGTTCCTCACGTCTTAAAGATTGGCCAATCTTTAGACGCTCAGGAGCAGCTTGACTATGCCCAGTTCCTTTCCAACCATAGCAAGGCCTTTGCCTGGACTTACAGCGACATGCCTGGCATCGACCCCACCATTGCTACCCATAACATTGTCACCAAACCAGAGGCTAAGCCTGTTAGGCAAAAGCTTCGAAAGATGCATCCTCACATTGCGCTCCTTGTCAAAGAGGAACTTCAACGCCTTCTTTATGTCTCCTTCATCCAACCCATCGATTATACACAGTGGGTCTCTAACATCGTCCCAGTTACTAAAGCAACTGGGGGGATTCGGATCTGCACGGACTATCACGACCTTAACCTAGCCTGTCCCAAAGACGACTTTCCTCTTCCTAACATTGACCAGCTTGTTGATCTCACGGCCGGCCATGAGATGCTATCTCTCATGGACGGGTTTTCAGGATACAATCAAATCCTGATCACACCAGAAGATCAGCACAAGACTACCTTTATCACCCCATGGGGGACTTTTTGCTATCGAGTCATGCCTTTCAGCTTGAAAAATGCTGGTGCCACATATCAGTGCACCATGACCTACATTTTCCACGATCTCCTCCACAAGATCATGGAGGATTATGTGGATGACCTTCTCGGCAAGTCCAAACTTTGCCGCGACCACTTGACCATTCTCACAATCATCTTCTCTCGCCTTCTTCAATACAATGTCCGCCTCAACCCCAAGAAGTGTGTCTTTGGGGTTCTCTCAGGCAAACTTCTCGGCTTCATCGTTTCCTTCCGTGGTATCGAGATAGATCCCGCCAAGATCTGCGCTATCCTCGAAATGCCACCCCCAACCAATCTCAAGCAGCTTCGCAGTCTACAGGGGAAGCTCCAGTCCATTCACCGTTTCATCTCGCAGCTTTCAGACCGCTGCCAACCTTTCCATCACCTCCTTAAGAAGGACGTCTCCTTTAAGTGGGATAAGGACTGTCAAGAGGCTTTTGAAGCCCTCAAGAGCTATCTGGTCTCTCCACCAGTCCTCATTCCACCTAAAGATGACCAACCCTTCTACCTTTATATCTCTGCTACCAACCATTCGTTAGGTGCCATGATCGCGCACCGAGACGAGCATCATCGTGAGCAAGCAGTTTACTACATCAGCCAAACACTGGTCGACTATGAAACTCGGTATACTCATATCGAGAAACTCTGTTTGGCATTAGTCTTTTCCGCCACCAAGCTCCGCCACTATCTTCTCAACCACAAAACCTTTGTCGTCACCCACACCGACCCTCTCAAGTACATGCACTCCAAGCCATATCAGAATCAACGTATGGCTCGGTGGCTCATGTTGCTTGCAGAGTTTGACCTCGAATTCATCCAGCAGAAATCTATCAAGGGGCAAACCATCGCTGACCAACTGGCAGATGCCCCTCTTTCCGACAACCAACCTTCACACTGTGAGTTTCTTAATGAGTCTATCGCTACCCTTTCCGTCGATGACACCATCTACCAAATGACCATGTTCTTTGACGGCTCCAAATGTCAACTCGGTGGGGGTGCGGGGGTCATCCTCATCCCACTCGAAGGGGAGCCCATGCCTCTATATTTCAAGCTTGACTTTGATTGTACCAATAATATGGCCGAATACGAGGCCTTAATTTTGGGACTTCAGACTGCCCTTTCTCTCCACATCAAGTCTATCAACATCTTCAGTGACTCACAGCTCGTCGTTAATCAAGTTAACGGTTCATATCTCTGTAAAAACAAAGTTTTATAGAGGTATAAGAATCGTGTTGACCTTCTTTTAGCATCTTTCGACCATTACCTCTTGCAGACTGTTCCACGCTCTACGAACAAGTTTGCCGACACCATGGCTTCTCTTGCTTCACATATCCCGTCTTCATCATCATCATCTCGCCTTTTTGTCACAGTGCATCGTGTACCTTTGCCTTCATACATCTCTCCTCACATCGACCATATCAACACTATCAATTCTAGCCCACGAGATGACTGGTATAAGCAACTTGTAGACTACTTGTCTCTTTCTGTCACTCCTCCCAACCTCTCTAGCAATGCGCGGCGAGCTTTCATCAAGCGCACAGCTCGTTATACCATGCTAGGGGGTCTTCTCTATAAACGAGGCTTCGACGGCCTCCTTTTTCGCTGTCTAACCTCCACTGAAGCTCCTCAAGCCATAAAGCAAGTCCACGACGGGATTTGTGGTGGACACTTCAGTGGAAACTCGGTTGCCAAGCGCATCCTTTGCCTGGGTTATTATTGGCCCACCCTTCATCAAGATTGTAGCGACTATGTTCGACGTTGCATCAAGTGTCAGTAGCACTCTAACCTGCTTCATCTCCCCAGCCATGCCTTACAAGTCGCTCAGGATTTTTGGCCTTTCTCTCAGTGGGGCTTGGATCTCATCGGTGAGATCAACCCTCATTCATCTCTTCGTCATCAGTCCATCATCACTGCCACTAAGTATTTCACCAAGTGGGTGGAAGCCATTCCCCTTGTCTCCACAAAAGCCGACAAAATTGTTGACTTCATTAGCAGCCACATCATCTGTCGTTTCGGTGTCCCTCACAAAATCATCATCGACAATGGCAAGTCCTTCAAAAACAAGACTGTCCAAGAACTATGCGACTCATTTGGCATCAAACTCAGCTTTTCTTCACCTTACTACCCACAAGCAAATGGGCAGGCAGAGGCTTCCAACAAAATTCTCACCAAAATTCTCATGAAGGTGGTCAATGATACAGGAAGGGATTGGCACATTCATATTCCCTTCACCTTGTGGGCCTACCGCACCAGCATCCAAACCTCTATGGGTGCTACTCCCTTCTCCCTCGTGTATGGAACAGAGGCTGTCTTACCTCTCGAAGTACAGATCCCATCTCTCCACATCTCCCTGCATGACATTCTCTCCAACGATGACTTTCGTCAAGATCGCTTAGCTCAACTTGAGTTACTTGGCGAGCACCGTCTTGCTGCCCTCAATCATCTCCATGTCTACCAAAGTCGCATAAAGCGGGCCTACGACAAAAATCTGTGAGAATGAGACTTCAACATCGGAGACCTCGTCCTCAAAGAGAACCAGCACGTGACCAATATGGAGCGAAATAAACGAGGCAAATTCGCCCCCAATTGGCTTGGACCTTTTATCATCATGCACAAGTATGGGTCAGGGACTTATCGTCTGTCCTCCCTTGACGGACGGCCAGAACCTGAGCCTCTTAATGTGTTGCATCTTCGACCTTTCTTTTGTTAGTCGAATACTCATCTACTTGACACGTAACTTGAGCTCGTCCCCTGAGCAATCCTCATCCTCTTGATCCTCATCCCTTTCAACCCTATTTCCCTTTAACAAGTCCTCTACAACCCTTTTATGATGCATGGATGCTTTGTCCTAATAAAAGGGGAGTCCTTGAACTTCTACAGCCTTGTCCATGACTCTAATCAAAAAAAAAAAAAAGAAAAAAAAAAATCAATATAAAAATATATCAAGATGTCAAAACATATCCAAGGTCACAAAATCAAATCAAAAAGACAGACTGCTCCCTCAAAGGACAGCTGTACTATCATTGCTGTATTACTAGACTGATCCCTTGAAGGATAGCTAGGCCAACTTATCAAACATTATAAAGCAAAAAAATAGACCACTCCCTCAAAGGATGGCTATGACTAAATCCTGCTACAAACAACAACCTTTCTTAGAAGCTTCCCGCATTGATCAGCTTCGCAACATGACCACTACATCAAAAGACATCTCTATGTAGGCTTCCTGCATTGATCAGCCTGCACCAAAAAAAAAAAAAAAAAAAAAAAAAAACGGGTCATAGACTTGGCTTGTAGTTGTCTCAGGGTCTCCTATAAAAAGGGGCAAGGTTATTCCTACTCTTAAACTAGGTTACCCTATCCTCCTATCCTAACACCTGCTCAAGGGACTTCGAGCTCACTTTAATGTCAAAGTGATTCGATTACCGTTCTAACACAACATCGGTCAACGACGTAATGCATAAACGGGGCTTTTGTTCTAGTAACCCCTATATATGCTTCCTCTCTGGTCCTTGTCAATGAAAGAGCAATTTGCCTTTCATCTTTTCTTTACACTTTGGTCACATTTAACTACATCAATTGTCGACTCATCCTTAACCAAGCCATTTTCATCATTTTCAGTTGACATCATCCTAGTCCATTTCACATAGTTTCCATGGACACCAATACACATGGGAACTACCGACTAGACCCAATTTATGTTAAGCATAAACCAATACTTGCTGAAGCATAAATCGACTTCCATTCATTTTTAGCATATATCCATCACGACTATGGAAACTTGCTAGGGATGAAAGCCCCTCAGCCCATGTGACATCTATAGCATCATCTTGCCCTCATCATTTTGACATTTGACCACATCCAATCATTGATCAATCAGACCTTTAGTCCAAACTACATTGGTCTGAGGCCCTATGACCAGGGCTATGTAGGCAGCACTCAGATAACACATCCTCTGAAGTTAGCTCGACCACCCCCGTTTGTTCGTCTCTTTGATGGACAAACCTTCTCTTCTGCGACCTTGACCTTGACCACGACCAGTCTATCGACAACTTTGACCAAGACCAATCATTTTCTTCAACCAAGACCAATCATTTTCTTTGACCAAGACCAATCATTTTCTTTGACCAAGACCAATCATTTTCTTTGACCAAGACCAATCATTTTCTTTGACCAAGACCAATCATTTTCTTTAACCAAGACCAATCATTCTCTTTGACCAAGACCAATCATTTTCTTTGACCAAGACCAATCATTTTCTTCGACCAAGACCAATCATTTTCTTTGACCAAGACCAATCATTTTCTTTGACCAAGACCAATCATTTTCTTTGACCAAGACCAATCAGTCTCTTTGACCCTTCCTCCCTTTTAGGGAGAACTACATTGGCCTGAGGCCCTTCACACAAGGGCTATGTAGGCAGCACTCAGATCACATGACGTTTTTTGAGGTTAGCTCGGCCACATCTTTTCATCCATCCATCCCCTTGACCAATGACCATCCTTCGACCTTCGACCACTTCCAAGACAATGTTGCCTTGGTTGTTTTTGCATGTGTGCTACCTCACGATTGGTTAGCAGAATTATCTGTAGACTATTTTTGACCCTTCGCAAGTATAGGATCGCGAGCCAGTTGATCCCTACTACTTGTGGCTTTTTCGTGTCTCTGGGAGCACTTCCTGAGCCTGGGATACCTAGAACACGATGACCATTTGGAGCTTCAGCTTAGATTGAGTGACCCAATCAGCAGACAACTAAATGCTGGGGCCTGGTTACCTCAATTTTGGCACTCCTTGACCCTCGACATGCGACAATTTGACCCGACCCTCCCGTGAAGTGGACTACGTGCAATCACGACTACTGCAACATTTTCACTCACTCTCTTCTATCCATTTCTCTGTCAAATCGACACTCGATCTTCGGTTCCCTTCTCTCGACTATCGCTTTGAGGGGGGAACACCTCATCCTTTTCCTGGGGCAACCAACTCCTATTTTTGTCTTGCAGTTCGTCAAGAACAACCAACAAGACAAAAAAAGGCAAATGTAGACACCGCAAACGTGTCTGCACCTTGGTCCTCCCCCCTTGTTCGCCTTAAATCCCTATCCTAACCCTTGGCCTTGGTCCTCTCCATTTGATTAAAATAACTTAAGTATTTTAATTGAGTGGCCCCCTTTCCACCTCACCCTTGCCACCTTGGATCCTCCCTTGAATCCCTCCACCTTCCCCCTAGCATTTATTATGTCAAATCCCCTCATTATCTTTCCCCCCACGCCCATTTAAGTGTCTTCATAACCGTTCTTCCCACACCCCCTCGCTCGGTGGCATGCAAGAATGGGCAGAGGCTATTTTTAGCCTCTGTCCCCATTCTGCGACCGCCGACGTCAGTGACCCTTCGGCCGACGTCGATAAAACTGCCGGCGTCGGTAGCCTTCATTACCCCTTTCTACATCTGTTGTAGCCCCCCTAGACCCTTGAGCTCGAAAACAGCATTCTCTTGGCATTTTGGCATCCGTCTCTTCTCCATTTGGACCTCGTGCAACAGCAGCAACAGGTGTAAAGGCTCTAGACCAGGAATCTCCTCTTGCAACAAGCATTTTGTGGCTCCAACAACGGCTCTCCCACTCTTCATACGGCAAACAAAAAGGTAAGCACAGTCTTTATTTCATTTTGTTTCATTTCTTTAGCTTCCAGTTATCTGGTATACCTGTTGTTTCCTGCTCCCTCCATTCTTCTCCCTGAGAGGCTGAAAAGCCTTCTCAGGCCCTGTCCTCTGCATCTTCCTCTCTCTGTCCCTCTCTATCCTTTTGACCCCCTAACTGACTAAAACCAAACTCTCCCAGACCATTCAGACCCGTCCACAGACCAAGCCCAGCCCGGACTCTATCCAACCTCGCCCAGAACCTGCCTAAACCCCGTCCAAGCCTATTGCCCCGACCGACGCCGGTCATTACCCCCACCGACGTCGGCAGACTAACCGACATCGGCAGACCAGATAACCGACAGCGGTAACATTTCCGACCTCGGCGACTGTCATCAGCCCGACTGCTCCTTTCAGGTAATCATTTTGTCTTTTCTTTCCTTTTTAACTTGCTTGTCACTTCTGTATTCTGGCATTCCGCTTTTCCTTGATCTTTTATCTGTCTGTTATCAGTGGGTTGATCTCCCTTGAGGAAGTTTTCACACTTCCGGGAACAAGCTTTCGCTTGGCAACCCACCGCCTATCCATCTAACATTTTTCTTGTCCAAGTTCTTTTTCTTTGCAGGTGTCATTCCTCCACAGCCAAAGAGGGGTGCTCACAAGCGTCTGGATTACGGTGCGCGATCTTCATCCAGGTACTTCACATGCCTTGTCCATTATTCTTTAGTTTCTTCTCTCTCTTGAATCTGAAAAAGCAAAATTTTGAATAGAAACAATATCCTCAAAAATTTCCATCTTGTCATTATCTTTATAAGATAATATTATTGATTCTTGTTTTGAACTTTAGCTTTTCCTTCTTTTTCTAGATGAAATCTATACAACAATCTATGTTAGCATGTTTCCCTCCATTTCCCTCATTCTCATGATAAGGAATTACATTTTATTTCCATTTTATCCCTTTTACCCCTTTGTCACATTTTTTGTGATTTAAAGAAATTTAAATTGTTTCATGTGTCATTCATCTTGATTTACCCTTCCCTTCATCTCCACATTGGATAAAACAAGGCCAAAGTCAAGATAACACTTTTATTTCACCTAGATTTATGAGACTCTTAAACCCCATTCTCTTTGAAGTTATCTCTCTTAGCAACCTTGTCCCAAGTATTCAAATTAAAGTCATCTTTAGCATCCGTGTTTGGTTTTCCAAATCTATATGGAGGAGGAATACAGAATCGATCAAGAAAGTTAAAATCCAAATAATTTGAAACAAAAGGAAATGATATATTCAAAAGGCAACATAAAAATATCAAAAGTTAAAATCACACCAAAAGATGTGATTTTAGGCACAATTCCTATCTCTAATCAAAGCTAAAACTCCACAGTTGACCTCACATAGTGTTGAGCTCTTATAGGATATAGTAGGCCAATAGATTAGAATAGGGGAATTAAAAAAACTCTATGGTGATACCTACTTTCTCTTGCAAGTATCCAATATTCGTAGTAGATTGAAATATTTTTAAAGGGTCCTAAGGAATGGGAAACACGTTGTGGGGAGGTAAGTCCATTTTACTTTTCATGAATATATCATTCATGGGATGATCTATATACTTCATTTGTTGACCTAAGTCTTGTGTGGCTAAGAGAAGTTCTTCAGTCCTTAAGGTCGAAGTCCTCTTGTTTTGATAAACTTAATTTGAGTGTCTTGACTTTGATAAACATTTATTCTACCTTAGTTTTTCCTTCATTCTCCCCTCCACCCATTTCATTTCCCCCCTTGACAGGAAAATTATTATTAAAAATTTATTTTCCCTCTTATTTAAATTCCTTATTCACCTCTTAAAAACATGATAGTATTAATTTATTTTATTTTTATCTATCCCTAGAGCAAACCAACATGTTTGCGTAACTATGGATTATACCGTTACACCACTTATTTACCACACGACCTCATTGTCATACTAGCCATGTCATTAGGTGGTTGTGTTTTCTTACATTATATCTTTGAATAAGAACTAAGTGTGAGTTTTTCTTCCTTTAGTATCTTTTTGATTTTCATTTCTCCATCATGTTCTTATTTGATTTATATGGACTTCACTTATCTTACATATGACATTTGTCATTATTACATGTTTCTCTTTATGAATGCCTTCTTCATATTTGTCTCACATATTCAAATACATTTCATATTTAGTATTTCATGTTTTTCTTTTTGCCTATCTTACATGAGGTTACTTTTCACTTTTTTACATATCTTTGTTCAAATTTTCTTTCATGGATATTTCATTTGTCATTCATGTTTTAAATGCTTACCAATGTGATTTAGTATGTTCTATATTTATTTTTACCATTTCTATTTTATGTTCTTTTCAACACGATTTAGTGTGTTTTCAAATCATTTTTCATTTATTTCCTATCATTTATTTTCTATCATTTTTTATTCATTTCCTTCATTTTGTCATCCATTTACTTAAATATTTTAATCTTGACTTAACAAACTAAGCTAACCCTTTAATTTTTCCCCTCTTATTACTAAGTCAACAGAGTGGATTTTTCTACTAGGTTAGTATTCATGTAATAAGTTAGTAGTCTAAAAAACACACTAGGTCAGCACATACCTACTAGGTTGGCAGTATGGACTTTAACAAAATTTTAGCCTACTAGGTTGACTAGGTCAACCTAGTTGTTACTACCTAGTTATTACTCTAATTTATTGTTTTACCCATATCTTTGTCTCTACTCATCCATTTCAAAACCATAAAATGCATTAGATTCATGATGATGTAGAAAATATTTCCACTATCATATGCCTATCTTCCAAAATTTTTGATTTTTTGGAATTTTTTCAATAGCTTCTATAGGTTTGCCTAGTGTTCTTCATATGGGATGCCTTTACTTTCTCTTGCAATCTACTTATTTATCTACAACATTAAGGTAAGTAAAGGTATATGTTTTTCAATTCTATCCTTTCCTTTATCTTATTTAATACTTACTTCAGTTTACTTATCATCAATGTTGTGTGTTATCATGTTCTATTTCCCAAAGCACCATCCCATGTTACACCTATGTGACACGTGATGAGCTTCAAGTGGGGCATATGTATACACATAAATTTTCAAAATTTTATTGATTACTGAAACTTTATATCTTGTAGGAACCTATCAAGTCTCAGTATCTCTAAGTTCATGCCTTAAGGGGTGCACTGGGAAAGGGGTGGGCAAACCATATATGTTTTGTAATATTTTTGTCCATTTTGCCACTTGTCATCTACACATGCATCTCCTAAAAAAATTAACCCTAATCTTATTCTTATAAGTCCTACCTATTCCAATCGTTTTCCTCTTTCCATATTCCTTTTCTTGCCTTAATTCTATTTTTGACTTTCTATTAAACTAGGTCAACCATGGTTAACCCTATATAGTTTAGGGTATTTTTCACTTTTTGGGTTTGTTAGCCTTTTGACCGACCTAACTCAGACCTAGTGAATTATCCCCAAAAACACACTGGGTTAACCATGGCTAACCCTATAAATTCAATGTTTTTTGAAAGATTTAAGGAAATATTTTCCTATTTATACAATTTAATTTCCAACCATTTTAATAAAAATAAGTGAATAAGAATAAGTGCAAATGAACATCTGCTTATCGACCATTCTACTTGAGGAATAAAGCTTAGGGTTCCATACTTTCTTTGGAGATACAAATCTTTTCTTATGTATAATTATTTTATATAGTTAGATAGGTTGTGTGGCCTAGAGATTATTTGTCTCTGTTATCCTTACATACCACAACAATATCCCATGAAGCACCTTGGCCAAGGGAGAGATTGAGACTCGATGGGTTCATCTTCAAGGTAATTATTCTTAACTTTATTTCTCCTTTGTAAGAGTAGATAGATAATGTAGATGTCTTTCTCTCTTTCATGAATTAGGATTTCATATACATTAACATGAGTATATGTGTTATATGCATGTTTAGTTTATTTGTTTGTTTTGTTTCTAACCCCTACTTTGTGCCATAAGCTTTGGTGTGCACTAGATTAGATTTACTTTCTTTTTTATTAGACATAAGTGAAATATTAAACCTTAGGACTCTTTTAGGGTTGTTTCATGATTGTGTTATACTATAGGATTTGGAACCTTACCTCACATGGTGTATTATTACAAGTTATCCCCTAATTAGGTCTAGCAGATCCCCATATTGGTCATGCTCCTACTTAAAAAAAGCATTCCCAATTGCAAGTGCAGGTATGCTCTATCTTTTCCAAGCTAGAATTGATTTATGGATATGATGCATTTTTAATTGAATACAAATATTGAACTCTAAAGTTATATTTCAAACCCTTTAATGTCTCTGCTTCACATTTTTTATGTTTTAAGAACTTATCAATGTCTTGATGCTTCAACCCTTATCAACCTTCATTTTTCACATAAAACCCTGTAGGTGACTATCTACTTGGTTTGACTATGTATGTGGCCTAAGGATTAGGCCTTTATCACTACACCATGGTGATTTGAAATTAATTATTCCTCATTATATGTCTCTTTTCAATTTATTTTAAATCCATTATCCTCCTCAGGGTCTTTCACGATCTTTGTATTCATTGTTTCCCTACATATAGTCGTGTAGATGTATATTTGGTGTCTTAGCTAGTAATTTATCCACCAATTGGATTTTATGTGTTTGGAGACATCATTAATTTATGAAATATTCAACTTGGAACCATCACAATGACTTTATATCTAAGATAACCTTCATTAAATCCCATCACCATTAGATTTATCTTGGATGACAGACCTATAGGTCTATAGGTGACTGTTTAGTAACCTTAAAAAGTGTAACATGGTCACTAGGAATTTAATATCATTTCCTTATTTTGATTAACACACTATACCAAGAAAATATAGCTATAAAACTCCATGTAAATGCATATTCAAACTATTCAAATCACCTCGCTATGCAATCATATAAACACTATCCATAAAGTGGATGAAAAGTGACCATTTTCAACTTGTACACAATATTTATATAACTAGGTAGCCATTAATATATTTAAATGAGATTATAATACCATGAAAAATCAATAAAAGGCATCAAACCACATGGAGAACTCAAAAATAGATAAAAGGTACTAGTCATCTCAAACTATGCACAAGAGTCACATTGCTTTCCAAAAGACCATCCACACATTCCACCATGATTAATAAATGTGTGTGATGAATATAAATCCCTATAAGAACTCACTCTAACTATTTTAATGTAATAAATTCATCTACACTCACACTGGAGTTACACCAAACTCAACCTGTGTAGTTTTAAGATTTCAAAAAGTAGTCTAGCTCCTTAGTGATTATTCATAAAGATAAGTGAATCAATACAATGAAAAATTATTCAAATTGGAATCCCATATGGGTCCCAAACTTTGAAAAAAATATTATCCCCTAAATTAACCTGTATGACTTGTACCATCTGATTAAATTTGGCCTTCATTAGCTTGTGAATGGGAAATGGGAGAGAGAAAGATATTTATAAAAATATTGAGATCCAAACTTCTTCACAAGATTTTTGATAACCTTTATAATCTCAAAATACACTATTTAACTCTTTTCACTTGCAAGTGACTTCTAAAATTTTGTACAACTTCTTTAACTCCTCAAGATGGCCTTGAAATACTAGATTCTAACTTTGTTCTAATTTTTTGACAAGTGTGGAAATTATATAACTGATCTAAATTATTTTTATGGGGTATTTTATGGATTTATCTCTTTTGATACTTTTTAAATACATAAATGTTATCCAAAATCACAATTTCACGCATATTTACCACCTCCAAGACCACAAATGAACCATAGACATTTCTAAACTTCATGAAATGTTGTTAGAATATGTTTAAGACATAAAAATGATCTTTATTAACCCCTAATAATATATGACACAAATTTACCATGCCTTATCTCTTTATGACATGCCTAAACCACTATATGACCAAAATATGACATTACCTTAACTTCTCCAAACTAACTTTAAACAATGATAACAAGGTTTAATGAAGACTCTTAGGGACCATATAATCATGAAAAGACCACATGACAAGATTATAAAAAGTTTGAATATATAAGGGGTGACAAATTTGACTCGGGGTCAAATTTGGTCCACATTCTTGGTAATTCATAGGGGTAGCATGCTTGAAATGCTAATAGGACCAATAGCTTTGCATGTCCATTAGGCAATGGAGTCTCTTTCACTGAGTTTTAGACTTGAATATACTTTTATCATGAATCAAATACTTATTTACCATAAAAACATATAAAATAAATAACAACAAGATATAGAGAAATAACAAGACACACACGTGTTATCGAGCACTTAGGGAACACAACAACAACATAAAAAAACTAAACTATACAAAAATAACCTAAAAATAACTCCTTCCTCTTAGATAAAAGGGGACACTTGCACCATCTCTTACTCTATGAGATGCAAGAGGGAATGAAACAAGTTATCTCTTGGGCCTTGCTCTTGATGTCTTCAACTCCTTCATGCTTGTTGATCTTCTCGACATGACTTTAAATGAAATAATGATAGCTAAAAACATGTCACCTATGAAGGTGAACTCTTCTTATGTTTTAAAAATCCTCTCATGATGATCTCCAACTAAAACTTTTTTCAATTATGCTTCATATAAGTGTGTTTCTTTGACCTTCATGCCATATTTAATGACATTAAATTTATCACCAATTGTTTCAAGATCATCAAGATATTCAAGGATATTTACATAGTCAATCCAATCTTTATCATTGTCCTTAATGGAGACATCTTGAACAATATTTTTAGGAATATGATATTCAAAAGGTAATATACATTTGAAAATTAATTCAACCTCTTAGAGGAGTTCAATATATTTTTGCCAATCACTTTTATCTTCTTTCTCTTTAAGAACCACAACTTCTTTAACTTCATCTCCATGTTCATTGTGTACTTCATCAAATTCAATTTGCTTATTTGAATAGTCTTCAACTTCAACGTGATACAACTTGTTCGATTTTGGATAGCATAAGATCTTATTTTTAAAACACACCATCAAGAGGAAAGTTATCTTCAAGAGTCTCTTCAAACTAACCAGCAAGAGGTGTAGGCTCTTGAATAGCTTCAAATTCATCATAAATCTCATTAGACTTCTATCATAAGACATATTGCTCCATAGAGTTGGAATAAATTCAACCTCAAGTTTTTTTAAGATTCAAACTCTTGATATTGCTCTCGAGTCTCAACCAACTCAGCTAGTATGATGTTTCCCTCAAGCACCTTCTTTTCCATGTCTTGATCAACCTCTTTATGAGAAACTACAACATCATCAAGGTCATCTCCTTTTTCATTTAAGAATATTGACTTATGCTTGTCTTCACTAAGGGGAGTACCTATAGTGAACTCTCCATCGTAGACACTTGAGTCATTTTATTTATCACTATAAATTTAGCTTGATCTTCTTCACTTATCTTCCATAGAAGGGTTTTGATTCAAGAAGGGATGAGATGGGAGGGTGGTGAATAGGTTCATGGGTTATAAAGGGAATATGAGGTGTGGTGGATGGCTCATGAATGGGAATGGTAATGGAGGTTTTTTGAAAAGACTCTTGGGGAGATTGGGCAATGGAGGAGACATATTATTCAATAAGGGATTCATTTTACTCATAGGCTTATTGAGGCTCTTCATTAGCTGCAAATTGACCTTTAACGTCTTGATTTTACCATATTTCTAATCTATCTATCCACCATTGGATACATTTTATATCCAAGTACAACTGATCAATGATAGCATATTGGGTTTCCTCTTCAACCAACCTTAACATATTCATCAACCTTTGAACTAAATCTCTCAACAACTCTATGAGATGAATAGGGATCACATCAAACTCTTCATTATCATCTCCTCTTCATGATATAGCACACTTGGCATGAGTACTAACAAGGATTTATCATGAGATGGAATTGAATTAGGAGGGGAGGAGTATGACTTCTATAAATCATGGTGAGGTTGATATGAATCATAGGGCTAGTAGGAGTCATATTGAAGTTGATAAGAAGGCACTTATTGATACTCTTATTAATATCCTTCCTCATAGGCTTCTTAATAGGGTTGATCAACAACATTATGATCATATAAAGGTGGATTAGGCTGACCATAGGAATACCATGACTCATAAGGATGGTAAAAATATTGATAGGGATATTGAGACACATAGTTAGGGTCATGACAAGGTTGATAAGGAGGTGTATAGTAGAAGTTATCCTCATACTTAGACATTCTAACTTCATGAGTCAAATTAAAACACAAAATATCATCAAATACTTTTCATAATAATTACTTGGGCTGTTAGAACCAACTGATTGTTTTTGGAGTCACCATTGGTGTTTTTGAATGCCTCCAAAGTCTAATATCTAGAAGAACACACCAAAAATTATTCCACTCTTTTGAACCTTAGTCCCATTGGGCATGCTATAAATATTGTCACTCAATTTTTCACCATTGAAGAGTAGTTTAATATTTATCCAAATTGAATTGAACATGGGATTACCCCTAGGCCTATGAGTTACCTATAGCAAGGGTAAACATCTAGACTAAAGGGATAGGTCTCTAGATTTTTCTTGATTTCTCATCACCTATACTACTAGCTAATTTAAATAAAAAGGTAGAGAGAAAACATAAAGTGAACATATATTAATG
This sequence comes from Torreya grandis, assembly GCA_037957365.1. Taxonomy (NCBI): domain Eukaryota; kingdom Viridiplantae; phylum Streptophyta; class Pinopsida; order Cupressales; family Taxaceae; genus Torreya; species Torreya grandis. The sequence continues at coordinate 1,715,500 of JARHVA010000458.1, forward strand.
AGGTGATGCACCAATTATAACTTGACCACTACCAACCAATTGTGATTACACTTCAAACAAAAGCCTATTCTACATATAACATTAATCCAAATCTATCCTTTGAATTAGTATTTATCATGGAGGTTTGTGTAGCAAACTTAAGCTAGGAGGACTAAACAAAAGGTCATAAAATGAAATTAGTGGAGAGACAACTCACTAAAATCATGAAATATTCATTTTAACACTTCAAGAGACCCACAAAAGACTTTCAAAGTGAAATATGAATGCAAACAAGGAAAACATGCTAAGGAAAAGAATCTATCACTTATTAAGAGTAACTAGCCTAACATACACATTGAAACAACTCATGGATAAGGTAAAATAGATTGTTCTTTATTGAGCAAAGGCTATAAATGAGGAGGGCTTCTCCATACTTAGAAAGAGGATACAAACTTATCCAATTGTGGCTCAAAATATAGAGAAAGTGAGAGAGAAGAAAAGAAAGGTGTATGAGAGAGAGAGAGGGTAGACAAGAGTCCATGTGAGTTATAAATATATAGGAGTTATGTAAATTTCTTAATAGGTCCAAAGTACCATATGTATCTATTTTAAAGAGGCTCTAACCCTTCAAGTGGTGTAGGAGTTGAAATGTTTACTTGACACCTTGACTAGCTTCTTAAAACTACCCTTTACCTTGGCATGTTGAAGGACAAGTGGCCTTATTGATGGTAAAATAATATTATCCTACCCCTTTACTCTAATCTTGACACCTCTTAACTAACTCCATCAGGTTCTCCTTAACACATCTCTTCACTCTCTTGTTAGGTGTCAAGAGGAGTCTTCATCTCCAACTTTTCACACACATGTCAAAACCTATATTTGTCTTCTTTAGGTCATCCAAACTTCATGTATGGTCTATTAAACTCGTATTTTACCTTTAAAAATCCATTTTAAGGCCTCAAACTAGCCCCAAAAATTCATTATCTACCAAAAGCCTCATTTATTATATCCCTAAAATCATACAAACCTCCTTGATGGTGAGAATATAAGGGAATATTATAGTACCTAGTATGGATTTACATCTCTAGGTTCAAATTCAAGATCAGAAAGTGAGTGAAATTATTTATTTTTGCCTTTTCTCTCTCTTAAATAGGCCTCAATTAGGCCTCCCTACCAAGAGACTAAGAAATGGCTCCATAATCTCCCCACATGTGCCAACCCCCAACTAAGAGTGTGATTCACTTATACAACCTCCTCATTTTTCTCCATGCCAAATTTAAAGATTTGAAAACTTGTACAGACTTGTCAAACATTAAAAATCAATCTTTTAGGGCATGCTATGTATGGTCCTATACCTAAAAGTATGGTCCAATGGCATGGGGTTATTCTTAGGGGAGTTTTGAAGATGTTCTAGGACATTTATAAGTTTTTATTATTCATCTAAAGGCATAAAATTTCATTTCTCTCTCATCAGGTCCTTGTAACTCTCTTAGGCAACCTGAAAGTGCCTTAAGTTCTTAATGATAGTTCATATGGATTAGGGAAAGAAAATACCAAACATATAAACAAAATGGAAGTATATCAGGGTGGATAAATTCCCTTAATATCCAAAGGTCCCACGTAATACTTGTGTTTTTTACTGAGCAAAAGAAACTAGTCTCTCATGTTGGTACTGAGCATGTTATGAGGTTTAGGAACAAATTAAGTTATTTTGGTAGTTGTATGAGTTTCATTTGATTTATAATGGCCTAAATGAGGCATGTTATGTTCTAATTAACATATTTTAATGGATTTCCAACCACCTTCTTCCATCAAACCTATATTATATCCCATCAATTTATGCCTAGGGTTATTGAACCAAGCAAACTGTCATACCCTAACTTCCTATTTTCACCTTTTTCTCTATTTATTTCAGGTATATAACCTCATTAAAGGTATAAAAATGTTATAACATCACTTAAATGTCTAAAAAAATCATCCCATCTCTAACTAACTTCCCTTCACTCTGCCATCTTCTTAAATGGCTATTTTGTAGGCCTGGGTATGTACTAGGCATGTGTGTGACTGTGTTTATTTCACTACCAGGGGTCTAATTTCTTATTGAAGTGTTTGTATAAAAATTTTAATAAATTATAAAGGTCTCCAAATCTCATTATTCACTACAAATATCATCTTATGACTGGTCATATCTTAAGGTTTGCCTATGGAAACCTATGTATACAATGAGGTCTGTATGGGGTTTAGAACAAGGTGTGCCAACATGTTGTATCCATTTATTGATTGAATATTATACTATGATGTAATATTTTCATTACCCTATAATCATCATAGAAACATCATATTCTCCCTCAGTCATTCTAACCTTCCAAACAAATACATCCACTTTCCATGGATAGGCAGACCTGTAGGTACAAGGATTATATATGCAAGGTTTCCAATGTCTGTCATATTCAGGTGGTCTTGATAGTGATGTGAGGATTTTTAGTCACTATGAAAATCTCCTCCAATATCCATATAAATCTATCAATCAAAAAATAAACTCCCATCTTTAGCTAGGTAGGTAGAGTTATTGCTAACCAAGATTGTGTGTGTTCATTTAGGTCTATGACCCCTGTTTTCTCATTTATCTATGAATCAATCATAACATATTTGAGTTAAATTATTTGAGGACCTTAATTTCATTTATATCCTTCAACATTAACACAAGCCACCATCTCAAGTTTTAAAAACCTTGAGTCATCCAAATAGACCTACAGGTTTGTGTATCTGCATGTGTGTGTTCATTTGAGATTGGTATACAATTTAGTGTTCTAAGATATTATTTCAAAATTGAAACCTTAAAAATACTATTTTCATTGACTGACTAAGAACTCCTTTAATATTTTAAACTCTATACTCTACTATTTTAGGCAACTTTTTGATGTGGCTGGATGTATGTATTTGAGAGTTTTGAGTGTGTTTGAGGCTTCTTAGGTCTTCCATGCTAGTCATTGTGAATCTCCACAAGATATTCTTGTCATTTTTTATGTCTTAAATACTTATAAAATATTTTAATTCCAAACTCCATCATGATTCCTAGCTAATACAAAATCATCAACTAGTTTTAGGTGGCCATAAGGGAATTCTGATTGTGTAAGTGGTATTAAAGTTGATATTGATCTCTAAAGTCATATTTCAAACCATTAAATGTCTATACTTGATGTTTTTTATGGTTTAATAACTTATAAATGTCTTGAATCTTCAAACATTATCAACCATCATTGTTCACATACATCCCTGTAGGTGACTGTCTACTTGGTTTGACTGTGTATGTGGCTAGAGGATTAATAATTTCTCACTACACCATGGTGATCTGAAAGTAATTATTGCTCATTCTAGGTATTTTTTCAATTAATTTAAAATACATTATCCTCTTCAAGGTCTTTCACAACATTTTTAGTCATTTTTCCCTACATAAAGTACTGTAGATGTATATTTGGTGTCTTAGGTAGTCATTTAGCCACCACTTGGATTTTAGGTATTGGGATACCTCATTAATTCATGACCTATTAAAATTATAACCATGATGGTGAATTTATGTCTACGATAACCTTCATTAAACATGAGCACCATTGGATTTATCTTGGATGATAGACCTATAGGTCTATAGGTGATTGTTTAGCAACCTTAGAAGTTTTAAAGCCTTTAAAAGTACAACATGGTCACTAGGACTATAATATCATTGAATTATTTGTATTAACACACTATAAAAATAAAATAAAACTATAAAAATCCATGAAAATGCATATTCAAACTATTTAAATCACCTTTCAATGTAAGCATATAGACGCAGTCCATAAAGTGGATGAAAAAGTGACCATTTGGAACTTGTAAGGAATATCTATCTGATCAGGAAGACTTGAATGGATTAAAAGGATATTAGAAGAAAGTTAATAATGAATCAAAATAATTAAATCATTTGGAGACCTCAAAAACATAGAAAACAATTCTAGTCATCTCAAACTATGCACAAGACTCACTTTGCTTACCAAAATACCATCCACACATGCCACCATGATGAATGATTATATGTGAGGCATATAAAAACCTCTAATAACTCACTCCAACTAGTTTCATACAACCAAATCATTTAAAATTGCACTAGAGTTATACCAAACTCAGCATGTGGGGGTTTAGGCTTTCAAAAAGTAGTTTGGATCCTTATCAATTATTCATAAAGCTAAGGATACCAAGTCACCAACAAATTCTTCAAATTATAATTCCATAGGTGTCCCAAAAAGTTTCCAAATATTATCCCCAAACTCAACCTTTATGACCTATGCCATCTGATTAAATTTGGACTTCACTAGCTTATGAATGGGATGATGGGAGAGAAAAAGATATTTTTTCAATTGTGGAGTTCCAAATTTCTTCCCTAGATTATTCCTAAAATTTAGAAGCTTAAAGGACACTATAACTCTTTTCACTTGAAAGTGACTTCCAAAAGTATGTACAACTTCTTTAACTCTTCATGATGGCATTGAAATGCAATATTCTAACTTTGTTATGATTCTCTAATAGGTGTGGTAGTTGTGTAACTACTCTAATCTCTTTATAAGGGGTATTTTACATATTTATCTCTTTGATTACTTTTGACATACATAATTTTTAGCCAAAATCACATTTTCATGCATATTTACCACCTCCAAGACCACAAATGAACCTTAGATATTACAAAACTTCCTATAATGTTTTAAAAAGATGTTTAAGACATAAAATGACATTGATAAACCCCTAATTACCTATTGAACAACTTGACCATGCATTATCTCTCCATGACATGCCTAAACCACTATATGACCAAAATATGACATTACCTTAACTTCTTCAAACTAACCTTAAACAATGTTAACAAGGTTTAATGAAGACTCTTAGGAACCATATAAGAATGAAAAGACCACATGATAAGACTATGAAAAATTTGAATATATAAGGGGTGACAAATTTGGTCAACATTAACCACTGATAAAGATGAAAAAGTCTCTCATGAAGTTGAGATTCCTCCTAGTGAACATAGAAAGAGGCCTGAAAATGAGGTTATAGAAGTTAAAGAGAATTTCCAAGAATACAAAAATTATAATGTGCAAAAATTAGATCATTTTGAAATATGGGAAAAAAATTTGGAACCCATAAAAGAGTTTGAACAACTTGAAGAAGTTCTAAGACATAATGACTCTCTTCAAGTTACCATAGATAATTAAGAGTAGCCTATGGATGAAGAAGAGATAGTATTTTTTGTGCCAAGAAACCAAGATTGGGACCAATATTAATTTGTTCTTGACTCACATAGTCATTTAATACACAAATTAATGAAGCAAGAAGGCCTGGTTGCTAGTCAGGGAGACCATGAACATGCTAATAGATTAGACTTAACTCAACATATGAAAATATGATTTCATGGTGTCATGGTGACCTCAATAGATTCCCATTTGATCCTATATAAAGAATATATGTTGAGGTCAGTTGTGTATAGTAGATTATTTATGTTATGTTTTAGCCAAGTGATTTATTAGCATAAGTGTGTGTGTTGTCTTGTTTTGTTTTAGTTTTTTCTATGTTGTATTTATGTTTTAGGAGGTGTTTCATTTTTTCATATTTTTCAAGGTAGTATTGATCTGGGCAACACTTTAGGGGATAACTTGGGTGACAGTTCCATCCCAATTGATGACAGAACTTCTTGGAGCCATAACTTTTGCACCGTAGCTCCAATTGGCTCACCATTTGAACCATTGGAAAGATAAGAATGAGGAGAATTATAAGATATTGCATGGATATTTTTTTAATGAAGTTTTAACCCAAAAAACCCAATGTAAGTTTCCCAAATTTCAATTTTAGTAGTGCAGTCTAAAAATAGTAAGTTTCTAAAAATAGTAATTCCTTGAATTTTGTATTATTTTAAAGCATGGAAGTCAAACCACTTAATATCCCTCAATATTGGTGACCTTACAAATCCTCCCAATACTTTAAAAATAGGTATAAATTAATATGTAACCCAAAATGTAAAATCAGACATCTCTTCCTAGAGATAAGCATATAGTTGTATTGCGATCTTGAGTAATAATACATCTCTTCTCAGATAATTCATTATTACTATGTTATTTATATGTTCTTGAAATATTTATCAACTAGAACTTTTGAGTTTTGGATCAGTGGTATCAGATTGGTTTGTCTTGAGAGTGTATGAACTTGAGGATGAGGTCAGGCTATAAGAAGCTTGGGTGGAAAATAATAGAGCTTCCAAACTATGCACCTATTCACTCCAAATGACTTCAAATGGCAGATGACACTGAGAAATCTGATCCTTTCAAGTAAATAGTGATTGAATCCCTCTAATGGAAATAAGCACAAATGATGCAACAATTTTCCCAAATTATTTAATAACTCTTAATGGGAAAGTCTAGCTCCTTAGCTGCACTTCCTAGCTCCTCATCCATGGAACATCCTTTCAGTGCCCTAACACCCTTTAAGGTTTAGGTGAATTTTGATATTCCTACATTTTAAGGCAAAATCAAATCTGATGTAGTATAAAATTGGTTAGATTAATTATCTTCATACTTCTTTGTAAATAAATTCACCGATGGAGAAAAGATCACTTTTGCTCTTTTTAAAGCATCATTGCCCTTGACAAAATAGTGGGAAGAATAGAAAAAAGAGGTTCAATATAGATGACATTGGCCTTGAGGTGGAAACTACCTAGGATGATTTCATGGAAGAGGTGAAAGAAGAATATTATCCCATTAGAGCATATGATGATTTGTAAATACAGTGGCAACAACTTTGCCAAGGTAAGGACCAATCTGTTTAAGATTACATAGATATTTTTCATTCTTTATCTATAAGATTGGGCAACCAACAAAGTGAGAAACATAAGACTCTCAAATATCATGGTGGACTACAATGGTACATATGGGGGGAAATGGAAATCTTCAATTTGGATACCCTCGGTGAGGCATACAAATTCGTAGTGAAGATTGAGTAGAAGCATGGTAGAAATAATATGAAGAGTCAGCCATCAAAATGGAAAAGTGACAAGGAAGGTCAAACACTAGGCCAAAATTAGAAGCAAAAGGAGTTTCAAGATAAAAAACCCTAGAAAGGGAAGGCTAGAAAATGGTGTGATTACCACAAAACTGAAACTCACTCCAAAGAAGAATGTTGAGCCATCAAGTCATTACTTCTTGAGTCAAAATACATGAAATATACTAATCTGTCTCATACACAACCCAAATTTGAAGAGGATGAAGAATAAACTATAGATACTGAGCCTGACACCATTATCACTTCATCATAGACCCGTGAGGAAAGGCTAGATGACAAGGAAAGATTGTTTCACTCAAAATTATGGGTAAAAGGTAAGCCTCTACATTTCATTCTTGATAGTGGGAGTCAAAATAATTTAATCTCTGCTAAAGTTGTGAAAAATCTAAATCTATCCATGAAGTCTCATCTAAAGCCATACAGTATTGGATGGTTGAGCCTAGGGAGAGACCTTCGTGTCACCCATTAGTGTCTTCTTTCATATGCAATAAGACCTTTCCAAGATGAAGTCTTGTGTGATGTGGTCAATATAGATGTTTGTGATGTACTCCTTGGTTAGCCATTCATGTATGAGTGACATGGCATCTATGAATCACAAACCTAAAGAATCACCCTCACTCTTATTCAAGTCTATCTCTACCTCCCACATCTATCTCCCTCATCAGTGCTAAGTAATATAAGAGATTGGCGGAGAAGACAAAGCAATTTTTTCTCATGGTGGTCAAACCACAAAAATCCAAGAAGGCTAATGTTGTAGTCCTGACTACACAATCAACACAATAACAAAATTAGATAGGGTGAATCATAGGAGAATATGATGACTTATTCAAGTCACCCACATGAGTTCCACTGCATTTCTAGGTAAAACTTTCTATCAATTTGATACCAAGATCACCTTTGCCTAACAGTCCTATGTATCACAGATAATTTTTGGAGAATGATGAGATAAAAAGACAAATTCAAGAATTGATCCAAAAGGGTCACATCAGACCAAGCTCTTCACCTTGTGGTAGCCCAATTGTCTTGGCACCAAAGAAAGATGGAATATGGAGGCTTTGCATTGACTATTGAACCTTGAATAAAATCATTGAAGAAACTATTCTAAAATCATGCTTGTGAAGGATTTAAATGCTCATAAAGGACAAAAACCTATTCATATTCCTCATTAGCCTCCTTGGCAACCCAGGAAGGCACAATAGTTTTCACTCAAAACAATATTTAGATGAGATGTATGGTAAAATGATCCTAGGGGTAGATGGGGGACCTTATGCCCTAAAGACTTCATGCATTAATTAATTAATGCAAGGGATATGATATATGAATCATTGATAATACATTTTGTGTTCTTAATCTACCTAAAAATCCCAATGGCTTGGTCTTTCTCTTTGTTATCAACTTTGAGAATAGGTTGTGCATTTTGGTGGTTGGTAAAATGTTCTCTAGGTTTATAAGATCCTATAAAATTTCAAATTTGGAACATGTAACTCCTATATCAATAATATAGTGTGAAATATATTATTTTTACCAATAATTATAGGTAAAGTCAAGGTTTTTAAGCTATAGGATGTTCCAACACTTTAAGATACTTGAAAGAAGATTTCTCACCTTGTCCCATCTTCAACATCATCTCCAGGTGATTTCACATACATGCAAAACTAAGATGCAAATGTATAGGTTAGAATCAAAGGAGGAGAGAGCTTTAATATCCTCTATAAGCATAATAAGGAAGATTATTAATGAATTTGTGGAGCTCATACTTTGAAAATACTAAAAACAAGACACAGTGCTCAACATTTCTTTAAATAAATTGGAGTAATAAGAAGTAGGAGGTTTTGATATAAAGGCAAAAGTATGCAATGATTCTCAAATGTGAGAGAAAAATCTATAGGGATGAGTAGTTGAATGAGAAAAAATAATGTAAATTTTTGTATTAAGTAGGGTTTGTTGGGACATCAAAAGAAAATTTACAAAGTAAAAAAATATTCAAGACTCATAATATAAGGATCACCACCAAGTTTGAGTCAATATGTATTAAAGAGAGTCTGTTTAGGCTTATAAGAGACATCAAATGGTCAATATGGATATATGGGTCCTAACTGGAAAAAACCAATAGAGTGAATTGATTTTTCATAGGTAGAAGATGATCTAGAAATTCCCTTACAAAATCTAACAAATGGGTTGATTTATTACTAACCTTAACTAAGTAGGTTCATAGTAATATATCATTCTTGAACCATGGTCTTGAACACCTACCTATAGGCCTCAATAGATACATAAAATCTTGTAATATTCATGATGAGGAAAGGTTAAATTATATGGTGTTAATTGAAGGACCCAAAGGTCACATAGGTTAGAGAAGACATGAAAAAAAAGGAGACCTCATTGGGACACTATAAGAATAATGACTAACTCAAAGCACCCTATTATAAAATCCCACCATACAATGAGCTCCAATTTCTAACTACATGTCAATCTAGGCCTTAGTGAATAAGATACCAATTATAATGGTATTTTATGGATGTCCAAGAGGTTTTAAATTTTGGAGATATGATGAATAAGGTAAATGAATTACTAGTATCATTAAGAAGGTAATTCAATCCAAAATAATTCAATCTAGTGAACCTTGTAGTCAAGATACCCCAATGACTACATACAGGAATATTTCATTTAGAAAGGAGAAAAGATGCATATTATAGTGGATGAAATTTCTTGGAGAGGTTTTTATAGGGTTAAAATAACACAACGAATATCCCAATACTTACCAAAGATCATCAAAGTGCGAAAAACATCTTGAAGAGAAGGTAACCTCAAACTGTTACCTACAGGCTTGTATTGGAAAATGGGAGAGTAATGTGAAACCAAATAGGATATTAGGGAAAATAAAGCATGTAAACTTCAAAATAAATTATAAAAAAAAATTCATAGAGTTTCTTAAGGTGGCAAAGGGCAATGAAAATGTCAAAGGGTCTAACTAGGCCTAAAAGACCTAAATGATCGTACATAGGTATGTGAGTAAAAAGGGTGAAAATGATTGTAAGTTTTTTCAAGATTTTATAACCTTTGGAGATTCATAATACATTTATTAGGTATTACATGGAGTTTTTAACTCTTTTCTTGATGAAGAAGATGCTAAAATATAACAATTAGGGTCAAAGGTACTAATCTACATACAAACCCTATGTATAAGCAAGTCAAGACTCAAGATAAATTAGAGAGTAAACACCTTTGGGAAAAAAATTATAGACATATAATATGATATATATAATTCCTTTAATTCAATTCTAACAAACGAAGTGCATTTTGAGGATTTTAGACCAAAAAAACCTTTCCTTAGATTTCACACTCAGATTTGCTAGCCTTAGGGACTCTAAATCTTACTTAGAACCTAACTGAGAAGGTATATGGTGGTAAAAGGAGTTTTTAGGAGTTTATTAGGGTATTATGAAATAATATCACAACATTTATTGATCTCTAATATTCATATGTAGTATGAAAAATTCTAAGAAAGATTGTCACCTCGAAATGACCTAAAAACTTCATAAGAAGCCCAAGAAGGTTACTTTTGAAACTCATAACTTCATTAAATTTGTATATGGTTTAAAATAGTGTTTTATAGTGGTAATAGGGTCCATATGATCCAACCTTATGGTATTAATATGTTAGTTAGGGCCCTATTTTCTATGAATGATTACTAATAAGGTAGACATCCTAAATCCCTCTTATCCCTCTCAAACATACCTAATGGAGAATATTGGTTATAAAAGTTCCAAAAATGGATTGGTTTGAATTAAAATCCACCTAAATTACATATTTATGTCCCATGGTAATTTTAATTAAATCCTTTTTTTGCATGTGTGAAGTGGAAGAGGGTGCAAAATAGGTCCAAAACTCAGTAAGATCTATGTACAAAAAGGTTTATAGATTGGTATATATATCTAGTATTTGTCATTATACCTTAGTATATTTGTGTTTTTAAATGTTTTTAAAATATGTAAGGATAATTTTCATGCATCAGGACTCTTTTATTGTGTCTACACAAATGTTAGAATGCAAAGTCATCATGACTGTGTTTGAAGGTAAAATGGTAGACCTGAGTAAGCAAGTGAGAGTGATGAGTTGGATGATCAATGCCCTTATATAAAGAATTAAAATCATATGTTTTTGTTTTTTATGACTTTAATAACCTATCCATACTTTTCATTTTCTTTTAAATTAATATAATAGGTTGGATCATTGAAGCCAAAATGGCTTGTCTTGCTATGAGAGAGAAGGTCAATAGATTGGTCTGTAAAACCAATAGTTGCCACTAGAACTTGTGATCTATCTATTAAAGGATGTTATATAGGTAACATATGAAATATTAATTTTCAAAATAATTATTTTAAGTGTCCTTATATAAATTTAAAATAGCATTCATCAGGACTATGTTTTTAAGGATTCTGAATAGTTTTTTGTATGTTAGTGAAGAGTTGTTCTTGAACCATTATGTCTTGAGTCAAGCTATAACAAGAATGTGGTAATGTTATATAGATAAAATTGGATATTATACATGAATATTTAGTGTTTTAAATTTCCATTACATTAAATATAATCCTAATACTTCATGACTATGTTTTTAGGCTTGTTAGCAGTTTTGAGTGAGCTATTTGCACAGAAGGGTTTGAGTCCTTTTGTATTGAGTTATGAGATATAATGCACATGGTGATGACACTAAGGTCATGATAATTATTTTTATATGTTTTTTTTTATTTTTTAATATTATATTTGTTTTTATGATTCAATATTTTATGACATACTTTCTAAGTGTGCACAGGCCTAATATGAATAGTACAAATGGAATGCTCCGAGTAGTAGGTTGAGCTAAGAGAAGCTATGAAGGTATGATGAGATTTTTATGGGTATATTTAGGTTTAATATTATGTATTAATACCATGTTAATTTTTATAATCTACTCCAATAATATCCATTTATAACATATGATAAATAGGCCTAATGAGATCAGGTATCCATACGACCTAAAGAAAGAATACAACCTGTTAAACTTTGGCTGACCTAATGGCTAGTTTATTAATGTTTGAATGCATGTGATAAAAATTTAATGTCTGACCAAGGTGTGTGAGATCAAGTAAATTATATAAAAATAAGGTCTAATAGGCTTATTTGGGTGTTGAAGAAAAGAGGCTAATTAATAGAATAAAAGGGTAGTTTATGAAGAAAAAGAGGTTTTGTATACCATAATAAGAGGGGATAAATGCTATTATGAACATATAAAAAAGTTTATTCATGTGTATGTCAATGTAAATTAACCTAATAAGCCTACTAAGAGGCATATTGAGCTAGGAATTTCAATAGGCAAATGTCAATGTCAGTTAACCTAATAAGCCTACTAAGAGGCATATATTGAGAGAGAGAGAGAGAGAGAGAGAGAGAGAGAGAGAGAGAGAGAGAGAGAGAGAGAGAGAGAGAGAGAGAGAGAGAGAGAGAGAGAGAGAGAGAGAGAGAGAGAGAGAGAACCATAAAGTAAAAGGGTGGAAAAATCATTGGTGGCTGAGTGGGTGATAGGTCACCATAAGTGTTAATTGAGTTGGTAATTGATCAATAAGGGGGTTGGTAACTCCTAACAAGTTGGTGCTTGATAAATCCAAGTGGGTGATTAGTGAATTAGGGTTTGGTTCTCCTTGCTGAGTTGGTGCTCAACTAAATATTGATTCATGGTATTATAGGACAAGTTTTCCAAGCTATGTTTTAGTGGGATTTTTCCCCTTAAGGGTTTTCCACTTACATATAGTGTTATCATGTTGTATGCTCATGTATGGTTACTATTTTGCTTTGATGGTTTGACATTGTTTACATGATGATTTCTCAATGAATGGTTAATGAGGATTAAATTATTATTTTAAAAGATCACTAATTCACCCCCCTCTCACTGATTGTGTTTCTAACATTTAGTATCAGAGTAAGTCCTTTGAGAGAGGCCTAATATCCTAAATTTGATCCTAAAAGAACAGGTTTGAAGTATGATGATGACAATGTTTATCATGATTGTAATGATGGTCTACCAAATAATGATGGTACTAGTAGAGTTGAAATAGAAGAATAAGGATGACAAGATGAGTTATGATCAACTCATTAACTAAAGTGAGTTGTTTACTATTATAGGATATAATTCAGATTTGGAAAAATGTCATTATATTCTTAGTAGCTTGAAAGGATTATGTAGAATACAAGTCAAAATTAAAACCTAAGTTGACAATAAAGTCTAGAAGGACATGAAAGAATTTTTAGTCTTATGATAATATGGAGATTTTGGAATCTCTTGTACTTATGTTATTTTAATGCCCTATGGAAGGGGTTACTCCTTTAGGCTTTATAGAGACACTCATATGTAAGTAGAAGCATGATGGATTCTTATTGAGCATTAACAATTATTCTAGAAGAGAAAGGTATAGGTCCAAGTGTCTCATATCTTCTTAATCAATGTTGTGTTGAGATCATAACATGGATGGAATAGGTCAAGGAATCAAGGTGTCTTACAAAGACTTATTATAAGACTTAAAGTATGTGCAGGTAACATGGTGAAGTAATCCCAAGTTTATGAGAAGTTGGTTTGCATTATATGGGTTTAAGATTTAGGTGTGGAAGCATTCAAAAGTGTTGTAAGGTAGATATTTGATGATGCTTTAACATTTATATGAAGTATTAGTGACACTCCTCTATCAATAGATGTATTAAGTTATAGTCAAAGAGATTCATCTTGAGAAGATATTTGTGGTGAAAAGTGCAAAGTTGCTAAATATTCTTAGCCATCAAGTGTTTTTGAGAGAAAACTTTAGCTTAGGAGGAGCTTTGTGTTCTTTGTTGATGTTCAGGTCCAAGGATCAGATAATAGTTTGTTAGAGGTGTAATTGTAGAGATGGGTTAAAACATATTCATATGATGACTTGATCAAACCAATCACATTCATGATAGTTTATGAATATCTCATGGAGATAAGGGGATCCAATCATGTTCATAGAATAGGTGTATAATGCCAAGAAGGTATAAAAAGACATAGAAACATATTGGATGTTGTGATAGGACTGAGGGCATGATGAATGTTTAAGCAAGGAAATAATGATGGATATTATCCATCATTATGTTAGTAGATGATATGGATTAATGATGTATAAAGTAATGAGCATGTATTATTGTTTGTGTTTATATGATTTTTGAGCATATTTGCATTGAGGTAACAATACCCAAATGAGGAGTTCATTTCATGAGTGCACATATTGTGAAGATTAAGAGGGAGTCCCTTTGTCTATAAAGAGGTCTGATTCAGATAAGGTGATGGTATGATGGTTAAAACATAAGGCTCTCATGGTTTTATATCCAATATTCAAGATGACAATCAAATACTATGATGAGAAGACTTGAGGTAGCTATGAGCTAAAGATGAGTGTGAGAGGTGTGTTGATCAGTCATCAAATACAAATCATGTGTGGGCAAGGATGTCATAAATAAAAAAATAGTAGTCAAGATGCATGGAGATAAGGGATCATGGTTATATAGATTTTACTAGACCCATAGTCAAATTTTTAATTAATGTCAAAGGGGCAGAGATAATTCATAAATAAGAAGAGAGAATTTTAAAAATATTTGTAAGTGTGGTTTCCATCAATGTTTCTAAATGTTGTTGTCATCAATGACAAAGGGGAAGATTATTGAGGTGTTGACATTGATGTCAATAGAGTGTTGTCATTAATATCATGATAATGTTGTGTATGGTCATTGATGTCAAGTTGATTGATGTCAAAGTTGATGATGTCATGAGGTGCCTATTGAGGGATGATATAAAGAGACCTTGTGTGAAGGTGTGAGTAAGGTAACTTGGAAGAGTGTAGTGATGATAAGAATACAATGAGTGTGGTCATGATTAGTATGAATATATATAGTTAATTTTTTGATAAATATGACTTGAAAAGCCTAGTAATAGTTTGAAGATGTCAAGAGCAAGAGGCTTGATAAGGTATGAGCATATGATGCATATTATTATGCATAAAGAGGCATGGTGGCATAGTGAGTTGGAATTTTTCAAGACTATAAAGTTTATATAATTTTGATATCAAGTATATTTTAGGATAAGGTGGCTTGTGAACTGGGTTATAGTATAGTCCCTATGTAAAGGCACTAATCATAACATGAGGAGACCTTATATAAAGGCATGGGCTTGGTTTCTTGGTGATATGAGTGGTATCAAGCATGTGATAACATATATGTTAGTGGTTAATCATCGTAAGAGGGTGTTGATCATGATATTGCTATTTTGATAGAATGAAAGGAGGCATCAAGATCAAGTATTTGAGTTACTTAAGACTAGTCATGGTATGAGAAGTCCTAGTGAGGATGTTTGAGCATAGTATCTTAGTGAAATGGATACATAGAGGAATAAGAGGTTGTATGAGGTTACTTGAGTAGGTATATGAGGTTTTGAATCATTTATGATAATATTAGAGTGATCCTATATGGGTAGAACCTACAAGATTAGCATGTAACAAGACTAGCTCTAGACTATGTATAACCTAATGAGGGGTCATGAGATGTTGTCAAGACTTATGAAGGATAAAAAGTAGTGTTATAGCTTGTGAGAAGTTTCTTGAGTATGTGAGTAAGGTATAGAGTGTATGGATAGTGGTTACAAGGTTAGTTTTAGGGTTGAATGTGACCTATAGGTGAAAAGCCTAGAGAACAAGAGAGAGATGGTGGCCAATTGAGGCATGAGATCAGTTTTCCAAGGAAATATTGAAAAAGTGAGTATGGATAAAGGTTTTAAAAGTTTTTTAAGGTGTTTTATTTTTTATGGGGTTATGGTTTGAAGAAGAAATCTTGAAATGTTGTTTTGAGGTCTCTAGAGTACATACAGTAAAGGTTTCCAAGCCCCATAGACACTTTATGATGCTTGTTGGCATGTGTGAATGTTGCATGGGAAGTTGATATATTAGGGAGAGATGGATAAGTGTCATAGAAATTATTTCCAAGCATTAGGAGTTGTTTTCATGGGTATATCTTTATAAACAAACCTTAAGAATATAAACTGGTATAAAACCCTCATAGTGACCCAATATGGAATATATTAATGGAAATGGATAATAATGGATTGGATGAACTATTATTATGGTTGGGTCATGTAGTTTACTCTCAAAGGTATCTCCAAGTGGCATTATTTTTCTAGGAGAGAGAGTGGACCCCATACAAAAGTGTTTGTTTCTCAAAAATTTGGTGTAGCAAATAGAGTTGACCAATTCAAACTATGAAAGTAATTATAGGTCAAAGTTTAATAATTTTTTTTTATTTACATGGTGGTTTATTATTATGTTATAGACCTTAAATATGATAAATTTTTCATGGAGGTTTACATATTGCTAAAAAGGCCTAGTAAGCTAAACAGTGAGAAAAACCAGGGAGAAGTAGGAATGAGATTAGGGATATGATGTCATGAATTAGGGTTAAATAAAAATACATGGGTATGTTGTATAAGACATTTAATTCATGTTAATTTTGGTTATATGTTTTGGTAATCCTTTTATATAGCAGAAAATTGCTCTCAAAGGTGACTTGTCTTGCTCAATAAGATCTATGTACAGAGAGGTTCAAAGATTGGTCTATATGTATAGTATTTGTCATTATAACTTAGTATATATGTGTTTTTAAATTTTCTTAAGATCACTAAGGATCATGTTCAATCATCAAGAATATTTAATTATGTCTACATAGATGTTATAATGCAAATTCATCATGACTATGTTGGAAGGTAAACTAGCAGACTTGAGTAAGCAAGTGGGAGTGATAAGTTACAAGGTCTATGCCCTTAGCTAAAGCATTGAAATCATATGTTTTTTTTTTTTAATGAATTGAATAACCTATCCATTATTTTCATGAGCTTGGAAGTTAATATAAGAGGTTGGATCTGTAGAGAGGATTACAAAGCAAGTTAGTCAAGCATTAGTCCATAAATAATGAAACGTGTATAAAGAACTAACTAACCAAGCATATATATTCCTATGGGAATTACAAAGCATAGAAAGAAACAAATGAAAGAAAATAGCACCATATTACCTTCCCAAATGGATTCACCATACCCATGTGGCTCAAAAACATGTTTTCCCTTGATCAAGCATCCTTGTCTTTGTCAATAATGGTGGTAAGGTCCTCCAATGCCTCAAGAACACTCCACAAAACCTAGGATCATGATTCCAAATAACTAAACTAGCCTATCAATGAAGCTTGAAATAAAAATATATGATCAAATTAAAAACCTTGTGGAAATAATTTAATATTATAAATTTTCAATATTTAATCTTTTGAATATATTTGAGCATAATAACCTTACACCAAAATAGCTTAAAATTCATGTCCATGGCCTCTCTATTTATATATTTTTGAGATTGATCAAGATCAACCATGACCATCAATCTTACAATTGAGATGTGTGGCTATGGATAATCCTAATATTTGTAATTAAATCCATAATTATCTTCATCATGACCTTAGAAGAAGAGGCATTTAAGAGGCATGGCATGCATTAACTAGGCATGGGTGACCCATAATCCTAATATTTGTGGCATTTATGGCCTAGGGATGTCTTCCCAAGAAATGATGTCACCTAATGATGCAGTTAATAGGAATCAATTTTCAAACAAAAATATTCAAAAAATCTCATGGAAAATCCACTTAAGCTCTTGATTTGGATTAATTAGCCTTAAATAATGTTAATCAACATTTGTGTGATTATTTCAAAATTCATCCTTAACTAATCAAAATGGTTAGAAAGTCATATTATTGGGTCATAATTTGATTGGAGTGGAACTAGAAGGTGATGTTAGATATGTTAGAGATGTATTCCCATTTAGGATGTTCCCAACACCAAATAACAAAGGTATGTGATGTGTACCAATGAATTAGAATAAAAGAGTGATCCAAAGCACTAAATGGTGAAATTGTCATTTTGACTCGAAATGATCTAATGAAAGTTAGCTAGCCCATAAAATGAATTTCCCTATTTAGGGATACTTTAACTTAAATTAGAATTTTTAAGTGAAAATTTTGAACCATTTGTGATGTTTTATGGATTTTGACCTAAAATGTGTATTTGAGTGAAATTTGAGTAAGATTGACAATTTTAACACAAATAGTGTTAGGAATTGGATGTCTACATTTTTCCCCTGTTTGAGAAGGCGTAGCAAGACATTTAGGTGAAGTAATATCTTTTCAAAGAAGAGAGTTGTCAATAAGATATTAGAATAGACCCATGATGCCCCCTTGAGAGGACATACTAGGATGGAAGAAAAGGATGGACTCTCAAAAAGAGAGAGAAAGTGAGAGGTTAACCCATGGAATAGATCACATCTAGATGAGCTAATGCTTGCAAATAGGATTACCATCAATGATCAGAATATAATTAGGATTTTAATACACCCCAAAGATAGGGGGAATTGGAAAGATATAATCCATAAATGTAAGGGACACACTGTAAATGTACCCAATTTGAGAGTACAAGCTACGTGCTTACAACATTGATTAATCCCAAGACAAGTTGCATAATAAATATTACCATCATGGGATTAATTGTGGAGAGCTTGAAATTAAAGGAAAAGAGAGAACATTCTAATTTAGGAAGGCAAGAACCAGTATAATGGGGTCTCCAAAGAGAATAAGAAGTAATCTAATAGAACATATTTGATCATGATAAAATAGTTTTGCCCCAATAAGGTGAATCTTGATCATTTATAAAGAATAAACAATGACTTTTCCCTTGTAGATTTGATTTTATCAGATGTAGTTCAGATTTTTTGCCCTAACATGGGTAATTGGCAAGAAAAATAGCTCAAGGATATAACCAAAAATAGAGGTTAAAACAAGCGGGTGCAAACATACATGTGATGGTGTAATGGCTTGGAAAGCCATATAAAATCAAACATATGAGAATGTACAAAGTAATGAGAGAGATGAAAAGAAGAATGGAGATATCCGAGCTGACCTCAATATAAATTGAGCACTACCTACATAGTTCCATAGACTCATGTTCCAACATGAACTTCAGGCCAATGTAGTTCACCCAAGTTTGGGAGAGAATGGAATGAGAAATGATGAAAACCAGAACAAGAATTGATTAGACTCACAATGTATGAAAAGAGATGCATGTCTAATCATAAACTTGAGTACTAAAATGCATGCAACCTAGAATCCTAATTACATATCATGATCCTAGGTTTTGCAAAGTGTTCTTTAGAATCATTCATCGGAGCTGATGTTGACGTTAAGACATTGAGACTTGAGCACAAAAGTGATTGATATAACAAAATAAATTAGGCATCATAGGTATGAATAAGTTAGAATGACATAATATTCCAACTATGCTAATCCAGTTCACATGTGAATATCTATAACTAAGGATAATGGTGAAATAATGACCAAAATCAGAGTTATAGAAATTTACATTTAAACAAAAAAACAAAAATAAAGAAAGCTAAACATAAATTAACCTAACTTGAAATCAAGATATGATCTTAAGTAGGAAAAAAATGTTTTCAAAACAAAAGTCAAGAACATTTTAATGATATGAGACCAAGATATGAATAATCAAGATCCATGTGGACCATCAAGGCAGTTTTGAACACAAAAGAGAAAATTAAAATCAAACAAAAAAATAAGACACCAAAAACAATCAAAGAAATAAAATGGCTCAAGAACAACACAATAACATAGGATCAAGATATAAATAATAAAGATCCATGTGAATCATCAAGATGTTCTAAAACATAAAAGAGATAAGCAAAAATAAGCAAGGAAATACAAGACAAAAAATGGAACAAGAAGTAATAAAAAGAGAAAAGGAGGAGAAATAAAAGAAGAGGTGTGAAAGCACAATAAAAAACTAAGAAAACTCAAATAAGCACACACAAACAAAAACTTAGTATGGTTTAAAGGCAAATGTGCATGCATGTGCGGTAAAGGCATTACTTTCCACCATATCATAACAAAGAATAATGACACAATAATTGTTCCCTAATTAAAGAGGAACAATGATAAAAGAAATGGGGGAAGAAAGGAAAAGGAAGGAGTTGGCTGAGCTGACTCCAGATGTATAAGATAAGTGGATGTTACCTACATAGTTTCATAGATACATGTTCCAACATGAACTTTAGGCCAAATGTAGTTTTCCCTGGAAATGAGATAGAAGAAAAATGATGATGAGACCAGCATGATTAATGTTATAGAAGAAATGGAAGATAAGAAAAACAAATGAGAATGGTCTGACAAACAAGAAGTTGATGAGACAAAAAAGAATGATCTTGAAAAATGGTAAGTGCATGGGATAAGATGAAATAAACTACTGTTTATATGCTTGCAAAATAACAAGAGTGTAGCATGGTGGAATGAGAATGTATAAATATACAAAAGCATGAGATAATGTTTTTATACTTTTTTGGATCATGTTCTAATTTTTTTGGTATTTTCAAAGTATTTATAATATTTTTGGTGTTTTTGGGATAAAATATGCACAAGGTGGGACCATCTAGTTGAGGAGATGCATGTCCTGAGAGTATAAGTTCCAATAAGATAAATAAGCTGGCTACAACAGCCTATGCTCATATATAAATGAGAATGATGTGCTTGATTGCTAACAAAATGGTGAGAGTGTATGGAAAGAGAGACTGAGATGACCTCAACATGAATTGAGCCTGACCTACATGGTCCTAAAATTACCTCAAGTTATAGTAATTCTATCCACACAAAAGGTAGGGAAAAACCAACTAGGTCTAAACAAGTTCTCAAATTTGACAAATGGCCAGTCAAATGAAAATAGTGATGGTAAGGTGATGTAGTAATGCATGATAAACAAGTGTTTCCCCTTGTTTACCCATAGGCTATTATAACAAAAATACAATGACATAGGTTAATGATACTAATTTTACCATAGGTGGCTATAATTAGTAGCATGACTGGTGAAACATTGATTTGGCCATAGGTGGTTATAATCAAGCTCACATAAACAAGCTTAATACAGGATGGAAAATGAAAGATATCTTACCAGATCAACTATCACACTACTTTCATAGATTGTCATTATAAAAATGAATTAGATTGATTATTGAAACTTGATTGGAATCCCCCCACAAAAGGTGTAAAAAAAACCAAATGAACCAAGATCAAAATAGGATTGGGTAGGATGATTTAAAATAGGCTTTGGTCTAGATAGGAATGGAATAATAGGATGGTATGGTATTTCTAAGGATAATGATGATTTTATGATATATTGGATAATATGGTAAGAGGGTTACCCCAAAGTGATGGGGTGAATAGTTAGGTACTACAACAATGGCAATGACATGGCAATGTGAAACAATATGGTACGTGTTGTTGGCCTGGGTATGGTAAAATGGCATATGATTTTGTTGTTCCTATTGATGGGGAGATGCACATCCTATTAAATAAATGATATCAAAAAAATGCTCAATCATGTAAATTTCTAGCCCAAACCTTGTCAAAATAGCTACTTTGTGAAGAACTCAAAGTAGATCTAGTTATCAAGAATGCTTTTGTGATCTTCATTGGTCATTGATTTTGATTCCTTCAAGTGTATAGACAAGGTATATTTTTAGCCTCTACAAAGGAAAGTGTGGCCATGGATGGTAAATAAGGACAAATAATGGATGGTAGGTTTGATTGTGAAATGGAATGGTGGATGGTAATGGAATGTATAATGGTGGGGAAACAAATGAAGATTAGGAATTTTAGTCACACATAATGTTGTTGATGCTGGATTTGAAATAATTTTGGTTATGGCAGGGTCATAGACCTCTAAATATGCTCTTGATAGGACCATCAAATTATTCTATTACTTGATCTTGAGAGTAGCCACCATCTAATTATGTTGTAGAGTGGAAGATATTTTTATTTGATCTTTGATATTATCTTCAGTAAACAATAAAGAAATTTTGTGCTCAGCAATTGGTACCTCATTGAGGTTTTCACCAATGAATTTATTTTGACCATCCCATAGTGCCTCTGAGAAGGTTTAAAAAAGAGATGTTAACATTTGACTTTGATTGTCTTCTAGTGCTTTTAAAAAGGTGTCAATAAAAGATGTTGATTTTGATCTTTGCTTATCCCTTAACACCTCTAAAAAGGTTTCACTAAGAAATCATTCTTATTTTGAATGAATGTGGTCTTGGTCCCCTGAATATTTTGCAAATGATATGTCACCATGGATGTAGTTCAACAAAGGGTGACTCTGTAGATCCCAATCAAAACTTGTGGGAGATGGACTGTCAATATAATGGCTATGTTGGGTGGTAATAATGGGATGGTAAAAGGTAGAAGAATCCTCATAGAATATACTAGGGGAACTTGTGTCGATGTTGAAGTAATCATCCTCAAAAACCATAGAAATATCACAAATATATTCAAATTGATTTTCAAGGCAATTATAACCAATGTTATAACAACCAATACTAAATATATTTTTGACTTTGATTCTGAAGCAAGGGACTCTAAATCCAATGTTGAAACTGATATTGATTCTATTTTTGATGCTAAATCCAATGTCAATTCAAAAATGAAACCTGACTCTAATATTGATTCTTCATTTGATATGGTTATTTTGATAATGTTCTATTGAATGTTGAATTTTTGATAAGTAATAGCCTATGATGGCATAATGGGTTCAATAAAAAATAATTTATCTTGGAAGGGTTCAACATAGACTAAATCATCTAAGTGAATCCCCTCAAAATGAGGGAACCACTCAAGGGATGTCTTGACAAAATCATGTCTATCAAAGTGAGACTCCTCAAAGAGTGGGAAAAGATTAAGAGACAACTCTATCAAGATTAGTTTGTCAAGGAGATGAGGCTCTTTAAAAATAGGTAACATATGGATAAGTAACTTCTCATAGTTTATATTATCATAAATGGGTGTTTCAACAATAACATGTTGGTTTGGGTTCATAATTGGTTATAAAATATCAATTTTGAACACATTTTGATCCTCATAAAATGGATTTTGAAGAGGTAATGGTTCTTGTTTAGGCTTGAAGATCATCACAAAATTTATAAAGTGGGGAACATTTGGCTTAGTGAGAACAATGGTTTTTCATTCAATAATGGACTCTTCAAAAATTATACTATTGAAGAATGGATCAAAAATAATTGGCTCATCAAATAGAGGTTCTTCAATAATAGGCTCATCAAAAACTGGAGATGGGTTAAGAATGGTAACAAATAGATGCTTCGTAGTTTGGTTTCTCATGTAAATGAAAGGAGTAGGTCCTAAAATGGTAATTACTGGACGTTTCTTAGTTTGGTTGCTCATGCAAACCAAAGGAGGAAGTCCTAAAATGGTAATGACTAGATGCTTCTTAGTTTGGTTGCTCATGCAAACCAAAAGAGGATGTCCTAAAATGGTAATCTTGGTACGTTGTGGAGTTTGATTACTTACACAAGCCAAAACATCCAAGTCTTCTTGATAAACCTAATCATTCAAATCATGAGTTGGATGATAAGTTGCATCATAATTTGGATCTTGATTGTGTTCCCATGACTGATTTTTGTGAGGTGGATAGAAATCTATCTCAAAAACCATATTGTCACCATAAGGGTCTTGAGTAAAGTCATAAAAGTCATTTTGTGTGGCCATTCTATCATAATTTGGTTTATCTATGACTACACCATAAGTGTAGCTAGACATATCTACATTTAATGAAGAAAGTTCCAAAAATAAAAAGACTTAAATTTTTACAAACTCTAAAAAGTGATCTTATAAAGACAAAAGGTTCAATCTTGGTTGAAAGAGTGAATCTACATTTCAAAAGTAGTTGGTTCCAATATTTGGCATAAAAAACTTAACATCAAATATCTAACATCAAAAGGTTTTTGAAGAAAGGTTGTGTTTTCTCAAACAAAGTCACAAAAATTGATGATGATAGGCATTCGAACAAACAAACAATCAATAGTGTTCAAAATTGGGTAATCATTTAACTGAAGCTATGCAACCCAAAATAAAAAGATCTATGTAGCAACCCCACGAATTGAGGCCTAAACAAAAATTAATCAATGTTTAAGATCCAAACTTAATAAGGCTAATTGAAAACTCAATGTGGAAAACTAAAATCTAACTAAATAAGCTAGACAAGATTGGATAGCATGATGACACAAGATAAATTTCCAAATGGTATACACAAAATGGATTGAAACAAGTGGTTTTTGATATAGGGTGAAACAAGTCTTGAAAAACATTAAGTAGCCTAATGGCATAAGCATGATCGAATGATGTGGTCAATTGTTATGTTTCAAATAATCAAAGGAAAAAAATATTTGACATGATTTGGGCAACAGAACGCTACCCTTTTTAACTCAAATACATGATTTTGACATAGCTTATAAACAAAAAAATAAGTTTTAACCTAAAAGCATACCAAGTAAATAATGACCAAAATATACTACGTATAATCATCCAAATCCTAGAAATGGTATGGAAAAATGGGGATGACTAAAAGTAATTGGTTTTTGATCATTCTAGGGGAATCAATTGCACAATGAATTTCACATCAAACAAGGAAAAATCTAAGCATAGAAATTGGGTGACTATGGCATTAACTAGTTGTAAAAAGGTCTAGTCTTTTTTTACAACCACTACATCTTGTTGTTCGCATAGTGTAGTGTGATGTCTAAATGTAGATACGTCCCATATGCAAATCTAAAGGATTCAAATGAATTCAATGCTGAGAGGTGAAACCCCAGGTCAAAGCTTCCTTAAATAACTCATGGGAGGTAATGATGCCCCCCTCACAAGCCAATTTTACATGAAAATAAATAAAGCATAAAATAAAAAGACTTTATGGGCATTTTCAAGATCACCCAAACTTTGGTGTGTTTTGGGGGAGTGCTTTAGGAGATATTCTTTCTAGGCCTTGGACTAGGCTATTTTCATTAGGAATGGCACTTTTGATTCCAAGGGTTCCCTAAATGGGACAAATCGAAGAGCATACATGTAACATTCCTCTTTTTTCCAAACAAAACCTAAGTAAAAAACTATTGTAAACAATAATTGACAAGTGTGTTCAATTTTAAGCCCAAATGAAATATTTGGTGGACCCTTTGGTCTTAGTTTCAAACTTTGAAAATATTTACCAAACATCTAAATTCTTTGTTAAACACCAAAACAAGGTTCCTAATTGATTTTTAAGAATGCAAAGGTGATTTAAACATGTTTTAAGAAAAGCAAAACCTTGTTCCTACATGTTGGGTGAATATTTTGTCAACCAGCTAACTAGTGAGAAAAATAGGTCTCTTCAACCACACCATAAGGAGATTAGTCGGCCAGGTATGTAGGTTTACTACATCAACAGGGGACAAATCTTTCCTCTCATCAAGGGGAGGTTCCCTTATGAATATGCAGGAGCTAAATACTATATATATAAGCTGAAAATAACACTTAGACATAGGATACACCCTCCATCTCTCTTCTTTCAAAGATGATGCTCACAAACAAAGGAGAAAATCTTGGTGAAAATACTAAAGGAACTTCTCTTCTTTTAGAAGTGGTCTTACAGGGAACAACAAGAGTTCTTTCAGGTATGACAAATGACTAGTAACAGAGTACAGAGTAACCAACAATCTAAGATGTAGCATGAAGTCTCCACCTTGATTGCCCAAGAGTGAAATACGAATAACAATGGGGGCATAAAGTCATCCCAAGGTCCTTTACACAGAAAGAAACTAAAAACACACACTGAAAATAATTATGTTAGCACAAAGTCTAAAAGTGACTGGTCTCAAGACACCTTCCTTATCACTTCCACTAGCTCTACTTATTAAATTACATAAACAAGAATACATTCAGGAAATAGACATAAGAACAATCTGCTATAATGATACAATATATGAAAACACAAAGTCTAAAAGTAACTTTCTGATTCAAATAAAGAAATATGATGAACAATCTGAGCTCAAAGTCTCAGTAATGCCTCTCAATTTGGGTAGAGTTTTGCCTCTGGTAACGGGGAGATCTCCTTTAAAACAAACCAAGAGATTACAATATATAGAGGCCAAGAAAGGATTGGCACTTTTTCCCATGGAATGGCCCATGTTGTGCATTCAATGCCTTGAATGCATTTTTGGTTTTGTCAAGGAGGGCCATGCTAGAATAGGGTGGCTGCCTTAACTATGGCATGTTGATTCATCTCGAATGTCTTCTCCTTTTTTTCACAGCTACCTACTTTGTCTTTTCTCCAAGGGGGACAAATAGGTGACATCTTCAATGTTTAAGAGCTCAAATATCTATTTTTTTGCACTGTTCTAGCTACTGAAATAACTACTCCAGATATTTCCCTTTTTATCTCTTCCTGCTGCGATTTGGGCCCTCAGGCTATCTTTTCCCCTTTGATGGATCTTTCAAATCTATCATCAATGGGTCTTCCCTTTTGGATTTTGTATTCATGCCTTTGAATTCATTTGGGTCTACCTTTAAGTCTGCAAGGAACAATGGCTATTTCATTGCCATGAATTTGACGTCTGCGGGCCCGTCAATCTCCTCGGCAATTCCTTTAGCATTCTTATTTTTTCCTTCTCAAAAGGGAAGAATACTTTTGAGGTCTTTGAGAAAGGCCTATTTTCCTTTGGTGAGAGCCTCCCAAAAGGGTATCTAACCTTTGGGATCCTTCGGGTGGCCTCCAGGCTTTCATTCTTCGGCGGGATATTGTTCTATTATTTCCTTTAGACAAAATGTCTGAAGGAATTCCTTTAGATAATTTGTCTAAAGGAAATATTTCCTTGGCTCTACGTCTTTGTATTGGGAGTGATCTATCTTTGACACGTGGTACATTCCAATGCTTTTAACAAGTGACATGTGGCATCTTCCACCGGAATAGGCGAGGACACTTAGCAGCATCCACCTAACTTATTGGAGCTTTTAGAAACCTTTGAGAGTCCTACAGGAGATGACATGTGGTAACTTTTGTTGGGCTTTGGAAACACTACAAAAACCTTCAGGACTCATTTAGATTCATGTAGATGATGACACTTGGTGTGTTTTACTTGTTCCTGTGACTTACCTAGGGTCTACCACAGTCCTTACTCAATAACTACAGATGTTGACACTTGGCAGCTTCTGTCAAGTTTTATCAGGGACACGTGGCTACTACCACTCTATTTTAGCAATCACACAGACTATAACACTTGGATCACTCCACTTACTCTTTTATCAACTTGTCTGGGGCCCACCACAGTTCTCACTTGATAATGAAACCAAAGGAAGATACAGTAGCCATTGACACTTGTCAGCCTCCACCGAGCTTTGCAAATGACACGTGGTGCATTCTACTACTTTGAGAAGAAGATATTGAAACCTTCTATAGCTGCCACTTGTCACCTTCCACAGAACACTATAAGGGACACGTGGCATGTTTTGCTCCTTTGAGAAGCAAATCATAATGTGTCTCAGGAGACAACACTTGGCGGCTTCCGCTCATCTTTTTCTTTTGCATGCTCCTTTGAACCATTTGATTGAACTGATCAATTAAACCAAGCCTGGAAATGTATAAGTGCTAGAAACTTACTTTTTCAAAGGAATTTACCTATTAAAGCCATCAAACCCTTTAAACCTGTTGATTTCAAGCATGTTAAGTCCATAGATTTCCTCCTATAAAGTCTGTAGAAACTGAGAAGCTTGGAAAATGAGGAAATTGAATGCTTTGGATAAATTACAAAAAGGGAAGAGACAATTTTGGTCTATGTAGGGCCAAAATAGTCCATAGGTTGTCCTAAAAATGACTGACATTTTTTGGGGACAACAACTGGCTCCAGTTGGGGAACTTCCTTCAGTTGAAAACTTGAAACAACTAAGGGGAGTAGAAACCAGAATCTCCAGTGCCTTTGAAGTATGCCATTGGACTATGGAGTCATGCAACCCAAAAAGAAAGGTTCCAAAAAATTAAAATGGATGACACAAAGTAGAAACAAAGACTATATGAATATACATATGTACAGGTGAACTTATTTGATACTTCAAGAATTAAAGTGATTCAAACGCTGCCCATTGTGAGATAATGAAAATGGCATTTCATCTTGATAAACTAGCAGGAAACCATTTTGTCCCTAGAATTAGTGATGGGTAAATGGAACTCTCTACTAGGAATCACATTTTCTATGCACTCCTTTTGGTTCTCTCTTCTTGCCCCATGGCAAGGCGTGGTCTTCAATCTAAAAATCGTAACTCATTGCTCTCGTGGTGAAGAGTTCTTTTTGTTTACTTTGGAGTACAACAATATGGTCCACGACCATAGCTTGTTCTATTGGTTCAGTCTAGCACATGTTTTGATTGTCAACATCAAACTCCTGACAAACCATCAGCTCAACATCTCCTTTGGTGTGAAGGAGTTTGACATCTTAGTCTTGAGTAGCCTTCAATCTAAGGAACATAGATTCACATTCAGCTATGCTATTGGTGTTGCTAAATTACAACTTGCATCAAGGAAAAATAGCTCCTTGAGGAGATATCAACACAGTTCCAGCTCTAGCATTGGTATAAAAATTACTACCATCGAGTTCTAGGATCCAAACATCATCAGAAACTAATCTTCTATCAGATTTCTCTTTATTAGAAGTGGAAGATGTTTTTTTATCTGTACTACACCCTACCAATTCTTTTGACATCTTGTTTGAATCAATTTTTAGATTGCCACCTATAAGACTTTCATCTGCAAAAATATGAACACCCTCTATGGTCAAGCAGTAATTACCCCTGTCTGAAGACTTGAAAATAATTTGAGCTATAGGGGCCGACATTTGGGTGACCACATATTTTGTCTCCTTTTCAAGGAGTAATCTCTTCATTATGCCTTTAGCAGGGATCCTTGCCTCAGACAGGTCTATGCTTAGTTCTCCTCCCACATCCTTGTAGAAATTTTGTCCAAGTAGAATGCCATAGGATGCTGGGACGTTAGCCACCAAGACAGTCATCTTGATTCTCTTTTTTGGAAATGCTACAAATGCAAATTAGGCATCTTTAATTTGCCCCAATAGTGGTACTTATTTGTTCTCCATGGAGAAATGTCTACCGAATGTCTAGGTCAATCTGAGTCTAAGGGATTCAGCTACTTTGGCAGGCATGACATTTTTTGAAGCTCCAGAATCAATGATGCAATTTCTTAGCTTGTGACCATTTATCAACAAGAAAACATAGAAAGGCTCTATTTTCTTAGGGGTAGTAGGAGGAGTAATGACAAGGTTTTTTGGGATGGGCATGTTCCTTGGGGGATCATGAGTTACCTTTCTAATCTCTTATCCTATAGGGACAGCTTTATTCTTCACACACTCTACCAACCTGTCCAACTGCTCAAGATTGGCTTATATGAATTCAAATTTAGTCATTTGGATTTTAGTTTTCTTGACATGGTCAGCTATGTCAAATGATTTAAATGGACTAAGAAGAGAGGATGGGAGTTCATCCTTTTGGTTTTTGGGAGGGGGAGGACTGGCCTATGAATTTGAAGTAGAAGGTGTAGGGATATTTGAGGCACTTACCTTTCTAGCAATCACCAATTCCTTTGGCTGGAAAGGCAGAGTGGTTTCATGCTTAGCAATTGTAATTACTACTTGAGGTTGCTCCTCTATCTTCTCTTTGTCATCCTACTGGGCTGACTAGTTCTTGGACTGGGTGAACACAGCATATGATCCCTCGACTGCTTCACCTTTACTTTTGGGTTCATCTTGCTAATTTACCAGCTGATTCTTCTTGATCTTCCATGAAGAGATCAATGTCATTTTCTTGCTCCAACTCAAGTTGGAAAGAGAAATCATGTTTTATTTCCAGATATCCAACTACTGAGTTGGTTGGAGGTGCTTCAAGGGTAAGGTTCCTTTGTGGGGGAGGAAGATGATTTGGTTGCCCTTGACTTCTGGCAACATTTCCTTGATATGGTTGGTTCTGAAATGTCCTCCTTAGCATATCCCAATAAGGAGGAGTAGACATACCTTGGGCTACTTGTCTTTTCAAGGCTAGTAGTTCATTTGCCAACTTTTGCACCATTTGAGCTTTGGTGCCTGTAGATGGATACTCAGAATATGAAGAGGATTTACCTCTATTTGGATTTCTCCTTATATTTCTTGCCAAGATAAGGTCATCTTCTACTTCAATAGCCAAGTCTTGAGCAGCCTCAAGGTGTATGTGGCTAGCACGTCTTAGCAGAAAACTCACTTCAGGTAGCTATGAGTTGATGAAGAAGCATTTGAGGTTTTCGAGTGTTGGCTGAGCAATTACAAGAATTCTATTCCTGAGCTTGTCAAACTTGGCAATGAAATCCCTCATAGGTTCATGAGGTTATTTCTTCATACGTGTGAACTGGGCTAGTAAGACATGTACATCTTCTGTAGGCTTGAACCTGACTTCAAATTTAGCTTTAAGTGTGTCCCATTCAATCACTGACCTAGCCTGTAGATGGTAGAACCAATCTAGAATAGCACCTTGTAGTGTTTCCATGAAAAGCTTGACTTCCACGTCCTCAAATTCCCTCCTATCACACCATAGGCTATGCTGAAGGCTGCAATGTGTTTATCAGGGTGAACTTTTCCATCCCCAAAAAATTTGGGGAAATTCTTTCTTGAGCTGTGTGGAAGTTCATGGATGGGTGGAGTAAGATTTAGTGGGCCAAATGAGTTATCCCAAGGGCCTTGAACTACCATCATAGGATTATGAAAAAGAGGGATAATAAATTTGGGTGGTGTGTGGATAGGCAAAGCTCTGCTGACAATAAAAAAAAAAAGCTCTACCTTGTGTTGGTGACCTGGTAGGGGTATGAGGAAGACTCATAGTTCGTTGAAGGTGAGGTTGTGGAGGGAACAAATCAAAATTGCTCTACTGCACCAACTCAAAAATAGGGTCAACAACACCTTGAGATTTCTAGCTTCTTGTATAGCATGGAGCTATTAGATTGTAGAATAAAAATGGAAAAGAGCAGGATCTGCTTCAGCTTGAAGCTTGAGACTTCAAATTGCACGCTCTTCCCTAGTGGCTCTAGTTTTGTAGACCAAATAATATAATGGAGATGGAGGAAGATGGTAAAGCTATAATGATAATGGGTAAGACACGGAACGGAGTCACCAGAATATGTAATGGATAAGGATAAGACTACTTGTTCAAATCCCCAATAGAGTCAACAAAAATTATTGGGTGAATATTTTGTCAACCAGCTAACTGGTGAGGAAAATAGGTCTCTTCAACCACAACATAGGGAGATTGGTCAGCCAAGTGTGCAGGTTTACTACATCAACAGGGGACAAATCTCACCTCTCATCAAGGGGAGGTTCCCTATGAATATGCAGGAGCTAAATACTATATATAAGCTAAAAATAACACTCAGGGGTAGGATACACCCTCCATCTCTCTTCTTTCAGAGATGATGTTCACAAACAAAGGAGAAAATCTTGGTGAAAACACTGAAGGAACTTCTCTTCTTTTAGAAGTGGTCTTACAGGGAATAACAATAGTTCTTTCTATTATGACAAATGACTGGTAACAGAGTACAGAGTAACCAACAATCTAAGATGTAGCATGAAGTCTCCACCTTGATTTCCCAAGAGTGAAATATGAATAATAATGGGGGCACAAAGTCGTCCTAAGGTCCTTTACACAAAAAGAAACTAAAAACACACACTAAAAACAATTATGTCAGCACAAAGTCTAAAAGTGATTGGTCTCAGGACACCTTCCTTGTCACTTCCACTAGCTCTGCTTATTAAATTACATAAACAAGAATACATTTAGGAAATAGACATAAGAACAATCTCCTAGAATGATACAAGATATGACAGCACAAACTCTAAAATTAACTTGCTTTCTGATTTAAACAAAGAAATATGATGAACAATCTAAGCTCAAAGTCTCTGTAATGCCTCTCAATTTGGGTGAAATTTTACTTCTAGTAACAGGGAGATCTCCTTTAAATCAAATAAAGAGATTAAAATATATAGAGGCCAAGAAATTCTTGGCACTTTGTCCCATGGAATGGCCTATGCTATACATTTAATGCCTTGAATTCATTTTTGGTTCTATCAAGGAGGGCCATGGTGGAACAGGGTGGCTGCCTTAACTGTGGCATGTTGATTCATCTTGAATGTCTTCTCCTTGTCTACACAGCTGCCTACTTTGTCTTTTCTCCAAGGGGGACAAATAGGCGATGTCTTTAATGTTTAAGAGCTCAAATATCTATTTTTGTGCACTGTTCTAACTACTAAAATAACTACTATAGATATCTCCTTTTTTGTCTCTTCCTACTGTGATTTGGGCCCTTAAGCTATTTTTTTCCCCTTTGCTAGCTCTTTCAGCTCTATCATTAGTGGGTCTTCCATTTTGGCTTTGGTCTTCAAGCCTTTGAATGCATTCAAGTCTGCCTTTAAGTCTACAAGGATCAACGGCTATTTCATTGACTGAATTTGACATCTACAGGCCCATCAATCTCCTCAGCAATTCCTTCAGCATTCTCATTTTGTCCTTCTAAAAGGGGAATAATCCTTTCAGGGTCTTTGAGAAAGGCCTATTTTCCTTCAGTGAGAGCCTCCCACAAGGTTATCTACCCTTTAGGATCCTTCGGGTGGCCTCTAGGTTTTCATTCTTCAGTGGCTATTGTTCCATTATTTCCTTTGGACAAAATGTCTAAAGGAATTCCTTCAAATAATTTGTCTAAAGGAAATCTTTCCTTGGCTCTACATCTTTGTATTGGGAGTGCTCTATCTTTGACACGTGGCACATTCCAATGCTTTTAACAAGTGACACATGGCATCTTCCATCAAAATAGGCGAGGACACTTGGCAGGATCCACTTAACTTATAGGAGCTTTTAGAAACCTTTGAGAGTCCTATGGGAGATGACACGTGGTAGCTTCCATTGGGCTTTAGAAACACTACAAAAACATTTAAGACTCATTTTGATTCATGTGGATGATGAGACTTAGCATGTTCCACTTGTTCCTATGACTTAATTGAGGTCCACCAAAGTCCTTACTCAATAACTGTGGATGTTGACACTTAGCGGCTTCCATCGAGTTGTAGCACAGACACATGGCTACTGCCACTCTATTTTAGCAATCACAAAGACTATGAAACTTGGAGCGCTCTGCTTACTCTTTTAGCAACTCATTTGGGGCCCACCACAGTTCTCACTTGATAATGAAACCAAAGGAGGATACATTAGCCATTGACACTTGGTATCCTCTGCCAAGCTTTGCAGATGACATGTGGCACGTTCCGCTGCTTTGAGAAAAAGATGTTGAAAGCTTCCACAGCTGCCACTTGTCACCTTCCACAAAACTCTATAAGGGACACATGGCACATTCCTCTCCTTTGAGAACCAAATCATAATGTGTCTAAGTAGATGACACTTGGCAGCTTTCGCTCATTTTTTTCTTTCGCGCGCTCTTTTGAGCCATTTGATTGAACTGATCGATTGAACCAAGCCCATAATTGTATAAGTGCTGGAAACTTGCTCTTTTGAACGAATTTACCTATTAAAGTTGTCGAACCCTTTGAACCTATTAATTTCAAGCATGTTGAGTCCATAGATTTCCTCTTGCAAAGTCTGTAGAAATTGAGAAGCTTGAAAAATGAGGAATTTGAATGCTTAGGACAAATTCCAAAAAGGGAAAAGACAATTTTGGTCTATGCAGGGCCAAAATAGTCCATAGGTTGTCCCAAAAATGAGTGGCATTTTTTAGGGACAATACTACAACAAAAATGTCAGCATGTCCTTTAGCTTTGAAGCTCTTTTTAGCTTGAAACAATGAACTTAAAAAAATTAGCTCTCGAGTCTATGTTTTTAAAAAAACATAGTGACTGACATTAGTTAATACCATTGACATCAGTTACTTTAGTTAACAAAGATCTAACTAATGTCAGTTTTGCTAATCGATGTCAGTTAAGTAGGTAACTGATGTCGGTATTCTTGTTGATGTCAAATACTGTGTAAAAACTGTGGAAAACAAAAATGATAAAATAAAGTTAGAAAATCAATTTGCAGGAGTTTTAAAGGATTAAATAAATATTTTAGAGTTTCAAAGTGATCTCCTTTAGGTTTGAGATGTGTCTTATCCCACTGGGTGTGCCAAGATGTAGAGAGGATCACAAAGCAAGTTAGTCAAGCATTAGTCCATAAATAATAAAACATTTATAAAGAACTAACCAAGCCTATATATTCATATGGGAATTACAAATGATAGAAAGAAACAAATGAAAGAAAGAAACAAATGAAAGAAAGCAACACCATATTACCTTCCCAAATGAATTCACCATACCCATGTGACTCAAAAACATGTTCTCCCTTGATCAAGCATCCTTTTTTTTGTCAATAATGGTGGTAATCTCCTCCAATGCCTCAAGAAAACTCCATAAAACCTAGGCTCATGATTCCAAATCACTAAATTAGCCTATCAATGAAGCTTGCAAGTAAAATCTATCATCATTTACAAAACCTTGTGGAAACAATTTAACATTATAAATTTGTAATATTCAAGGTTTTAAAGATATTTGAGCATAATAACCTTGCATCAAAATAGCTTAAAATTCCCATCCATGGCCTCTCTATTTATACATTCTTGAGATTGGTCAGGATCAACCATGACCGTCCATCTCAAGATTGAGATGTGTGGCCATGGATAATCCTAATATTGAGAATTAAACTCATAATTGTATTTATCATGACCTTGGAAGAAGGGAAATTGAAGAGGCATGGGAGGCATTAACTAGGCATGGGTGACCCATAATCCTGATATTTATGGCCGTTATGGCCTAGAAATGTCTTCCCAATAAATGATGTCACTTGATGATGCAGTTAATAAGAATCAATTTTTAAAAATAAATATTCAACAATTCTCGTGGAAAATCCACTTAAACTCTTGATTTGGATTAATTATCTTTAAATAAGGTTAATCAACATTTGTGTGATTATTTGAAAATTGGTCCTCAACTAATCAAAATGGTCATAAAGTCATATTATTGGGTTGTAATTTGACTAGAGAGGAACTGGGAGGTGATGTTAGATGCATTGGAGTTGTATTCCAATTTCGGATGTTGCCAACACCAAATAAAAAAATTGTGACATGTACCAATGAATTAGAAAAAAGAGTGATCCAAAGCACTAAATGGTGAAATTGTCATTTTGACTTGAAATGATCTGATCAAAATTAGTTGTCCCATAAATTGCATTGCCCTATTTACGGATACTTTAACCTAAATTGGCACTTGTAAACAAAAAGTTTGAAACATTTACTGCATTTTATGAATTTTGACATAAAATTTTCATTTGAGTGAAATTTGAGTAAGATTGAAAATTTAAACACAAATGGTATTAGGAATTGGATGTCTACAGGATCATTGAATTCAAAATGGCTTGTCTGGCTATGAGAGAGAAGGTCAATAGATTGGTTTATAAGACCAATATTTGACACTATAACTTGTGATATATCTATTTAAGGATGTTAAATAGGTCACATATGAAATATTAATGTGAACAATAAATCTTGAAAGGTTCCTTATAGAAGTTAAAAACAACACTCATCAAGACTATGTTTTTAAGGATTATGAACAATTTTATGTATGTTAGTGAAGAGTTGTTCTTGAACCATTATGTAATGATAAAACATATACCAATAATTTGGTTATGTTATAGATATAATATGGGATCTTATACATGCATATTGAGTGTTGTAAATTACCATTACAAGTAATATAATCCTAATACTTGAAGATTATGTTTTTAGGCTTGTTAGCATTTCTAAGTGAGTCATTTGTACAGAAGGGTTTGAGTCCTTTTGGATTGAGTTATGAGATATAATGCACATGGTGATGACCCTAAGGTCATGAGGATTATCTTTATATGTTTTTGACATGTTTTTTTTTAATATTTGTGTATGTGCTTCATGTTTTCATGACATAATTTCTAAGTGTGCATAGGCCTAATATGAATAGTACAAATGGAGTGCTCTAAGCAGTAGTTTACAATAAGAGGAGTTATGAAACTATGATTATATTTTTATGGTATATTAAGGTGTAATATGATGTATTCATACAATTTTAAGTGTTTTAATTTAATCTAAGAAGATCAAATGATAAGGTATGCTAAATATTCCTAATGAGTTTAGGTCTCCAAGAGACTGAAAGAAAGAATATAGCCTGTTAAGCTTTGTCCAACCAAATGGATTAGTTTATTTATATTTGAAATGTGTTATAAAACTTATTTAAATGATAATACATGTGTGAAAATGTTTATGGATTACCAAGGTGTGTGAGAACAAGTAACTTGTATAAAAGCAAGGTCTAATAAGCTTATTTGGGTGTTGAAGAAAAGAGACTAATTAATAGAATAAGAGGGTAGTTTGTGAAGAAGAAGGATGTCTTGTAGACCATAAAAAAATGGGATAGAGACTATGATGAACATATAATAGAGTTATTACATGTGGATGTCAAGGTTAGTTGACTTAATAGGCTTAATAAGAGGCATATTAAGTTAGGAAGTATAATAGGCAAAAGAATACCATCATCAGGTGTTGATAATAATTAAAGAAAAGGGTGGAAAAATCATTGGTGGTTGAGTGGGTGCTGAGTCATCATAAGTGTTGATTGAGTGGGTGCTTGATCAACAAGGGGGTTGGTTCCTCTTAGAAAGTTGTTGCTTTCTAAATCCAAGTGGGTTATTTTTGAATTAGAAGTTGGTGTTCCTTTTTGAGTTTGTGCTTAGCTAAATATTTATTCATGGTATTATAGTACAAGTTTTCTAAGCTATGTTTCAGTGGGTTTCCCACCTACATCTAGTGTTATTGTGTTGTATGCTCATGTGTATGGTTAGTATGTTGCTTTGATGGTTTTAAATTGATTATATAATGATTTATAAATGAATTTTTAATGAGGATTGAATTATTATTTTAATATCTCATTCATTCACCCCACTCTCATTGATTATGCTTCCAATATTTGGTATCATAACAAGTCCTTTGAGATAGGCCTAATAGCCTAAATTTGATCTTAAGAAGCACAAGCTTGAATCATGATGATGAAAATGTTTATAATGATTATAATGATGGTATACCAAAGAATTATAGTACTAGTATAGTTGAATGAGAATAATAAGGATGAAAAGATGAGTCATGATCAATTCATAAACCAAGGTGATTTGTTTGCTACTATAGGACATAAGTCAGATTTGAAAGAACGTCAAAAGTGTTCTTTACTAGCTCAGAAGGATTATGTAGAATCTATGTCAAAATTCAAACCTAATTTGAAAATCAAGTCTAGAATGACATTGAATAATTTTTTTTCTTATGAGAATATGTTGATTTGGAATCTCCTATAATTATGTTATTCAATGCCCTATGGAAGGGTTGATTCCATAAGGATTTATGGAGAGATGCATCTGTAAGTGGAAGCATGATGGATTCTTTTTGAACATTAACAAGTATTATAGAAGATAAAAGTATAGGTCTGAGTGTCTCATGTCTGCTTGATCAATGTTGTGTTGAGATCATAAGATGGATTGAACAGGTTAAGGAATCAAGGTCTCTTACAAAGCCTTTTTTAAATACTTAAGGTATGTTTATGAGAATTTGGTTTTCATTGCATGGGATTAAGATTCAAGTGTTAAAAACTTCAAAAGTTTTGTAAGGAAAATCTTTAAGGATGCTTGATCATGTATATGAAGCATTGGTAACACTCCTCTATCAGTAGATGTATGAGGTTATAGTAAAAAAGATTCATATTGAGAAGATATTTGTGGTACAAAGTGAAAGTTGTTGAAGATGGTTGGTCATCAAGTGTTCTTAAGACAAATAATTATCTTAGGGGGAGTGTTATGTTCTTTTTTGATGTTTAGTTCCAAGAATCAAGTAATATTCTATTGCTGGTGTGATTGCAGAGATGGGTTAAAAAGTATTTTTATGATGACTTGATAAAACCAATCACATTTATGATAGTGTGTGAATATCTCATGGAGGTAAGGGGAGCCAATCATGTTCTTAGAATAGGTGTATAGTGCCAAGAAGGTAGACAGAGACATAGAAACATATTGGATGTTGTTAACAGGACTGAGGGCATGATGAATGATTGAGCAAGGAAGTAATGATGGATATTATCCATCCTTATATTAGTAGATGAGATGGCTTCATGATGTGTAAAGGTATGGTCATGTATTATTGTTTGTGTTTATATGATTGTTGAGAATATATGCATTGAGGTAATAAGAAAGAAAGGATGGTTTCATTTCATGAGTGCACATATTGTGAAGATTAAGAGGGAGTCCCTTTGTTTGTAAAGAGGTCTAAGTCAGATAAGGTGATGGCATGATGGTTAAAACATAAGGTTGACATGGTTTTATCTCTAATATTCAAGATGATATTCAAATACTATGATTAGAAGCCTTGAGGTAGCTATGAGATAAAGATGATTGCAAAAGGTGTGTTGATCAGACATCAAACATAGCTCATGTGTGGGAAAGGATGTCACAAATAAATAAATGGTAGTAAAGATGCATGGAGATATGGAGATATTGATTATATAAAGCTTCCTAGACCCATATTCCACTTTGCAATTAATGTCAAAGTGGGAGAGAAAATTTAGAAACAAGAAAAGAAAATTCTAAAATATTTTTAAGAGTGGTTACCATCAATGTTTCTAAAGGTGGTTGCCATCAATGACAAAGGAGGAGATTGATGAGGTTTTTTCATTAATGTCAATAGAGTTTTTTCATTGATATAATGAGAATGTTGTGTATGTTCATTGATGTAAAGTTGATTGATGTCAAAGTTGATGATGTCATGAGGTACCTAGTGAAGGATAATATGAAGAGACCTTATGATAAGGTGTGAAGGTCATTATTTGGGAAATATGACTTGATAAGCCTAGTAATGGTTTGAAGATGTCAAGAGTAATAGGTTTTAGAAGGTATGATCATAACATGCCTAGTCTTATGTATAAAGAGGCATGGTGGCATAATGAGTTAGATGTTCTCAGGCCTATAAAGGCTATATAATTTTTATATGAATTATCTTATAGGAAAAGGTGGCTTGTGAAGTTGAGTTATGATATAGTCCTTTTGTAAAGTCACTAGTCATTACATGAAGAAACCTTGTATAAAGGCATGGGCTTGGTTGCTTGGTGATATGAGTGGTCGTAGGAATGTGAGAAGATGTATGGAAGTGGTTGATAATGGTAATGATATTTTAATCATGATATTTAGATGTTGATATCATGAAAGGAGGCATAAAGGTCAAGTGTTTAAATTACCTAAGACTAGTCATGGTATGAGAAGTCCTAGTGAGGAGGTTTGAGTATAGTAGCTTAGTTAAATGGATGAAAAGAGTCATAAGAATATGTATTAGGTTACTTTATCATGTATATGAGGTGTTGAATCACTCATGAGAATCTCAGAGTGTGCCTACATGGGTAGAACCTACAAGACTAGCTTGCAACTAGAGTAGCTCTAGACTTTGCCTAACCTAGTGAGGGCCATGAGATGTTGTCAAGACCTATGAAGGATGAAAAGTAGTTTTATATAATTTGATAATTTTATTGATAATTTTAATAAGGTGGAAAGTTTATGGATAATGGATAGGACATTTTCAAGGCCTAATGTGAACAACAGGTCAAAAGCCTATAGAACAAGAGAGATATGGTGGCCAATTGAGGCATGAGATCGATTTTCCAAGAAAATATTGAAAATTTGAGTATGGATAAAGGTTTTAATTTTTTTTTCAAGTTTTTTTATGTTTTATTAGGTCATGT
Source organism: Torreya grandis (assembly GCA_037957365.1). Classification (NCBI taxonomy): domain Eukaryota; kingdom Viridiplantae; phylum Streptophyta; class Pinopsida; order Cupressales; family Taxaceae; genus Torreya; species Torreya grandis. The sequence continues at coordinate 1,755,354 of JARHVA010000458.1, forward strand.
TTTGAAAAATAGTTCTTTAAATGTTGTTTTGAGGTCTCTAGAGTATGCAGAGTAAAGGTTTCCAATCCTGAGAGACATTTTTATGATGCTTGTTGGTAGATGTTTTTGTTTCATGGGAAGCTAAGCTCATAGGCAGAGATGAAAAATGGTCTTATGAATTATTTAAAAGAGTTATGTGTTTGTTTTAGGGTCATATCTTTATGAACAAATGTTAATAATGGAAATTGGTCTAAAACTCTCCTAAAACACTCATAGTGACCTAATATGGGAGATATTGATGGAAATGGAATATAATGTATTTTATGACCTATTTTAAATGTTCGATAATGTATTTTAATCTCATAGGTATCTCTAAGTGGCATTGGTCTATCAAGAGAGTGAGTAGACCCCATATAAAAGTGCTTATTTCTCAAAATTTAGTGTAGCAGATAGAGTTGACCTAGTCAAAGTATGAAAATCATTGGAGATCAAAGTTTGAGACTTGTTTTTTATTCCCATGGTGGTTTATAATAATTTTTTATACCTAAAATATGATAAAATTATCATGGAAGTTGACCTATCACTAAAAAGGCCTAGTAAGGTAGATAGTGAGAAAAACTAGGAAGAAGTGGGAATGAGATTAGGGATGTGTTGTCATGGATTAGTGATGAATTCAAATACATAGGTATGTTTTTTAAGACCTATAATTAATTTTAATGTTGGTTAGATGTTTTTTAAATCATTTTATATAGTAAAAATTTTCTCTCAAAGGTGACTTATCTTACTCGGTAAGATCTATGTACATAGAGGTTTAGAGATTAGTCTATATATAGAGTATTTTTCATTAAAATTTATTATATTTGTGTTTTAATATGTTATAAAGATATATAAGGATATTTTCATGCATAAATACTCTTTTATTGTGTCTAAACAGGTGTTATAATGCAAAGTCAGCATGATTGTGTTTGAAGGTAAAATGGAAGACCTGAGTAAGCAAGTGGGAGTGATGAGTTAGAAGGTATTTGCCCTTAGAATAATCATTAAAAGCATATGTAGTTGTTTTTTATGAATTTAATAACCCATCCATGATTTTTATGAGATTTTAAGTCAATATAAGAGGTTGGATCATTGAAACCAAAATGTCGTGTCTGACTGTGAGAGAGAAGGTCAATAGATTGGTTTGTAAGACCAATAATTTCCACTAAAATTTTTGATATATATACTAAATTATGTTCTATAGGTCACATATGAACTATTAATGTTCAAAATAAGTCTTGGAAGTGTCCTTATAGAATTTGAAAATAACATTCATTAGGACTATGTTTTTAAGGATTTTGAACATTTCTTTTTATCTTAGTGAAGAGTTGTTCTTGAACCATTATGTCCTAAGTAGAGATATACCAAGCATGTGGTGATTTTATATAGATATAATGGGATTTTATACATTAATTTTTATTATTTTAAAGTGAAATTACAAGTAATATAAGACTAATACTTCATGACTATGTTTTCAAGCTTGTTAGTAGTTCTAAGTGAGCCATTTTCACAAAAGGGTTTGAGTCATTTTGGATTGAGTTATGATATTTAATGCACATGGTGATGACCATGATGTCATAAGGCTATATATATATATATATATATATATATATATATATATATATATATATTCCATGTTTTATTGCTAGATTTATGTTTATGCTCCAGGTTTTCATGATAGACTTTCTAAATGTGCACAAGCCTAACATGAATAGTACAAATGGAGTGCTCCAAGTAGTATTTTGAGCTAAGAGGATATATGAAGATATGATGAGATTTTTTATTAAGGTATAATATTAATTATTCCTAAAATTTTAAGTTTTTTAATGTAATCCATGAAGATAAAATGATAATGTATGCTTAATAGGTCTAATGAGATTATGTCTTTATGAGACCTAAAGAAAAAATACAGCCTAATAAGCTTTGGTTGACCTAATGGATTAGTTGATTAATTTTTGAAACGTGTTATAATACTTGTTTAAAATAAAATAATTTTTTTAAAATTTGTATGGTTAACTAATGTGCATGAGAGCAATTGACTTGTATAAAAAAATAAGGTCTAATAGGCTTATTTGGGTGTTGAAGAAAAAAGACTAATTGAGCAAATAAGAGGATAGTTTGTGAAGAAATAGGATGTCTCATAGACCAAAAAAAATGAGGAGAGAGAGTATGATGAACATATATTATAGTTTATACATGTGTATGTCAAGTTCAGATGACCTAATAAGCCTAGAAAGAGGTATATTGAGCTAGGAAGTCTAATAGGCAGATTTGAGAGAGATAGAGTGAAAGAGGGGAGAATAGAGAAGAGAAAGAGAGAGAAGTAGAAGAACATAATCATGTGGTTATAAGAATCAAGTAAAAGTGTGGATAAATAATTGGTGGCTAAGTGGGTACTAAGTAATCATAAGTGTTGATTGAAAGGGTGTTTGATCAACAAGGGGGTTGGTGGATCCTAACAAGTTAGTGCTTGCTAAAGCCAAGTTGGTGCTTGGTGATTTAGGGGTTGGTGATAAACTAAATATTAATTCATGGTATTATAGGACTAGTTATCCAAGCTATGTTTCAGTAGGTTTTCTTCCCCTTGAGAATTTTCCACCTACATCTAATGATATTATGTTGTATGCTCATGTGTATGATTACTATGTTGCTTTGATGGTTTGACATTGCTTACATAATGATTGCTCAATGAATGATTAATGAAGATTGAATGATTGTCTTAATATCTTACTAATTCACCCCCCTCTCATTGATCATGATTCCAACATCTATGACTATAATGAGTGTATATGCATGTATAGTTGATCTTATCAAGTGATTTTCTTAGTCTTCCTTGCATGTTGTCCTATTCTAACACCTATATAAAGTTTGAAAGATTATTTTTAAAGTAATTTTAAGTGTATAAGTGTAATGAAAAGTTTGAGTGATTTTTATATGCATTAGTGGCATCCTAGACCTCTTGATTAATCCTTTTATAATAATCATATATCATAACCTCTACATTGAAATACTGATGTGAGAGATGTAGATTAGGATTAGTGTATGTTAAGGTTAGTCTCATGGTCTACATGTGCACATTGATTTGGTTGGTTGTGATTAATTTATTTGGTGTATCACCCCCTTTAGTTAGTTTTATTTCATGTTATTCTCTCCATTTTCCTTTGTAAGCTAGTAGTCTAGTGTAGTGAACCTAATTGATACATTAAGGGGAACTAGACCTATAATCTAGAGGTTTAGTATAACTAGAGGTAACCCAAAAACTAATAATAGTCCCATTGAATATCTCAAGTTGAAAGGGATTGAATCACCCTCTAAAAGATGCAAATATAAGCTATAGCAATAAATTAAGATCAACATTTTTAATTTCCATGTCGTTAATCAATTTTACATGAAGTTCATACAGGGTAGTAACTAGTTTAAAATATAACATATTAAACCTAGATAACAATTAATATGCATATTTAGATTGATAAATATAAATCTATATTTTTATTTTGAAACTTGAATGCCCAAAAAATAATGTAAGAGACCTAAATATGTCATTTTAAAGGTGTTCTTTAAATAATTTTTAGTGCAAGAAACCATTGAACTATTACTAGTAGTTATTATCAAGTCATCAACATACAAAACAATGATAACTATGACATTTTGAATCTTTTTCATAAAAATATTAGGATCATTATAACTATGAGTAAAGCCTTGATCTACAAAAAATGGATAGATTTTAGAGTAACATTCTCTAGGAGATTATATTAAAGTATAAATGGCCTTGTTTAATTTACAAAAAAGAATATCATTACCTTTATTAATAAAAATAGAAGGTTGAGACATGCATATTTATTCATGAAAATCACCATTTAAGAAATTACTCTTAAAATCTATTTGATAAACATGCCAATGCACATGACCAACTAAAGATAAAACAAATTTAATTGTTGGAATCTTACCTATAAGTAACTTTTTTTAGTGTAATTTATTCCTTCAATTTGATAAAAACCTATAGTAATTAATCCATCTTTGTATGTTTATTCCTTTTTATTAGAATTAAATTTTTGAAAAACCATTTTCAACATAATAAATTATGACCTTTGTGGAGGGAAAAAGTCCCAAGTGTGATTAGAGATCATATAAATGTATTCATCATGTATATAATTTTCCCAATGAGGGTTACTTTGATCTTGTTTAAGTGTTTAAGGATCATAATTATACATAAGTTTAGATATAAAATCATAGTTTCAAAATTATTTCCTATTTCTAAGAGTGTCATTAAGATCTACATCGATTCCAAAAGATTCTAATGTTGTCTTGGTGCATTTAGGCATAAATTTAAGTGAAAAAATAATAAAATAAGGAGTTGAAACTTTAGGAACAAAAACATCACTATGAAAAACATCATTTTTATAATAACTTGAATCAAAAAGAAAAATAAACAAAATCAATATCAATCGAATCTAATTTGGAAACATAATATAGTACACCATCTTCAATAATTCTAACATCCCTTGTATTATTAATTTATTTAGTTTCAAGATCATAAACACTATAAGACTTAGGTAATTCATCATAACCAAAAAAGATAAAGGTATTGCATTTTGATTTTGACTTCTTATATTTTTCCATAATAATATGAAGAAATGCCTCAAAACTAAAAACACACAAATGCTATAAATTAGATTTGTTGCCACTCCAAGATTATTCAGGGGTAGTATTTTTTTAAAAATTAGTTAGAGTTTTATTAATGAGATAAAAAAACACAATATAGTGCTTTATCCCAAAATTTATAATTCATATTTTTAACATGCAACATACACCTAGCCATTTCAGTGTTATTCTTACATGGATGTTTAGAAACACAATTTTTATCAGCTGTGTAAGAAAACATTTTTTTCAAGTTTAATACCATTTTGATTAAAATATACAAAAAAATAATTATTAAAATATTTATTACCTTTATCATTTCATAAGATAAACAAAGAATGACTGGATTATTTTTAAACAAATATATGAAATTCAATGGAAGTATCTAAGACTTGATCTTTAGTTTTTAAGAAATAAATCCAAACTCCCTTAGTGAAATCATCGTTAAAGTTAAAGAATATTTTTCACCATTAATAGAATGAGTTTTCATAGGTTATAAAATATCAATAAGAACCAAATGAATTATTTCTATTGCATGTTATTATTGATGTTTATGAAAATATTCTCTGTGTATTTTACTAGCCATACATTCACTACAAAGAGAATCAGTTTGGGGAATAGTAGGAAAACTAATTTATTCATACGTGTAATATTATGATAATGAATATGACTTGACCCTTCATTCCATAAATTAACATCAATATAAGAAATAAAATTATGATTATAAGAGGAAGAAGAGAATTCATTAAACTTAAACATGTTTTCATTATCTTAAAAGGTAGTAACAACAACTTGACAATATTGATTGGTTGATTAACATAACAAGTGTTATCAAATAATTATATTGTATAGTCCCATTTCCATAACTAAGGAATGGAAAGAATATTCAATTTTAAATTGGGAATAAGGACAAAATTTTGCAATTTGACTTTAGGTATTTTAATAGTTCCCATGGTTTCAACATTATGATAATCATGTTTTGAAATACTTCAATCATTTTTAGAAATATCTAGTTCCAAAGAAGTAAATAAATCAGAATTTGATGTCATATGTTGAGTATAACTACAATCAAAAATCCATTTAATAGGAGAAACATACAAATCACAAGTAAAATCAGCTATAGTATTAGAATTTTGTTTACTTCAAGTCTTAGTATAACTAGTGCTATTACTATGTTTGAATTTAAGCTTCCCATTTTTAATATCTCATTTTTATTATGAAAATGATCTTCATAAAGAGTGTTTTTTTCACAAAAGTTGTATTATAACTCTTTCTGAGGTTTTGAATTATAATTTTGATTTTTTTGTCATGTGTATTATCTGACTTAGCATGATATTTGTCATTCTTGTGTTCTTATTTAGATAGAAATATTTCTCATTAGTTTCAAGAATACCAAATTGAAATAAATTTTATTCTTATTGATGAATTAAAATTAATTAAATTCCAATAGAGTAGATAATGTATGAAAAATAAGTTGGGAATGAACATTTAGAATAAACTGTTTACACAATATTTTAAAACTTTATCAATTATTGATATTTTCTCTCTAGTAAGAACTTGTCGAGTCTCAATATCTCTAAGTACATGAATTAAAGGGTGTAATATGAAAGGGGTGGTCAAACCTTTGGTTATTTTAAATATTGTTTCTACCTATACCACCACTTAAAATTAATACAAACACCTCATATATTCCCTAATCTTTAACACCTCACTCACATGATTCTCTAAAAAATTCAACACCTCAAATACCCTTTGCCTAATAAAAATCCTTTTTTACCAATTTATGAATTCAATCAAATGGGTTGACCTAGTCCTAGTAATATCACATGTTACAGGACTAAGTTAGCCTAGGTCAACTTAGTTTAGGACCTAATGGATTTATTTCCCATCTAACAAGATCAACTGGGTTGATTGCATCAACTAAAATTTTGAAAGGGTTTAGGGTCAAATAAGAATATATATACCCCTCTTTCACTCATTTATAATAAATATAATCATTCATTTATTCTTATTTATGTGCATTTACACCATTCTACTTGAGAAATCATTACTTAGGGTTTCATGTTTCTTAGAGCAGAAATTTTGTCTTGTGAAAGCTTGAGATTCACTAGGAGGTTTTTAACTAGACTATAGTCCATTGTATGTCCTAGTTTCTTCTAAAATACACAACAACCTCTTTTAAAACACCATTAGCCAAGTTATAGGTTGAGGCTTGATAGGTTCATATTCAAGGTAAGTATTCCTAACTCTTACTCTTATATTTTAGTAGATATATTTACATGAATAATGGCCAATGAATGTATTGTATCTCCTTGATTAATATTAAATCTACATTGACTTGAGAAGAGTTTTAAATTGTATTTTTATTCTTTATATTTATTCCCCATCTGTGCCACAAGCTTTAGTGAGCACTAGATTATATTTAATTTATTATTGCACTATTTTAGGTCTATCTAGGGTTATTATGTGGTGTTGCATGACAAGAGGATTTGAAACCTTCTCTAGCCATATTATATGATAAAATATCCCTTAGGTAGGTTTAGTAGATCCATATTGGTCAAGACTTGGATTATATAAGTATTGATAGTGAGATAGTTGATTTATCTTCTCTGAGTTTGAATTGATTTGTAGATCAATTTCACTTTCAATTGCATAAATTCTAGTGAACCTGACATGAACTAACCCTTACATATTTTTAATTTTCATTTTCAAACTACTGGATCAATTTTGTTGATGCAATATAATAGTTTGTGTGTAGGTAGTAATACTCAGTCGATCTAGTTGACTTAGTTTGGATTTGTGTGTAGGTTATTTGCTTTTATAGACAAATGGATAAATCTAATCGACACAGTCTAATACTCTTTACAGGTCATCTTCTACTTCATCAAATCTAATCAACATAGTTATGGAATCATTTTAAAGGGTTTTCCATTTGAGGTGAGCTTATCAATCCTGTTTAGCTCTCTATGATTATAATTTCCATCTTAGCACACTAGATCGATCCTATCAATATACTTTTTCATCTTATCTCTTAAATATTATAATGAGTTCTATTTACTACTAAATTGATTTATTCATCATAGTTTATTTTAATTATTTTAATTATTCAATTTTATGTAAACTTAGTTGACTAGGTCGACTCTATTTTAAAATTTTAACTTAAAGGTTCAAACCCTTATGTGCACAACATAGTTTAAAAATAGTAATTAAACATCCTCAATACATTACTAAATAGATCTAATTGACTTCATCTTAATTATCAGGTTCATTCTAACTGACCTAGTTTTTTTTTCTCAAATTTTTTTTTTGGCCATTTTTCAAAATTCAAATTTTTGTCCTATTTTTACCAATTTTTTAGTTCTATAAAAAATGTAACATTATAATAAACTAAGTTGACTTACTTGACTTAGTTATGTAACTATGTTTTGATAGGAAACAAAGTTGAATTACTTGAATGCATTATTTTGGACTATTTCTCAATAGACAGAGATGACCAAATTGACTTTATTCTTACCTATATGCATACTAGTTTGATTGAATCAACCTAGTACTAGGGAATTTTTAAATCAAAGGAAATTAACCCACATTGATAGTAATTAATTAATTTTTCATTTATCTGCTTGCTTGATTAGATTAGTGCATATACTATAAGTAGGAAGGTTAATTTATTAGATTAGTCACATTTTCCCCTCACACACTACCAAATCACAAAAATATTAAATAAGCATTTAAATAATTCTAGCCAAGTCTACCTACTTGGATTTAATCACCAAGGGGAATTTGACTTAGTTTTTTGGTTGAGTATAAATATGTGGTTAATGGTATATTATCAAATCATCTAACACCCTTATCATTGAAGTGTTATAAAGTGAGGGGGTAGGCCCTAATACCAAGCATGTACCATCACCAATATAGATCCATTTCATCCTTAACAAACTTGAAAGTAGTTTTAGCTTAACTCTTCTTATTTACTTTGAAAATCTCAACACCCTATCACATTTTAAATAATAATTTAAAAATACATCAAGAATGTCCACTTATTATATTATCATTTACATTTTAGTATTGTTGATTGATGTTTAAAAATTGTATTTTGTATTTCAAAACTTGTATTAACTACCATTGGTACAAAGTTTGTGATGTGTGTTGAAACTAGATCGACCCAATCAACCTAGTTTCTTGTGTGTTTAACTTATTTCTCTATACATAACCACTCAATCATCTATATTTTAATAATTTCAAACCTTTCTTACCTATAGAACATAATCAACCTATTCAACTTAGTATCTTACAAGCTATTCTATTTATTTTCCCATATAACACAATTAACCTATTCAACTCTATTTTCAACTAGTTATTCTATTTACCTTCTTAAAACACACAGTCAACTTATTCAACTTGGTATCATATAGTCTATTGTATTTGTTTTCCCACTGAACATAGCTAATGTTTTTGACTTTATTTCCTACCAACTATTATTTTTACCTTCTTACAGAACACAATTGACCCATTTGACCTAGTATAATTATAGTTTGTCCTCATTTTCAATCAATATTTAATTTCCCCATTTCATCATGGAACATTTGTATGATAATGCCATAGAGAAAAATCAAACCAAGATGATGAAATTCACCAATTATAACAAACATACTAAAATAAATTTTGTGGTAACAAACCCAAACCAAAGCAACATCCATGTTACCACTAGAAATACCAACTACATAAATCCTCCTTATTTTAAATCATTTAATACCTTATTTATGTAAATGGTATAAGATGAAAATGATATTGAATATATGAATAAAATTATTCTTTTCATCAATGAAAATTATCAACATAGAGCTAAGGATCCTTTAGTCATTTATAACATCATGATGGGACCTCATTTTGGAGAACCCTATTCACCTTCACCTAAACTTTCCATAGAACTTGGGATAAGTCAATTAATGATTTCCTCCACAAATTGACCCTCCATAATATCTCCTTATAACACTATTATATCATCCTCCATGTCTTATTTCACCTCCATGCCAAGTATTTATACTAATATGGCTAGTGTATCTTTCAATGGGCCTACCCCAAACATCCACACAAATACCCAATTTTATTCAAAACATAATGGATCTACTATAAATGGTACTTATCATATTATTACCACTTTTCATTCCACTATTGTAACTCATGTTACTAGTGAATCCTAATTTATTAACACCATATAACATAATAATACATGAAAAAATGCTTCTACTAGTCAAACTGGGGCTCAACTAATCAAATTCTATTACAAACTTTTATCCAAATGGATACTTCTAAAACTAATAATGCACAAAAAATGATGCAAATGCAATACCACTTATTGCATCTCCAAAGTCAACCTCAACATACACAATGGGGAGTGCCAAATCCTAATGTGCCCCACCCCCCCAACCCCCACCTCACCTCCCCTCAGGGATGCACATGGAAACCTTATATCTCAACCCCCACTTATTAATAAAACTATTAAACACCTACAAATTTAAGCTCTTGTATGCCAAATTTCAAACATTGACATAAGAGTTATAATTACCACTATCACTTATAATGAATCTATAGATCCTACCTTACACTTAAAATCTTTTTTAAACCTATACAAAGATTGGGTTAAACTTAATAAATTCACTACCTCCAAAATCTTAGCTAAAACTCTCTCTAGAGATGCTCTAGATTGGTATAATCAACTTAAAACCCACTCCATCACTAGTTTAGAAGACTTGGTCAAATTATTGGTTCAAAATTATGAACTAATGACATTCTTGAAATTAATTTATCCCATTTTATTAACTATAAACAATAAGAATTTGAAATGACATAATTTTTCATTCAATGATGGAAAGCCTTGTATATTAAAGTTGAGAATAATATGGAAGATGAGAACAACTTCCACTTATTTACTAATGTCCTTCATCCTAATTTACAATACCATATTAAGACTCTTTCCCCCCAACGGAAGAGGCCCTTGACCAAGATAAATGTCAAGATTTCCTTATACATCAATTTTAACCTTACCACCCTCCAACAAGAATTTTCATGCTTGTAAAATCTAAAAAATGACATACAACCAAAGATGGTGTTACATATACTTATGATTCCATACACACCATCCAAGCCATTACTCCAAACACTATAATGGAACATGCCCCTCCACTTCCACCTAATAACAATTCTCATCCCAGTTCCTCATTTATTTAAAACCATAATATGGATACACACAAACCTCTTTCCTTATAATAATTTAAAATTCATCTTTAAGCATGACCTTCAACATGAGATATTGAATCTACATGCCCTATGAAACACTGGTATGATCCTAATAAATTTTTTTGGTTTCATGCAAGTTGGGGTCATTCTCATGAGACTTGTAAACAATTGATAAATCTTGCTATAGATTATCTCCTTAGACACAAATTTTACCATGAATCACTTATACATAAATACCAACAAGCCTATGAAATATCACTTAAATCCCATGAAACCATAACTAAAAATGAAGCTTTAAATCAAGTCAATGCTCATTTATCTATCTATAAATATCCTCTTCCTAACCTTTAGAATAAAACTAATCAACCTACCACTACCACCAATAACATCAAAATTACCATAGATCCTAACATTAATGATGATAATGTGGTGAACATGAATAATATGAGAGTAGTTTCTTATATTAAACAATACCCAGCCTCTCACCATAACAATTCTTTGAAGTTATGTATTGTCAAATACACTTACACATTAAATCTCATAGAATTGGGGCATGTAGAACTTAAAAACAAATAAGTAAACCTAAAATAATGAAAAATCAACCATAATTCTCATACAATTGATATAAGTTCTACTCTTCTTCCATATAAGATACCTCAAGTATATATCCCTAAAACTTCATATCAACTTTCTTTCATTAAAACATACGAAACACTTAAAGAAATAAATACATCACCAAAGATAGACCAACCCACTTCAACCAAACCTAAAATAAATATATCTTATGAACTCAAACTTTAATGTGCATATAACCCCATTTTAATGGATATATTACAACATTATGCACCTTTATCTAATAATTCTCTAATAGATTATGATGAATGGGATCCTATAGTATAACTTTCCCATATTCCATCCCAAACTCGTTTCTTATAACTTATGATAACCTCTCCTTGTGATAGTAATCAAATAATGCAATTTTTCTTTGAAACGAACATCCTTGTCCTTCACCATTGGGTAAAGAAGCTACATTATTAGGATCTAAAGATAGCATTCTTTAATAGTGTGAATAAATGTTTATTCACATTGTTGAAATGGTAGACACTTATCTTTCACTCAAATTTCCTATCTCTTATATGGTTCCTAATGAGATATTACTTTATTCAAATTGACCCCCCTTTATTCATTAGCATACAAATATGAGATATCCAATTCAAACATGCTTTAATTGATGAAGGATCATACACTTGTGTTGGTTCCATTTATTTTATTAAAACACTTGGATATTCTTAATTTAATATTAAATACACATAAAGTATGTGTCAAAGATATTATAGAAGACAAATGCCTCTTCTAGGTTGTTTTTGGCTTCCTATCACCGTTCCTCCCATCACTATTTGTGTGAAAGTTATGACATTTAAATTTCCATTTTCTTATAATATATTAATCGGTCAACCTTAGAGACATCGCATGAGAGAAATTGCCTCATCCACATGATAATGTGATAAATTTACCTACAATGGTAATATATTTAAGATTCAAGGTGACACAAACCCTTATAATTTTGAACAATTCCAAAAATGAGGTGTTTTCAAAATACCTACCCTTGAACCTCTACCAAATTTTTTTTTTCATGAATAATTTTTTTTTAATTATCCTATCAACTATACTCAAAGCTATAATGGTAATCTTGAATTAATAGGAAAAATTCCTCATAACCTTCTAGACTTAGATGGTGATAAACCAGATGAGATAAGTTTAGAGATCAAATTTTTTTATCTCTCTCATAACATCATTTCTCAATTACCTCCTTCTCTTTGACTTCAATCCCATAAAAAAAAAATTGGAAAAATAACCAATTACCCTAATAAAAACTACACATTATATTCGCCATGCTTCTTAAGCTGATAAAATAGTTGATGCATGTACTATTGACTTATATACACCTAATTATGATGATGGATATTATTTAGACAACCCATTTTAGCTAGGTTTTTTCAAGTTAAAAATTTAGAGGTGCTTATATATAATTTTTATTTAATGTAGTCTCCTAGTTATATTCTATAGTTCCTTATCCTATAATAGTACCTAATATTAGTTTTTAATCTAATGTTCACAAGTCAGAGAAAGAGCACACACTACACCTCAAATCACTAATGAACCTCTCAGAAGTATGTTTATGGAATATGAAATGATGAGACTATTGGAAGAAAAAACATTGAGATGGGGGGAGTGAATCATTGTACATAATTTTATTTAAATTACACATATCATTCATTAATAATTAAAACTAATATAGAGATAAAGCAATGCATAATCAACCATTCAGATGGGCATGAAGTAAGAATATAAAACATGAACAAAAGATATACATGGGAAAACATAATGGGGCATAAAATAAACTAATAAAAATCTTAGAATACATTCCTATAAGTAATGAATCAATATTTAGTGAGGAACCAACCCCACAAGGAGCACCAACCCCTCACTAGTCAAGCACCAACCCCTCACTAATCAAGTACCAACTCAACTAGTCCTTTTGGAAGAACCAACTTATAATGAGGCACCAACCCCATAGGTAAATAAGCACCAAATTAGCCACATATAACCTATAATAAACTTTTTAAACCTATTTATTACTCAACTAATGATGATCCCCTTATATTGTTCTTCATAATCTTTTATCTTTATCAAACAACCTATTAGGTCTCTTTCGCTCAACTAATTATTTTCTTGGTAGAATTGGGTCATCATATGACCTTGAAAATAATATAAATAATCAATAGTATAACTTCATGACATATTAAACACACATATTTTATGGTCTTCAAACTCTCTACCCAGTTTCCAAACTTATATTCCATTCACTCATACCTATAACATTCTAACTAGACAAATTAGGCCTATTAGACCTTCTTTTCATACTTGAATATTGCTCTCACCCACATTGGTCAGTAATAAAACTTTAAATAATTGTATAAAATTTGTAAAATATTTAAAAATATTTTTTAAAATTGAAACAACCACCACATAGGTTTGTCACCACTCATAAGGACCTAATGTAATTAGGCCCTCTCAAAACACATGTTTCACCTTGACTACTTTGTAACATATTTAGAATCAAAAAATGGATGAAAAAAATAACACAAACTTAAATTAGATGCATGTTAATATATCCTTATGTATCCAACAAAATTTATCTCATCTCACTCCTTGAACCACACCATTAGGCCCACTCACAATTAGCCCTTCTCACTACCCAAAAGTTTGATTTGAATATCTAAAGTTTAAAATAAAATTATACAAGTAAAAATATCAAAAAATCATATTTATATTACCTATATTAACTAAATTTCATCATAATATCCATTAGAATTCACCATACAGGTAAAAAGACCTCAAACAGATCACTTCTATATGCTCACTTAGAATTGCATAAACCCAGTCAAGAACCTTTGAATTTTCACACTATCATATGAGTTTATCATGAATAAAAATAAATTAAAATAAACCTATATGAAAAATTAATGTGAATTTTATTCTTCTATGCATAATGACTCAAGAACATCAATCTCACTCATACATAAAAGACTAACTATAGCTCCAAAAACATAGTCATGAAAACCAAGACATAGAACACCTATGTGAACACTTTTATGAAATTAAAATGGGTTTATATGATCCTTAATAATATTTATAAAGTATTAAAAAAATATATTACAAGGTTTAATATTAATATTGGTCTTACAGACCAATCTCATGTCTTCACCCTACATAGACATCATTGTGTTAGACATGTTTCTTTGACAGTAACTTTATGATTGTATATGAGAATCTCAAAATATTATATTCAAAGGGGATATAAAATATATGTATTTAAAAATAATCACATGAATTTGGATCCATCCCTAATTCACTACAACCCATCTCTAGTCTCATTCTCACTTCTGTCTGGTTTTCTTACTATCTTCCTCACTAGGCCTTTTTAGTGATAGGCCAACTTACATGACCAGTTTAACAAGTCTATAACCTAATAAAAAGATTAAATTATCATAAAATAAAAGTCACACATCATCCTCTAATCATTTTCATGATTTTACTTGGTCAACCTTACCTACTACATAAAAATAGGAGTTTCCTATAGCTTCCACTCACTCTTCTAATAGAGAAATTCCACCTAGAGGTTCCTGGGAGAGTTGAATACAGCATAAAAAATTAAAAATAGGTCAAACAATCAATTTTAATCACTTTTAAATCATATTTTACATATTTGGTCACTATTAGGGTTTTAGAGAGGGTTTAGACTATTTTCCATTCTTAATAATCATTCATAAAGATTAGGCCCTCAACCCCAAAAAAAATGTCAATAAATTTAAGATAGTACCCTTTAAAAACTAAAATTAACTTCTTGGATCCTCATGTAAAGGTTACACATGCCAATGAACATAATAAAATCTTTCTTAGGTCTATAATACCTCATTCTATGCACACATAAAAACTCAACAAAAATTTTCATATTTTCTCCTTTATACTTTGACATAAAACTTGGTACATAAAATTGAAACAACGTATCACATGTATTAAAATAATATTATGAGATATGGCACCTTTGAAACTGAACTTGACCCCTCATTAGGCTGCATTAGGTCTCTTTGCACATTAGGCCTTAAACTACCAGTCAAACTTAGACCTTGAACACACCTTAAACCTCTTGCACTACTCTCCACACCTCAAAATCATGTCATAAACCTCATACCTTGATCATAAACTACCAAAATTATTCTCACAAGCCTCAAATTACCCTCCTCGTCATGCTACTAAGCCCATGCCTTCTCACTATGTCTTTCAAGTATATGGCTTATGAAATAAACCTCAATAAAAATAAAAACAACTCAAAATGACACAAATCACATTTTCATGAAATTAATGAAAATTCCATTCATACCTTAGAACACATTATCAAAAATATTCCACTTTGTCATTGATGGCAACCATTCAAAAATGTTTCTCTCACTAGGATACATCTCCCCTATATAGATCAATCTCCCCTTTTGACATTAATGATAAGTCACTACCTACATAGAAACTCAATTAATATGAATAAATTATCATATCAACAAGCTCCCCCTAACTCAATGCATATGCCAAACATCTTCTTCTTGATAAACTAATATGACTCCCTCTTTGATCTCACAACTTTTGCACTTATTTCATATTCTTGGAGATAAATAACTTTATTATTATCTCACCCTAATAACTTTAATTGATTATTTACTGATAGGAGTAGTAATCACACCCAATTCCTCTCTCAAATGTTCAAAAGTAGCCTTTAGAAGAGGCTTAATCAAGATGTCTACAATATGATCCTTGGTAGACACAAATTCAAGCTTAATACTTTGTTCACTTATCTATTATCTTAAGAAATGATATTTTATAGGAATGTTATTAGTCTTTGAATTCATGATAATATTATTTGAAACACTTATGGCACTAGTATTATCAAAAAAAATAGGACTAGGACCATCAAAATCCACTTTGTAGTATCTTAAGGTTTATCTCATCCATAACACATAAGTGTAACATGGAGCTACTACAATGTAATCAGCCTCACAAGTAGATAAAGCCATTGATGGCTTCTTCTTTCTTATCCATGAGACTAATAACTAACCTATGAAGAAGGCTCCTCCACTAGTGCGCTTTCTATCATCTAGTCTCCCATCCCAATCTGCATCTGTATAGGCTACTTGATCGAACCTCTTGATCTTTGGGTACCAAAAGCCATACTTCATAGTTACTTTAAGATACCTAAATATCCTTTTGACTACTTGTAGATGAATTTACTTAGGATCTACTTTAAATCTTCCCATAATACCTACTACTTACATGATGTTAGGTATAGAGGTAATATTATACAATAAACTCCCAATCATTGATCTATATTTTGTTTGATTGACTCTTGAAGACTCATCCTCCTTACTTATCTTATATCTTATAACCATAGGTATACTTATATATTTGAAATATTGAATTTAAAACTTCTTTAACATCTCTTTTATATATTTGACCTATGAAATAAACATACCTTTTTAGATTGACTGATTTGAAGTCCAAGAAAGAAGGATAGTTATCCAAGCATAGACATTTAAAATTATAAATTTATCATCTTTGAAAAGGCCTTGGTCATATTCTCATTAGTTATAACAATGATGATATCATCCCCATAGATCACCATTAATTGATGTTCATTTTTAGTATTGATATATAGGTTACTATCTGTAACTCCTCTCTTGAACCCTTGGTCTAAAAGATACTTGTCTAATCTATCATAACAAGCTTTAGGGGCTTGTTTTAGACCATAGAGAGACTTATTCAACCTATAGACATAGTCCAAGTTATCATTCAATAGGAAAAACTCAGGTTGTTCAATGTACACTTCTTCTTCCAAGTTACCATTTAGGAAAGATGACTTGACATCCATCTGGTATATCTTGAAGCCTTTGAAACTTGCATAAGCAATAAACTACCTATTATACTATAACCTTACTACTAGAGCAAATTTTTCCTCAAATTCCACTCCTTTTACTTGAGCATATCCCTTACATACTAGTCTATACTTGTTTCTAGTGACTTCTCCATTCTTTTTCAACTTGTTTCTGAACACCCATTTTGTACTAATGATTTTTTTGTCTTTAGGCCTAGGTACTAACTCCCAAGTCTCACTCTTCTTAATTTTATTTAACTCCTCATTCATGGCATCTATCCAAAACCTATCTTCACTTCATTTTCTATATATATTTTAGGTTAAAATTTAGATAGTAATATGGTATTTTATTGATTAACATTACTCAACATTCTTCTTCTTGTTTGTATACCTACACTCTTATTGCCAATGATATGAGATTTAGGATGATCTTTTCGAATTTGCCTTGAAGAAAATTTTGAGTCCTTTCTCTCCTCAATTTCTTCTTCATCCTCATCTATCTCTATTGATCCTTCATCATTATTTGATTGAGAATATGATTTCTTGTCTCATCAACCTTCAAATTTGTGCTCTCCATTATCTTTTGCAACCTCTTGTTGTAGCATCTATAAGCATCACTAATTGATGAATATCTTAAGAAAATACTTTCATCAGACCTTGAGTCAAACTTGCATAAGTACTCCTCATTTCTCTTCATATAAAACTTACTTCTAAACACCTTAAAATGTTCAACATTATCAGGTCTACCATTCCACAATTCATATGAAGTCTTCTCACCATTGATTTTAATATGTAATCTGTTCAAGGTGTAAACTATAGTACCCATAGTTTCTCTCTAGTATCCACTAGAAAAATTTGACTCATTCAACATGGTCCATGGCATTTGTCAAATTATTTTTGTTCTTTATTTCAACTACCCCATTTAGTTGAGGTGTTTTAATAGCTCAGAATTATCTTTTTATCCCATTTACCTCACAAAAATCATCAAAATTATTTGGCCAAAACTTCCATCCTTTTTCATACTTAAGGCACTTGATCTTCACAGTCATCTCATTTTCAACCAAAGCCTTGAAATTTTTAAACTTGCCTAGAGCTTATAATTTATCTTTGAAGAATTCTACCCAAGTCATTCTTATAAAGTCATCTATCAGTAACATAAAGTAGTTGTCACCTTGAATACTTTGAATCCTTGTAGGACCACAAAGATTAGTATGAATTAGTTATAAATGTCTAGTGGTAGATTATTCTTTAGAATTGAATCTCCCCCTAGTCTACTTACCATGTTGACATGCCTTGCAAAAAACATCTATAGGTTTGGAAATTTTAGGCATGTTCTTCATGGAACCCTTAGAGTTGATATTAACTAGATTCTCAAAGTTAAAATGACCTAACCTCTTATGCCATATCCAAATTTCATCTACCTTTATCATAAATAAAGCACTTCTCTTTTGTGATCTCATTTAATACATATAGGTTATTCTCAATTCTCTTGGCTTTGGAAATCAACCTACTTGATTTTTATCTTCTTATCTCACATCCTTTGTCATGAGAATTTAGGGTATGTCCTTGGTTGCACATTTTAATTACACTCAATAAGGTTTATTTCAATCCATCTACATATAAGACATTTCCTATCTTGGTTTTCCCATTATCCAAGCTCAAGGCACCTTTACCAGCTATATTAGTGGATATGTTATCTCCAAACCTTACTGATCCTATGGCATTCATATTCAAAGTGATGAATTTTATTTTATCTCCTATCATATGACTTGAGAAACCAATGTCTATTTACCATTTCAAATATTCATTCTAAGTATGAAAAGCAATTTGAATAATCATAGATTCATCTCCTCTAGATTCCTTCTTCTCCTTCATCTTAACCATAGGGTCTACTTTCTTGATCTATTCTTTAGTATTATGATTAAATATATTCTTAAATTTAATTTTCTTATTCATAGGTCTTATCTTATAATCTCTTACAATATGTCCTTTTTTGTTGTAGTTATAACACATGATTCTACTTCTCCATCTATAGTCAACAACTCTATGTCTAAATTGACCACAAGATAAACAATAACCATTGAAGGAATCCACATATTTTGAATATATAATCTCATTTATATTTTTTTGATCATTGGATGATACACCAATGCCTTTGATATCTTTTTATGTAACAAACCCCTTCTTGGTTTATTGATGATTGACTTCAAACTTGACCATTTCTACATAGGTCTTTACTCTACTGATATTATCACTTCTTGTTAGATCATTGACTTTTGGAAACTAAATATCCTTGAACTCCTTTTGCTCCTTTTTTAAACCTAGACCTATCTTCTCATGATAGGTCTTTTGACTATCCAAAATATTATTAAGCTTTCGAGTACTCTCCTTAAGTTTTTATATGTCTCCATATTGATTACATCTTTCTCTACTTGTTCCTCTAAAGAATTTACTTTAATTATAATATAGGTTCATTATTTCATATGATTATTTTATTTTGAAAAAAATTTACATGTTATTTCAATGTTTGTATATATATCTTCATTGGAATCATAATAAACACTTTGATTATCATAATCCATACCTATGCTCCAAAGATCTCCCTTAAACTGTTAGACTTGCACAAGGAACAATGATATGATAAAAAATTTTAGAAGAAAACCCAATAAGGGGGGGGGGGGTGAATTAGTTTTAAAACTTTTATTTCAATTCCATATATCATTCATTAATAATTCAAACTAATATAGAGATAAAGTAATGCATAATTAACCATTCATATGAGCATGAAGCAAGAATATAACACATGCACACAAGAGCTATGTGGGAAAACATCATGGGGGATAAAACCAAATTAAAAATATATTTGAATATAGTCTTATAATTAATTAATCAAGATTTAGTGAGGCACCAAACCCATAAGGAGCACCAACCCCTCACTAGTCAAGCACCAACTCAACTAGTCCTTTAATAAGCACCAAATTATAAGGAAACACCAAACCCATAGGTAACTAAGCACAATATAATCCACCTGGAACCTTTGAACACATTTTTACAACTATTTTTTACTCAAATGATGATGATCCCATTATTTTTATCTTCACACTCTTCTATCTTTCTCAAATAACCTATTAGGCCTCTTCGCTCAACTAACTCTTTTCTTGGCAGAATTAGGTCATATGACCTTGATCATCATTTGTATAATAAATGTTATAAATTAATGAAATATTCAACACACCTATTTTATGATATTAAAACCCTCTACATGGTTTTCAAACTTCTATTCCATTCTCTCATACCTCTAATATTCTAACTAGACAAATTAGGCCTATTAGACTTTATTTTTATACTTGACTCTTGCTCTCACCCACTTTGGTCAGCCAAAAACCTTTACATACGTGTATCACCCTTGTAATAGATCCTAAAAAAAATCATAAGTAAAACAACCACTAAATAGGTCGGTCACCACTCACAAGGACAAAAACCCCCATTAAGCCTAATAGAGAACTAATGCAATTAGGCCTTCTCAAAGCACACATTTCACCTTGACCATATTGTAAAATATTGAGCCTAAAAAAATGCATGAAAAACTTCACACACACTTTAATTACACCCATTATAATCTATCCTTATATCCGCAACACCATTTATCTCATTTCACTCCTTGAACAACACCATTAAGCCTACTCATAATTAGCCCTTCTCACTGCCAGAAAGTCCACTTTGAATATCTGAAGTGTACACTCAACTTTGCCACATTAAAATATAAAAAAATAATATGGATTTATGAGATCAGAATATGGATCATTATTGACATGTTATTTCCCTCAAT
This sequence comes from Torreya grandis, assembly GCA_037957365.1. Taxonomy (NCBI): domain Eukaryota; kingdom Viridiplantae; phylum Streptophyta; class Pinopsida; order Cupressales; family Taxaceae; genus Torreya; species Torreya grandis. The sequence continues at coordinate 1,776,554 of JARHVA010000458.1, forward strand.
TAATCTCTCTAAGGATATTATCTTATGCAAATCATAGATTGTTAGATAGATATTACATGGAAAGTAGATATTTATCTTGTTTATATTGAACCAAAGACTAAACCTTTACTTTGTCATTAATGTCTAATACATAGCATATTTTAGTGATTTTTGTTGTGAATAATATTTAGGAAGAAGACACAGACGATGTATAATGAAAGTTCAATTTTGATCTCCATCCAATATAACTACGAACTCACACAGAATGTTTCTACGGACTCTGCATGCTTATTTCTATAGACTCCATAGGCTCATTTCTACGAACTTTGTAGGCTCATTCCTACCAACTCTGCAGGGTCAATTTTGTGGATTTTATAAAGATAAAGCTACAAATGGGGAATTTGGTTTCTAGATAAGATGAGAGAGAATCATTCCAGCTAGAGTCAAATGAGGAAAATACCCACCTGCTATTTTGTAGGATTTACTTTTGATAAAGATGTATATATTCAGATCTTAGGACTACTTTTAGGATAGTATATCTATTTCATCAGAATAATTAGATCTCTTGGAAATCCAATCTCTTATTTTGGATGAGTGGATCAACCAAAGAATCCTATCTATTTTCATCCTATTTTGAGTTAATTATATTAGTATAAAATGTAAGACTTTTATTATTAAAAAAGGATATATATATATACAATAGATGAAAAATATGTATAGGAATATTACAAGTTTAAGATAGATTGTAATCATTTCATCTTTATGAATTATCACTTCAGTTTCTAACATTGATTAATCTTTGTTCTCGAGTCTGAGAGGAGCAAGGGCCCACTCTCCTTGGAACCAAGAACTATGTACAGTATTTATATTATGTTAAATTAACTCTCTATTATAACTAATCAAAATCTTGTTAATATTTGAATTCATTCATAGAACATCAAAACAAATTCATAGTTCAAAAGGCATTTCCTTATTCCAAAGTCATTTGTTTTCTAAGCAAAGTGTGTTTTATTTTACAAAAAACGTTTGAAGAAAATTTCCTTTTTAAGTTAGGAGTGTGATTTTACTTTCATTGCAAGTGTAAATAGGAGTATAATTTTACTTTCAAGAAAAAGAGTGGATTTATTTGATTAAATAGTTACATCTATTCCTTTTTATCAAAAGAGTGAATCAAATAGTTTAGGACACATTTATTTACTTAGTCAAAGTTAGAATAGGACCATTAAACACCCCCACAAGCAGACTTCTAGATCTACCATCCTACACCTTACTACAGATAGCTTTGGACACTAGCCCTGGTTGATAAGAAATCAATTGAACATTGATTGAATGAAGAGTTAAATGACACTCATCATTTTTGGCACTGTTACTAGGGAAACAATGTGTTAGTAAAGTAATAATTATTGGTCTAGAGTAAATTTTTTAAAAAAACCATAAAAAATTAATAAATTAATGTACCATCCTAGAGACTCTAAAGGATGATTCATCCCAAAATTTCTACCAAGAACACAGGTTAAAACTCTTTTAACATCTCTGAGTAGTGAACTAGAAGTTACGAGTGAAACCTATCTATAAGAATCTTCAAAAAATTGGATAGAAACTAGGCCATTACCATAAGAAAGCCCTATAAGAAAAATTCCTCAGGATTAATCTCTTGCAGGAAGACATTATTTAGAAATTGCCAAGGACTTCGAAGAAGTATTTCAAAAATCCATAGCTGAAGAAAATTTTGAGAAATTTAAACAACCCATAACTGGTACCACAAATATTTAGTGGGAAGATCATCCCAGCTTTGAAACATCATCAGAAGAAGAAAATATGGCTCTCTAACCAAATCAACAAATTGCACAACCAGAAAAGACTTTTTCATTTCCTATTATTGTAGATCCTAATGATCAAACCCCCATGAAAAATATTTTACCAGCTAATCTACCAAATTTTTGGGGAAGATCTACAAAAGATCCTAATCAATTCTTGTTTGAGTTTAGGGTGTTATGTCAAACCTATGATTACACAATAGATATCCAAAAATTAAAACTATTTCCCTCTACATTTAGATATTTATCTATGAGATAGTTCATGGGTTTACCTGGAGATTCTATTAGAACATGAGATGACATGGAGATAAAATTCTTAAACAAGTATCAAGATTACTATTGAGTGTGAGAAATAAAAGAGGATTTATTTAAAATCAAATAGAATGAGGATGAATCTTTAGAGGATTATTTGGATAGATTCATGTTCACTCATAAAAGAAGCAATTATCCACTCATTGAAGAAGTTAAAAAATTGGTTTTCTTAAAAGGGTTGGATGAAGATACTAGAGATGCCTTAAATCTAATGGGAGGTGGAGATATAAATAATTTGATTTTCGATCAGATTTCTAAGATTTGTAACAACTACTCCTAAAAAAACCCAAAATTAGGAGAGGAAGGTTTGGGAAATCTAATGAAGTGGGTAAGATAATAGAAGACTTTGCCAATCTAAAGATAGATATTCTAGTTACACTAAATAGTAATTTAGATGGCCTTCAAGCTAAGGCAAATGCAATAGAAATCTTAGTAATTTACTATCCTAAATGTAGACAGAAGCATGCCCTTAGAGATTGCCCCTAGATAAAACCAATGTTTCATTATGTGGTATTTGTGATGCAATAGATCATGATACCAAACATTGCACCCTTCTGCATATTTTAGAAAATTAAATGAAAACATAAGTCTAGTCCACATAAGATGTCAATTATATCTAGAGATAAAAAATTTCCCCACAAAAAGAGGCTCAAGAATAGTTTAATACAAGAAACCCAGTTAATCCATGGATGGAACCATGGAATGTTTCAGTTCATTCACCTTTTGAAATCAACCCCAAATTCCATCAATCCAAAATCCATGAGCAGGAGAAGATTAGATTCCAACACCCCCATGGATGGTGCCATAGCCAATACAACAATGGGTACCATAGTACCAATGGATTCCACAACAATATCAACAATGGAATCCATAGTGGAACCCACACCAACAATTCACCCAACCAAGAAGACCACTTCAACAACAAAATATTATACCTCCCCCAGTTGTTTAGCAACAAGGTCAAATCAATCAACCCTCAATGCCTGCACAAGTAATAGCAAATCCAAAAAATAAAAAACCAACACCTGTTTATGTTAATGAACATGAAGAGATAATGAATGTTGGAACTATTGATTATTTGGACATACATTTAAGATCAAGGAAAACTATACAAAAACCTCCAATTCTCATTTATGAGATACCTAATGAAAAAGAAAAAATAGAATCATCTCAATTAAACACTAGAGAAGCCAAAATCAAAATGAGCCCTAAACTAAATAAATAAAACACTACTACACTAGCAGTTCATTTTCTTGAAAGATTAAGAGAAATTGATATTAAACTAAAATCAAACTTGGTCCATGAGTTGCAAAAGATCAATATTGAGGTACCCCTACTACAAGTTATTAGGGATATACCTGAATTAAACAAGATCATCAAAAAAAATTGTATCAAGACACCTGGGAGGAAATCAAAATATCCAGGAACCATTCATGTTGATAGAAAAATTGCTAATTTATTAGCAGCAAAACTATTACTTCCAAAATATGCAGATTTAAGAAGCCCAGTAATCACAGTCACAATCAGAGGTAAAGAAATTCCTAATGTCTTGGTAGATTTGGGACAAGCAATTAATGTTATGACAATTGATACTCTCCATACATTATCTCTTATGATAAATCAACCCATAACTACCATTATTCAAATGGTAGAGCAATCTATAGCTAAACCAGAAGGGACTATAGAAAATGTTAAAGTACTAATAGAGTCTTGGGAATATCTAGTAGTTTTCATGGTCTTTTAACCTAAAACAAAAAATCTAGGATATTCCATAATCCTAGGTAGACCATGGTTGGCTACTATAGTAGCATTAATTTATTTCAGGTTAGGAGACATGACCATTTCTAATGGGTTAAAATCCAAATGCATCTCTTTGTATCCTCTTGCAAAACCATCAACAAATCACAAACAAGAATTTTGGGTGGATGAATCAGACAACACATGAAACACCATTTCCTCCTTAGCTATGATCATAGTTAAAAAACACTTGGAAGAATTGAATGGAGATATATACCTAGAATCTATGGACTCTACCAGTCTGAAAGCTATGGACTCTACCAGTCTAGAAACCATGGACTGCCCCAATTTAGGATTCTTGGGTCAAATAGAATATTATAAAACCTCCACTTCTACTTATTCTATTATTTCCTCACTATATGATCATGGATTGATTCATGAAAGTGTGTGGAAATTGGTAGAACAATAACAAACTCATCTCTTAGATGCATTCCATTATTCTTTAGCAAGATTGATTCCTCTTGGAAAATATTTTGTTGATAATGTAACTATGTTCCATAAGCTACTTCCTCATCCATGTCCTCTGAAGTCATTGATTACTAAATTTAAGAAAATATAATCAAAATACCTAGGCACAAAACCAATCATGATATTATCTGGAAAGATTTTGAACATCAATAATTGGTTAACAAATGAAGAGAAAGATCAAATTTTTGAAGTACTAAAAATACATACCAAGGATTTTGTCTAAAATTATACTAACATGAAGAGAATTCACCCCAAAATTTTTAGTCATCACATTTACATAGAATATATCAAATTGGTCAGACAACCACAAAGAAAAATAAACCTAACATTAAAGGAGATAGTCAAAATAGAGATCCAAAAATTTCTAGAAGTTGGGTTTATTTACCCCATCTCAGATAGCCAGTGGGTTTCACCCCTAGTAATTATGCCAAAGAAAAATGGAAAATTAAGGGTATGTGTAGATTATAGAGAACTGAATAAAGCAACACTAAGAGATTATTTTCCTCTACCTTTCATTGATCAAGTTCTTGACAACTTGGCAGAAAAAAGATATTTTTCTTTTCTGGATGGGTTTAGTGAGTATAACTAGATAATGGTAGCAATTAAAGATCAAGATAAAACCAAATTTACCTACCCTTAGGGAACTTTTGCTTACTGAGCACTCCCATTTGGACTATGTAATGCTCCAACAACCTTCCAAATAGTAGTTTTGGCAATATTCTCTGACCTTACAAAGGATTGTGTTGAAGTATATATGGATGATTTCACTGTTTATGGTGGAACTTACGAAGAGGCTCTTACCAACTTGGAAAAAGTATTGATCAGATGTGAAGAACATCAATTATCTTTGAGCCATGAAAAAAATTTGTTGATGATAGATGAAGGAATAGTGTTGGGACACCATATTTTTGTAAAAGGCATTCAAGTAGATCCAAAGAAGGTTGAAATAATCTCCAATTTACCCATCCCACAAACACAAACTAAAATTAAGAGTTTTTTGAGACATTTTGGTTACTAAAAATGATTTATAGATAATTTTAGCCAAATAATTGTCCCTATATTTTATTTACTTATAAAATATAGTACATTTGAGTTGAGTGATAGTTTCCAGCAGGCATTTGAGACCATCAAAGTTAAACTCGTTACTGTTCTAGTATTGAGAGGACTAGATTGGACTCAACCATTCCATATATATATAGATTCTTCCAATACGATAATAAGAATAGTCCTTAGATAAAAGGATGAAGAGGATAAAATGTATGTTATATATTATATTAGGAAAAACATGACACCTGCTGAAAAAAACTACACCGTAACTGAGAAGGAATTCTTAGTTGTAGTCTATGCAATTAAAAAATTTAGACACTACATAACAAGCTACAAGGTATTTGTCTATACAGACCATTAAACTATTAGATATCTTATCAACAAACCAATTGTAAGAGGTAGGATTATTAGATGGTTTTTGCTCTTACAAGAATTTGATGTTACTATTATAGATAAACCAAGGAAGTCTAATGTGGTTGCTGATTTCTTGTCAAGAATGAACACTATAGGTAAGGAAGAACTAGTGGAAGATGACTTTTTAGATGAATAACTATTTTATATTTTGTCAAAATATCTATGATTTTCTGATATAGCCAATTATCTCACCACAAAGAAGTTTCTTCTATAATTTTCACAAAAATAAAAGAAACGTTTAATCAAAGAAAGTTCTTGTTTTAAATGAATTAATGGAATGTTATTCAAACTTGGACCTGACCATGTGTTTCATAGGTGTGTGACAAATGTTGAAGCTTATGATATCATCAGAGCTTGTCATGATGAACCAAGAGGAGGACATTACTCATCTCAAAGAACCATACATAAAATCCTAGGAGTAGGATACAATTAGCATCACCTTCATCAACATGTAAAAAGATATGTCAGACCCTATGATGCTTGTCAAAGAATTAGAAAACTTACTCTTTCAATAGAGATGCCTCTACACCCTCATCCTCAATTAGTTTTAGAACCATTTGAAAAATAGGGAATTGATTTTATAGGTCCTATAGATCCTCCTTCCAGAGAAAAAGAATATCTCCTAGTATGTACAGACTATGTGACCAAGTGGGCAGAAGTGGAAGTATTAAATCATGAAAGAGAAGAGATGGTAGATAATTTCTTATATTTCAAAATCATGCAAAGATTTGGTGCTCCAAAGGAGATAGTCTTAGATTAAGGACTGTAGTTCATGTCAAACATGATAAATCACTTCATGCAAGTATATCAAATTCAATACAGAAAAATATCTCCATACCATCCACAAGCTAATGGGCAAGTTGAAGTCACCAACAGAGAATTGGAAACCATTTTAACCAAGGTTGTTAATTTTAGTAGAAAGGATTGGGTAGATAATGTACCAGAAGCTATTTGGGCTTATAATACTAGTTAGAAAACAATAACTAGTATTTCCCCTTATGAATTGGTTTATGGTAAGAAGCCCTTATTCTCTATTGAATTTGAATTATAAACTTTGAAAATAGCTATAGATGTAGGGATTGAATTAGAAGAAATATAGAAAGAAAGACTCTTACAGCTTAATCAACTTGATGAGATGAGGATGGAAGCACTACAAAGAACTGAATTGGTACAACATCAATGAAAATTTTAGCATGATTCACGGATCAAGCAACGAAAGTTTTAGAAAGGATATTGGGCACTATTGTTTGATTCCAAATTTCAACAGTTTAAAGGAAAACTACAAACGAGGTGGTTGGGACCTTATCAGATTGAGGTGGTCTTTAAAAATAGTTTTGTTAAGCTAATACCTATTGATGATAGCAAAAGAGATTTGTTAGTCAATAGACATAGATTTAAACTTTAACAAAAACCTCTTAATAAAGAAGAATTTTTTCAAAAGGTAAAATATCAAGTATCCTTTTTGAAGAACTCTACTTCTTCTAAGAAAACTACTTCAAATCAAGTAACTATTCTGGAGGACTCTGCTTCTTACAGAAAACCTACTCCTTGATGATATATATATATATATATATATATATATATATATATAGTGAAAATCCTTCCAAGGACACTATTGACAATGCATGCCCAGAAAACTAGCTCGATGGCTGGCTATACATTGCAAAAAGGGCTTTGGCTAGAAAACCAATAATGGCTAGCCAAAAAGAAAAGAAAAGAAAATAAATAAATAAAAAATAAAAAGAATCTCATCATGTCACTATGATTGGCCTTTTCCATGCAATAAAAGTTGTTCTTTCAACACCTGTTGACTAATCCATGCAAACTTATTCATGTAGGACAAATGGTGAGCAAAGGATAAATCTAAGGTCAAAAGTAAGTGAGACATATATTCTATTTATTTATGTTTAGTTAAATAATTATCTTTGATTTAATTAAGAATTATTTTACAAAGATGACTCAAACTTGAGCCTTCCAAAATAGAATGACATGACACATACCATAATGAAGAAGCATGCAAACAAGCCACTAAAAGGTCTATGGATAAATGTGTAGCTTTGGTACAATCAATTACATCATCAATAATTATAATGATGGGACATCATAAAAGATGTTTTAAATGAAATGATAAATCACTGTCACCGTCAAAGTGCCACATCATCATTTCACCTAATTTGTAATAATTTGACAAAATAGTTGGCACACTCTGTAGAAATGTACAGTGATAAACTGTATCAAGTAATCATATTAATATTAAACTATAGATTCATGTAGCTATGGATTTTCACACAAACCATTTCATTCCTACCAATTTCAATAGAATGTGGTCTATAGATCCTCAGTGATTGTTGCCTAGAAATACTCAGTTATTGTTGCCTACATATTTCAATAAAATCTTTTCTAAACCCTAATATGAGTTAAAGAAATAGATTTGTCTAAAAATATGAGTAAAAATGGGACAAAAAATGAGATCAGAGCTGAAGAATGTAGAAAAATTTCACAAAGACAAAGTTTCTATGGTAATGTTTAGAGCAAATGGCTGGCTACATTTCATTGAAAAGTTCTAGGGTTTCGATGAAACAATGGTAAGAGAATTCATCACTAATCTCACCCCTAAGTTTTTAGTTGTTAAAGGTAATTTTTATTCCTATTTCAACTCAAATTATAAGTCAAATCATACAATTTCTAGAAGAGGGAATGAGAGCTACAGACATAATTCCATTTAGTGATTTAATTATTCAGTTTAATGGTAATGAGAAAATTGGGACTTCATGTCTAATAGATTCCAAAGGAAAATCAAAAGGGATTATTAGAAATTCACTTCTTGAACCTTGGAAATTTGTAGGTAAGTGTTGGGGATCAACCAACAATGTTGATTACAATGTGAAAGCAATAAATGTGAAATTAAACCAGAAAGATAAGTAACTAGAGTCAAAAATAGCAAAGAACAAGAGATACAAGAAACCACCTTGAAAACTTGTATTAAACTCTTTACAGAAGGAATACAATTGAAGAAACTTCTTTTCTTCCACACCTCTCTCAGATGTACAGATCTCTCTCTAGATCTCTTTCCCTCAAGAGCTCTGCCTCTCAATTACAATCAACTCCAACAACCTGGAATGATTCACATATACAATTATGTACTGTTCCTCTCAACATTACAATAAGCTATGAAGATCTATCCTATTATATAATAATTAGGCAACATGAGCATACAACTACAGCCATCAAATTCACCTCCTAATCAAGGGCTCTAAATAGTCTTACTAATAATAGAGATGCAGACTTAAGACTATCACTTAATCTTAACATGCAAACACTCTGTTCTGTCCACAGAAATAGCTTTCTAGATGCATAGGTAGCCGACATCGGTTCCTGCCTATTTTCCTGTGACCAACCTTGACCGATCCATGACCGACATTGACATCTCCTAGTCTAATTCTGACTGACCTCGGTCACTCCTGACCAACACCAGTGACTGTGTAAACCTGAAACTTTGCAATCTACTCACTTGGTGAAGCTTTTAGATCCACACCTTAACAATCTCCCATTTGGAGATAAACAGCTACACCAGTACCTGTACAACAACATCTTCTAGCTCTTCCATCTTCAACTCAATCATGAAGACCAACAGAAGTTGAATGAAGATTCAACTTCTCCTTTGTAATCGGCTTGGTTAACATATCCATAGGATTCTTATCTGTATGGATCTTCTCCAGCTTCAACTCACCATCCTCCAATACCTATCTAATGAATTGGTACCTAAGCTGTATATGCTTTGTTCTTGAATGAAAGGCTGAATTCTTAGCCAAATGAATTGCACTTTGACTATCACTGTATAATCTGCAACTCTCTTGCTCCTTTCCAAGCTCTTCCATGAACCTTGTCATCCATATCATCTCTTTGCTAGCCTTTGTGACTGCAATATATTCTGCTTCTGTAGTTGACAAGGCAACAACCTTCTGCAACTTTGATATCTAGCTAACCGCCGTTCCACCAATAGTGAAAACATATCTTATGGTGCTTCTTCTGCCATCCAAATCACCTCCCATATTTGAATCTACATAACCATGTAGAGAATTATCTGAAGCTCCATAGCACAAATGCCTACTGCTAGTCCCTCTCAAATATCTAAGGATCCACTGGACTGCTTTCCAATGTTCCCTCCCTGGATTGGCCATATACTTACTTACAACTCCCACTGCTTGGGCAATATCTAGCTAGTACAAACCATTGCATATATTAAACTCCCTACTGTGGAAAAATATGGAACTCTACTCATGTACTCTACCTCATCATGTGAATCAGGACATTGTTCTTTACTTAACTTAAAATGTCCAGCCAAAGGTGTGCTTACCAGTTTTGCATCTTGCATATTGAACTGTTTCAACACCTTGTTCACATAATCCTCTTGAGACAAAATCAACCTGTGATTTTTCTTGTCTCTCTTAATGCTCATGCCAAAGATTTTCTTTACTGCTCCCAAATCCTTGATGGCAAATGTGTGAGCTAATTTCACCTTAAGCTCAGAGATATCCTACATGTGTGATCCTGCAACTAGCATATCATCTACATATAATAACAGAATAATATATCTACCATTATCCAATCTCTTAAAATACACACAATGGTCAGATTGACACCTGCTGTAGCCATGCTTAGTCATAAACCTGTCAAATCTCAAATACCACTGTCTAAGAGCTTGCTTGAGGCCATACAAGCTTTTCTTCAATCTGCACACTAACTTATCCTTACCTTTGACCTCAAATCCTTTAGGCTAATCCATATATATTTCTTCATCCAAATCTCCATGAAGAAATGATGTCTTAACATCAAGCTACTCAAGATGCAAATCCTCAATAGTAACTAAAGACAGTACAGTCCGTATAGAAGTCATTTTAACAATAGGAAAAAAAATCTCACCAAAATCAATACCTGGATTTTGTGCAAATCCTTTCACTACCAATCTGGCCTTATATCTCATCTGTCCATTCTCACCTTCCTTCAATCTGTAGGTCCATCTGTTCTTCAGTGTCTTCTTTCCTGCTGGCAACTCAACCAAATCCCATGTTTGGTTCTCTTTCAAGGACTCCATTTCCTCAACCATGCCACGCTCCCACTGATTCTTGGATTCTACCTATATTGCTTCTTTAAAACTCTCTGGTTCTCCACCATCAGTAAGTAATAAATAGGATAATGAAGGGGAATATCAAATTGGAGATTTACTTACCCTTTCTGACCTCCTGATGGGCATCTGAGACTCATTCACAACATGTTGTCTACCCAAATTCTCTGACAGTGACCGACCTTGATCACTTCCAGACCTGTAACTAGCTGACATCAGTTCTTTTTGGCCGACATCAGTTCCTTCCTGGCTGACGTCGATCGTTGTATGACCGACATCAGTTTCTATCCTACCGACGTCGGTTCTTGCTTGGCCGACGTTGGTCTCTATGTTTTCTTGTCCATGATTAATTTTTCCCACGACCTCATTTTGGACCATTGCCTCATCCAATTCTCCATTGCTCTGCCCAGATTGATTCAGCTTCTTTAGCTGATCACTATACATCACTTTTTCATTAAAAACAACATCACAGCTCTTAATTATCTTGTTAGTTCCTAGATTCTAAAACTTGAATCCAAAATCATCAGAGCCATAGCCAATAAATGTGCACCTCATAGACTTAGCATCTAGCTTCTTTCTATTTTCCTTATCAACGTGCACAAAGGCTTCACAACTAAAAATTTTTAGAAATGAGAGATGTACCTTTTTACCTATCCATACCTCTTCTGGAATTCCACCATCCAGCACTGTAGAGGGTCCTCTGTTAATCAGGTACATTTTAGTATCAACAACTTCTGCCTAAAACTCTAAGGGCAAACCATCATGCAATCTCATACATTTTGCACACTCCATTATTGTTCTATTCATCCTTTCAACAACTCCATTTTGTTGAGGTGTCCTTGGAACCATCCTTTGCCTATGGATTCCATGCATATAATAATACCAGTTGAACTTGTGGCTGCAGAACTCACCACCATTGTCAGATCTCAAGCACTTCAATCTCTTGCATGTTTCATTCTCAACCATAGCTTTCCAAATCTTAAAATTCTCAAATACATCAGATTTCTTCTTAATACAATAGACCCATACCTTTACTGCAGCATCATTTATGAATGAAACATAGTACTGTGATCCTCCAATAGAAGCAACCTGAGCTGGTCTTCACACGTCTGTGTGAACAAGCTGCAACTTATGCTTCTTCTTTGTTGACCCAGTCTTGAGAAAACTCACTCTCTTTTATTTCCCAAAAACACAATGCTCACAAAAATCTAGATCTATGCTTTTCAAATCTGAAAGCTTACCTCTTGACTTAAGAATGGACATTCCCTTCTCACTCATGTGGCTGAGCCTAGAGTGCCACAATTTTGCATCCACATTTGAAGTAGATAAAGGAGAATTATTAGTAACACAATTACATAAATAGAGAGTACCTACTCTCTTACCTCTAGCCATTACAAGTGCACCCTTGGTCACCTTCCAAGATTCAGCTGTGAGAGTTACTGTATAACCCTCATCCCCTAACTTTCCTACAAAAATCAAATTCCTCTTCAAGTTGGGAACATGCATAACATCTCTCAACACCCATGTGTTGTCATTCTACATTTTCAGCTACACTTTTCCTTTACCAATAATTTTACAAGGCTCATCATCCCCCTAAATACACTATTCCAAAATCTCCATGGACACAGTCACTAAAATATTTTCTATTGGGGGTAGCATGAAAAGATGCACCAGAATCTAACACCCAATATTCTATATTATTATGCAAAGAGAATATAAGAGCATCTTATACAATACCTACAACCTTTGCTTCTTCTTTTCCTTCGTGCTGATTGTCCTCCTTAGGCTTTGACCAGCAATCTTTGCTTATGTGCCCTATCTTTCCACAATTCCAGCATTGTGGCTTCCTGCCATTTTTGGATTTAGATCTACCTCTCACCTTTGACTTAGACCTTGATCTCCCTTTCTTGCTCTTCTCTTTCTGCCTTCCCCTGCTCTCAAAACTTAAAGCATTCCCTGATGTTTCCTCTGTACTTTTCCTATGAATTTTTTCATTCAAGATCACACTAACAACATCCTCTACTTTAAAAATATTTGAAGCAGATGCAGTATTACTAACTGCCATTACTAAGCTATGCCAACTTTTAGGCAAAGAACATAATATTAAAAGAGCTTTAATTTCATCATCAAACACAATATTGACTGAACTTAATTGATTTACAATTCCATGGAAATCATTTAGGTGATTAGATACAGATCCACCTTCATGCATTCACAAATCAAATAACTGCTTCATAAGATATACTTTATTTAAAGCTAAGGGTTTTTCATACAAATTTGCTAAAGTAGTCATTAACTCTACTATAGACTTTGCCTGTGATAAATTAGATATCACAGTAGATGCCAGACTCAATCTTATAGACCCAAGAGCCTTTCTATCAAGAACTTCCCATTCTTCATCTTCCATGTCTATGGGCTTCTTTGCAATCCCACCTAATGGTAAGTATAGATCTTTCTGATACAGATAATCCTCTATCTGCATTCTCTAATGTTGATATTTTTTGCCATTAAACTTTTCCATTCTCAGTTTACTTTCTTCTGCCATTGCTTCTCCCACTCAAACAGAAATCTCTACAGAAACTCCTGTGAGTACCCTGTAATCAATACACACTAACCAGATCTGAAACACCTATTAGTCAACCAAAGCTCTGATACCACTTATTGGGGATCAACCAACAATGTTGATTACAATGTGAAAGTAATAAATGCAGAATTAAACCAGAAAGATAAGTAACTAGAATCAAAAATAGCAAAGAATAAGAGATACAAGAAACCACCCTAAAAACTTGTATTAAACTCTTTACAAAAGGAATACAATTGAAGAAACTTCTTTTCTTCCACACCTCACTCAGATGTACAGATCTCTCTCTAGATCTCTTTCCCTCAAGAGCTCTCTCTCTCAATTACAATCAACTTCAACAACCTAGAATGATTCACATATATAATTCTGTACTATTCCTCTCAACATTACAATAAGCTATGAAGATCTATCCTATTATATAATAATTAGGAAACATGAGCATACAACTACAGCCATCAGATGCACCTCCTAATCAAGGGCTCTAAATAGTCTTACTAATAATAGAGATGCAGACTTAAGACTATCACTTAATCCTAACATGCAAACACTCTGTTCTATCCACAAAAATAGCTTTTTGGATGCATAGGTAACCGATGTCAATTCTTACCTGTTTGCCTGTGACTGATGTCGACCGATCCATGACCAATGCTGGCATCTCTTGGTATGATCCTGACTAACGTCGATTGCTCCTGACCGATGTCGATGACTATGTAAACCTGTAACTTTGCAATCTACTCACTTGGTGAAGCTTTTAGCTCCACACCTTAACACTAAGTGGGTACTCAAGTATATCATTTATGAAGGGCAATATAGTCTTTTAGGAGGAGATGCCAAGAAAATATTAATACATCTTAAGCATGGGAGACAAAAACCTCATTACAAGATTAATCTCCCATCCTTCTTATATGGTGCCCTTAAAATTATGACTATAACTCCTAATGTTGCTCTTAGGCATCATGGCCTTATTAACCTAATTATCCAAAATCACTTCCATCAGTAAGGATAAGAGGTCTAGGAGGAATTTTAGAACAGTGTAACATAACAAATTCCAAATCTGCCTACAAAAGAAACCTCAAATTTACCATATGAACATTTATCTTCACCTATTGCATCAGTTGAAAAAATAACTCCAAAGAAGAAATCACAGATTGTAGTCTCAATAGAAATCCCTTCTTCTTCTTTGAGAAGAAATATCACAAGGTCTCAAATCTCTGTAATTTCAAGGTCCCCACAAGAACCTCAACAATCTATAGTGCAACTAATTCCCTTGGAAAGAAGAAGAAAATTTAAATGAAAGGTTGCTATAGAACTAGAGAAGACTGAGGGTTTGATGGTTGAAAAGGAAAGACAACTGAGTGTAGCTCAGAGAGTGACCAAAAGAAGGAGAAGGCTAATTATGATAGATGAAGATGAACAAGAGGCTACAGACATTCTAGATAGTCTTAAAAAGGTATCTCATTTCCCCATACATCAAAATATCCCCGCAACTATAGATGTTGAATAAAATCCTTTTGAAAGGAACTCTCTAATCATAATGGAGGAACCAATTCTAGAAGAAGAGCTAAACATGGTAGAGAAATTAAGTATGGTAGGACAACCACCTGTTTCAGTTGAAATTACAATGAATAAAGGAAAAATTATATGCACAAATGAGAAAGGAGAGTCATCTAATCTAAATAATCTTATTATGTAGTTAATGTTGAAGCTTTCTAAGCTCAGGCTCTAGAGTAACACCAAACAACTAAGATCACTAACTTTATCAATCAATTACAGAATAAGGATCATCTCAACTCATTGTTGGTGCAAAAATTGGACACAACATCTACCAATCATGCAGTAGAAGTTCATAGATTAGAAGAAACAATAAAGAAAAATAAAAGTCAATAAATAGACCTCTAAATATATGTAGAAAATCTAAATAAGGAGAATAGGAGATTGCAGAGTTTGGTAAACTCTTCCAAAGCACCTTCAAATGTTGCACCTTCTCCTCCTAAGGTATTTGTTGACCGAAGTTATCAAACAAGTTATCCAAGTATTCCTAACCTATAAATGCTAAATCAAATTGAAGAAGAATATTCCATACTTAGATAGAAAAGTAAAGTTGCAACTTCGTCAAACAAAATATTAGAAAATAAAAAGAAAGAATTAGGAGCTAAGGTCTAAAATTTAGAAAAAAATTTGTAGGATGCATGCAAATTAGGGTAATCTCTCTTGGCATGTAGTAATACTTCTCCTGAATATAATTTGTTTTTATTTGAATAATTTTACAGATGGTAGCTTCTAAGGATCTCTTGTCATCTTCCTTACAAGACTTTACAGCCAACAACATTTCTAAAAAATTTCTATAGTGCTAAACTTGATCAGTAGGATTTATTTTATGAGTTTTATTTGCATCATTTGATCATAGGAGACCATGAGCATAATAAGTTATTGATAAACCTTAATTTATGATAAGTTAAATTGAGGGCATTGCATTCTACATTCAAAAATCAACTAGCATGGAAAAGCATATTTGAGGAGTATAATAATCATGCTAAGATTATAGGATTATGTATCAGACTAGTCTTTCCTATCCCTAGATTGATTAGACATAATTTTAACTGTACTTGTCTAAGTGATGAATTTAAAACTCACTATTTACAATATTTGTATGATTGTGCTATTTTTTTGACTTGTTTTCAAGATAGAGTTTTGATTTAGTAGTGACTGCAAGTGTGAAAAGGTGGGACCAACTTTTAGTGCCTCTTAAAAGATGAGAGGTCATGTCTCCAAATAACTTAAGATGGAGTATGAGGAGAGCTTCCTCAATTTGAAAAATCTTAATAGAGGTAATAAACTATGGGGGAGAAAATAAATGGATTGGCATGAGATATAAACCCCTTTTGTTGATCATACCTATTCTAGGATGGAAGAGTTGGGCTCCATAATCAGAGGAGCAATTCAATATATGGAAACAAATGATTCAAGAACATCAGGGGTTTACAAGTAATTTAGAAAATCATATAATAGATGAATTTGATGACTATGATTTGAGTCAGAGAGTGGAAACTAGATGTCAAAGTTATGAATGCCAATGAATGTTTGCAATGGGACTTATAAAAGGTAAAGCCTAGGGGAGATGATGAGCTCAGAATATGGCTCATTATTGACATGTTATTTCCCTCAATTCATCTCTCTAAGGATATTATCTTATGCAAATCATAGATTGTTAGATAGCTATTACATGGAAAGTAGATATTTGTTTTGTTTATATTGAACCAAAGACTAAACCTTTACTTTGTCATTAATGTATAATACATAGCATGTTTTAGTGATTTTTGTTGTGAAGAATGCTTAGGAAGAAGACACAGGTGATGTATAGTGAAAGTTCAATTTTGATCTCCATCCAACAGAACTATGAACTAACACAGAATGTTTCTATGGACTCTATAGGCTTATTTATATGGACTCCATAGGCTTGTTTCTATGGACTCTGCAAGCTTATTTCTACGAACTCCACAGGCTCATTCCTATCGACTCTGTAGGGTCAATTCTATGGATTTTGTAAAGACAAAGCTAAAAATAGGGAAGCTGACAACTAGATAAGATGAGAGAGAATCATTCCACCTAGAGTCAAGTGAGGAAAATACCCACCTACTATTTTTTAGGATTTTCTTTTGATAAAGTTGTGAATATTTAGATCTTAGGACTATTTTAAAGATAGTATATCTATTTCATCAGAATAATTAGATCTCTTGGAAATCCAATCTCCTATTTTTGGATGAGTAGATCAACCAAGGAATCCTATCTCTTTGCATCCTATTTTGAGTTAATTATATTTGTATAAAATGTAAGACTTTTGTTATTAAAAAAGGATATATGTAATAGATGAAAAATACATATAGACATATTACAGGCTTTAGACAGATTGTAATCATTTCAATTTTATGAATTATCACTTCAGTTTTTAGCATTGATTAATATTTATTTTTAAGTTTGAGAGGAGCAAGGGCCCACTCTCCTTGGAACCAGGAACTATGTACAGTATTTATATTATGTTATATTAACTCTCTATTATAACTAATCAGAATCTTGTTAATGTTTGCATTCATTCATAAAACATCAAAATAAACTCATAGTTCAAAAGGAATTTCCTTATTCCAAAGTCATTTCCTTTCTAAGCAAAGTGTGTTTTATTTTACAGAAAACATGTGAAGCAATTTTTATTTTTAAATTAGGACTGTGATTTTACTTTCCATGCAAGCATAAATAGGAGTGTGATTTTATTTTCAAGCAAAAGAGTGAATTTATTTGATTAAATAGTTACATCTTTTCTTTTTCAAAAAAATAGTGAATCAAGTAGTTTAGGACACATTTATTTCATTATTAAAAGTTAGAATAGGACCATTAAACACCCCCATAAGCAGACTTCTAGATCTAGCATCCTACACCTTACTATAGATAACTTTGGACACCAACCCTGGTTGATAAGACATCAATTGAGCATTGATTAAATGAAAAGTTAAATGACACTAATCATGGATATAAACTCAATGACCTCAGGTTCATCATAATCTCCATTATACTTCACCATATAGGGCAAAATACCTCAAATAGATCACTTTCATATGCTTACCCAAAACTGTAAATAGGCTTCAAAACCCAATCAAGAACCTTTGATTTTTCACACCTTCATACGAGTTTCTCATGAATGTAAATACATTAAAATGAACCTATAAGACCTATATAACAAATAAATGTGATTTTTATTCTTCAAATCTATGCATAATGACTCAATAACATCAATATCACTCACACATAAAAAATTACTTGTAGTTTCAAAAACATAATCATGGAAACCAAGACTTAGAACACCGATGTGAACACTTTTATGAACTTATAATGGGTTTATATGATCATTAAACATATTTATAACATATTAAAACAAATATATTACAAATTTAAATATCAATATTAGTCTTATAGATGAATTTCATGTCTTCACCCTACATAGACCTCATTGTGTTAGACATGTCACTTTGAGAGTGACTTTCTACTTGTAGATGAGCATATCCAAATATTATATTCGAAGTGGATATATAGTGAGGAAAATAGTGAGAAAACCAAGCAAAATTGAGAATGAGATTAGGGATGGGTTACAATGGATTAGGAATGGATCCAAATACATGGGGATATATATATATATATATCCCCATGTATTTGGATCCATTCCTAATCCATTGTAACCCATCCCTAATCTCATTCTCAATTTTGCTTGGTTTTCTCACTATTTTCCTCACTAGGCCTTTTTAGCAATAGGTCAACTTCCATGACCATTTAGCATATTTAAAGTCTATAACCTAATAATAAACTTATGTGATAATAAAATAAAATTCTCACAAATCATACTCTAATAATTTTCATGCTTTGACCTAGTTCAAAACTCTGAGAAACAAGGAGTTTCATGTAGCTTCCACTCACTCTTATGATAGATCAATGCCACTTGGAGGTTTCTAGGAGTTTAGACTATCTTCCATTCTTAAAAATCATTCATTAATATTAGGCCCTCAACTGGGAAATAAATTACAAGAAATTTAATCAAGGACCCTTCCCCAACTACCATGAAATTCTTAGATACTCATGCAAAGGTTGCACATGCCAACGAGCATAAGAAAATCTTTCTTGGGTTTGCAATACCTCATTCTATGCACACACAAAAACTCAACACCAATTTTCATGCTTTCTCCATTATAATTTGACCTTAGGATTGGTAAATAAACTTGAAACAACCTATAATAAAATTTAAAATGCTATTATTAGCTCTAACGCCTTGGAAAATGAACTTGACCCCTCATTAGGCCATGCTGGTTCTCTTTACACATTAGGCCTTGAACTACTAGTCATGCTTAGACCTTAAACACACCTTGAAACCTCTTTCACTTATCTCAAAACCTCATAATAATTTCATACAACCTCATACCTTGCTCACAGACTATCAAACTTCTTCTCACAATCCTCAGATTATTTTCCTCATCATGTTACCAAGCCCATGCCTTCTCACTAGGTATCTCAAGTACATGGCTTATGAAATCAACCTCAAGAATAAAAAATAAATCTTATAATGAAATCAATGACACTTTCATGACATTAATTATAATTCCATACATACCTTAGAACACATTTTCAATAGGGACCTTACTATTTTGAATGATTTAATGATCCTTCTAGTTTGCTTCCTCCTCAGATGTCAGCCACTTTACTTTGACCCAATATGAACCTGGTCATGCATATGACTGAACCTAGTTTATATCTCACTCCAAATTATTCCCTTATACATTTATATATTCTACCATTACCTAAACTTTATATTCTAATAACATAATAGTTATATGGGTCCTATTGTGATATCCATAGAGTTTCTGGTCATTAGAGCAAAGATTGTCTTATACATAATCAACAACATTAATTTTCCCTTTACTAATTCATATAGTATACCTTCACCATATAATAATATATGCATTTTTTCATTTCATGGTACACATAACCATTATTCTATGCATTACCAACTTCTCAAGTAATACATTGATACACTATGTCTAACTGTAACACAACCTAAAGATAAAACTATACCACTTCCTAAGATATTTCTAGAGTATATCTTTAAATATGGGTAAGTATATTTCCTTTAGAATCAATGCACTACACAACATACTAATATATTTTGAGTACTTCGATAGCATCTTCAAGATTTTCCATGGCCTATGCCTTCACTGGTTCAACCTCCCTCTCTAAGTCATCCACAGTAAATGGTTTTTTCTTCCCCACCACCAACATCTCCTCACATATTTTAAGACACTAGTCACATTCCTATCATTGAGTATACCACACAAGAGGTGCCTCAGGATAATTGCCATTCTTTTACCACACCTACTTTTTTATCAGGATGATATAAAAAGAAGCCTTCTCACTTTATATAAAGATTGATGAGATTGATTAATGTCATAATTCAACTACATAAGGTTGTATTAGATGTTATGGATGATATTTGTAGTGAGATTTATCAATATTTGTTAACACATCATGGTGTTCTATCACATTATTACATGATTTGGCCTTTATTTATGATTAATTTTAAATTGGATATATTTATTTTCATTTCAATTGGTCTCATTTATCTACATATTTTTCATGATCTCTTATGGACTATCCTTATAATTTTTACAACTTATATTTATGCTTTGACATTATATTCACATGGATTACTTTTTATTTCTTTTCTTTTATGATTGCTTGATATCTTCAAAACAAAGATAGTTATTATTGTGACTTGGTTATGACACCCACATCCCCATAATAACCCATCTTTACCATATGATCAGTTAACAAGCATAATTCTCATTGTACCATTATATACACAAATATATTTTGATCTCCATCTATTCCCTTTAATTCCTTTATCATATTAAGTACCCATATTATTTATATTTGAGATATCATACAATATAATAGGAAAGCCAAATTGTTTAGTCAATCATATCTCTAGATATCGTGTTTCCTATAACCAAGACCTAAAGCTCATTTGTGTGTGTTAATTTTGTCATTCATGTCTAGATATCCATAAAAGACATAAAACATTAAAAGACAAATGATTTTAAAGAAAAGGCAATGATCAAAAATAAAAAATAAAAAATAAAAATAAAAGGAGTAAAAATCACATCAAAATATGTGATTTATAACACATCTCCTATTAATAATTGAAGCTCAAATTCCATAGTTGGCCTAGTAGTAGAGTCAAGGTCCATTAGGACATGGTAAGATAATAGATTAGGATAGGAGAATTAAAAATTATCTATATTGATACCTAACTTCTCACACAAATCCCCAATCTTCACAGTATAACAATGGATTTGTAAGGAGTTTCGAGGAATGGGTAACACATTGTGGGAAGGTAGGCCTATTTTAATTTTCTTGTATATATAACCTTCATGACTTGATGATAGTACTCCACTTATTTGCCCATAAAGTTTTGTATTTATTATGAACAAATAATTTTTAAATTTGAGGGTCACTAAATTCTTAGCACACTCGTATATTCTTAGTATGCCTCAAGTCTACTAAGGTTTTATTATAAATTGCTATGTTATGCTTATTCCACTTATTTCATTCACTACAATAATCTAAATATTCTTCCTTGAGGACTATACTTTGTTAGTTGATCACACTTATAGTTTTATTGTATTTGTGAGTTATAGTATAAGACCTTAGATAAGACTAGGCATTCCTCAAAAATTTATCCTTATTACCTAATAATCACATTCCATATTATTATTCACCTCATTGGTGTTCCCTGTGTGAGTCGTAATATAAGACCATGGATAGGACCAAGCATTCTTCACAAAATATTCCTAAAAACTACTATACAATTAATCACAAAAACAATTATCAAAGTTTGACTATTAAAGTTTGTTTTTCATACTTTTCAAACATTTAACATTATTTCCATCTTATTACAAATTTTTTGTACTTCTTGTATTGATTTAGTAAGATTTATCTTGTTTTGATTTAGTATAATTTATTTTCATATATACTATTCAAACATTTGATATAACATGTTTACCATTTTAATACATTTTTTTCATACTTATGATCTTGAATTAGTATGATTTATCTTGTTTTGATTTGGCATGTTTTTATTTTTTTACATTGTTACAAACATTTTCTATTTTTAATTCATTTTCCCATTTTTATTAACTATATTATTATCTATTTATTTTACACATTTCCCATTGTGATTTCATTTGTATTATATTTTATGATTGTTTATCTACTTCTACAAAATTTATTTTTTCTTTTTAAACCATGCATTATCTCACATAATGCTAGAAAATACATACTACATCATATATTTTCCCATATCATATACATCTAAATAAAAACATGTGCTAGAAATAAATACATGCATCCATACATCCATGACATAAATACAACTCATAAACCATGAAATTTCCATATACATATATATCAAGATTTTGATACAAAAGAACATAATATAAAATAGAAGTATAATATCAAACAACTCTAAGGTTGTGCTCCATCATACCTATTTGGTGGATGAGCCACACTAGCCATAGATTCCTATGAATATCCCCTCTAAATAGTCCACTGTAATGAGGTATTATGGGATCTAAGACCATCAAAATATACATATAAATTGTCCACATGAGCTTGTACATGTCTTATTTATATCATAGTGGCCATATGAGAAGCTCACTCCTAGGCCACACCTGCCAAGCTCATGACTCTCCATCTCCAACACCAAGGGGTAGCTTTAGACCATATGTATGTAACTCTCAATATGCCTCCCCAACTAATCAAAACCAACTAGCATAATTTGGTTGAAATGTGAGGCCATTTTATCATCATTATTAGCTAGAGGGTCAAAATGTTAGGTATCCCATTTACCTTTACCAAGAATAAAAGTTGGATATTCATCATCTAAATTTAATATCTTAAAATTTCCTACTATAGAAACATTGTTCCCATATTTATAATAAATGAGATGGTCATTACCAAGAGAATCAAGGCCAGTATAATTTTCATTAGTATCACCAACATACTTGAATAAAACTAGTAGAACATTATCAAATTTTTGTGTCATAGGATGAAAATAAGGTAAAAAATCACCAAACAAGCAGATAATTTGAGATTTTATAGTATATTTTCAAATATGCTAGAAAATTTTCATTACAAAAAAATGAGTGGCATGAACAAGACTTTGATTTATAAAGGCCTTATTAAGAGCCATTAAAATTAGGATTAAATTCAATTAATACCTCACCAAAATCACTAACTCCAAAACAATATTAAATGAAGTGTAAGGAAAATAAATAAGAGTAGAACTCATTGAAGATAAAACACACTTTCAAGACCTAATAAAATGATTAATATTCTTAAAATTCATCTATAATATCTCCCAAGAGTGATTCATGAAGAATTACTTATACCAGATAGGCCTAACTCATTTATCATAATTTTACCACCACTTGAACCTCTAGCCATGATAAAACTCTCTAAATAGATAAAAACAACATGGGAAAATATAAATGGGAAATCAAACAATATAAACCAATAATAAATCGAGAGTGGGAATACCTAACAAAAATCAAAACCATCAATCTGAATCATGTAGAATATATATGATAAATTAAAGTGGGAAGAATTTGTATGAAACAAAGTCAACAAAAATAATGAAGATCAAATTCTTAGTCAACAATCATCCCATAGGGGATTCCCTTAGCACTTTTATTCCTCATTAGGATTAAGGAATAACACCCCATAGTTAGCCATGAAATCAATAAGGGAAATAATGTACCTATAACCATGAGAGACAAATTTTATCAAAGACGGGGAGAGTACAAAAAATATATTTAATTAAAACATTAATTTTTCATTTATTTTTACTAACTTCATTAAATTTATGATTAGCATGGATTCAACTTCCACTTTAATATATTTTTTAAGTTGGAATTGATATCTATTCTAAGATTTTGAGAAGATACTAAATTTCTAAAACATTGTTATTTTTTTAGAGTATATTACAATAAAAATAGAAAAGATCCTAATAAATACTATCTCTAACATTACACTTACACCTAAGTGTTAGGAAAATAAACATCTTACATGTGCAAGTAAAATAAAAATAAAATAATAAAATAATATACACAAACATAAAACATGAGAGAACACATTACAAAAGATATGCATGGAAACCCTACTAAACCAACTAGGAAAAAACCACAGGGTAAAGGAAGCATCTAGATTTCATATTTCTATCAACAACTCTCTACTACAACATCTCTTCTTAGCAACTCCTTTCTAGTGTTTACAAGCACTTAGGTGAACCAAGATTAAAACCAAGCCTTACAAGCTCCAACCTCCAACATCATGATTATAATACCATAGCATACAAGGGAGATCCAAGATTCTACCTCTTTCTCCAAGGATCTATATCATACTTACAATACACTAGGTGAGCCATACTCTGTAAGCCTTATAGACTCTAACCACCTAAGCGTGATGATGATTACATCCACTGAATATAGGTGGATTAGGATTTAAATCCTTCAAAACTCTAACCTTGTATCATTCAAGTTTAAAATTACAAGGATCCAAGTGATCCACTAAATGGATGAACAAAATAAAAAGAGTAATACATTTATAGCATTTAAGAACATGAGAGAGAGAGGGGAGAAAATGAATAG
Source organism: Torreya grandis (assembly GCA_037957365.1). NCBI lineage: Eukaryota > Viridiplantae > Streptophyta > Pinopsida > Cupressales > Taxaceae > Torreya > Torreya grandis. Next base: position 1,801,334 of record JARHVA010000458.1, read on the forward strand.
TGGTCTAAATAAATTTGACCCACACATGAGTGGGGGTGTCATGTGATCTCCATAATGTTTTTCACCATGTGAATAAGTATTCAAACCATCTTCAATTTAGACAAAAACATGTAACACCTCTATTTGGCTCCAAAACATGTTCCCTACTTCCACAAGTGAGTCCAAATACTTAGTAGTGTTATTTTTTTATTCATCTACAAGGGTAAACAAAGTAGATGCTATAATTTAGACAACATCCAAGCCACCCCATGTGACTCCAAGAATTGCACCCCACTCACACATGTGAAAACATATACAATAGTACATTCTTATCTTCTTCTTTCATGTGACCACACAAGTCTAAAAGGTGTTGCAATCACCTTTTGACATTCTCTACACATGAGAATCATGGATCCCCTTAAAATTTTGACCCATGCATGCCCTATTATATTTTTTACCATGTGACAACCCACATGTGACTCACTAAGGATAAAACCCATGTCCTTTAGAGGACTACTACACCCCACACTTGTCACATCATCATGATCACACTTAGGACCCACTGTGAGCCCCACTACCAAATAACCTTCTTTCCATATCACCTTATTTCCATGTAACCTTCATTCCACATCATATACACACTTATATGCTACATCACTTGCATGCCATGCCACCATGAATAGTGACTATGAATAGTTCTTGTGAATAGTGACCTATGAATAGTGGCTTCACACCCAACAATTTCCCACTTAAAGTAATGTACATAGGAATTTCAAACACCTACATCTTTTTCCAACCAGTTATCATCCAATTTTCATCAATTCCAATGGCCATTGCTTCTCTACACAAGCCCAATAGAAGTTTCTTACACTACTATAATATTCTCTAGCTTAATTGGCTTTGTCAACATATGCTCTTCCATAATAGATTTATAGCAACATGAAGTGACTCCCACTTTACCATAGACCCATCCTTCTTCAAGATTCTACCATGAACCACTCAAAGCTTTCCACTACTTGGATGTATCTAGTTTAGTGGACACCATGACATACTTGAGGCTTTCTTACTTCTAATGAATACAATACATAAGACATCCATGTCTTCTCTTCCTCTGATTTAAGACACTCTAAAAGATAAATTAAAACCAAAATAAGTGGGGTGCTTGACTTTATTTATTTATGTCTATTGTGCATCTCCATACTTAGTTTGATCCTTCATCTCATCCTATTCATCTAAACCATCATATCATTGATCATATTGGGGCCTGCAACCAACATGCCATCAATTCGTAGCAACAACCTCTACTAAACCTTGGATCTCCATGAATGTATTCCTATAACACATCAACATGCCTATTGGAACCCATATAGTCTTTAATTTTTCAAACTAGCAACTATTTAACTCATCCTCATAGCCTATTAGCTACTCCATCTCATCATGAGATCACCCTATAAGAATGGTGTTTTCACATCTAGATGCTTCAATAAAAACAAATGCACACCACACTCTTGATAATAGTTATCAATAGGAGATAATAACCATAGAAGTCAATAATATGACTCCTTTATATATAGAATACTGCTACCCACCATGATCAATATGGTAACTATCTATAGTTCTTGGGAAGTCATTACACTATTCAGTGTATCACTGTACCTACCGATTTTTTTAGCCCCAAAGATATAGTCAATTTGCATTTGGCTCTACCACATGTCACACACACAACCTTCTCCTTCCATGAAAATTTAGGTCTATTTTTATTCTCCATCCATCTTACACTACCTCAAATAATAGGAGAAAGAACACATAAAAGTCAATACATGACTTCTACATATAGCAAACTGATACCCACCATGCTCAACATGACACCCATCCTCAATTCTTAGGAAGTCATTACACTACTCAATGCATCACTACACATACCAAGTTTTTGAGCCCCAAAGATACAATCAAGCTACATCCTGCTCTACCACATGTTTCACTCACACATGGCTTTATCCTTACACAAAACCTCATGTATCTTATTTTTCTCCATCTATTAGGTAAAATATCAAGGTTTCTGTATCTCCTCTTCTAAATGAAATTTTAGCATCATCTCAGCCAAACATTATGGTAGTAGGATCCCATAATTTGTATCCTTTCTCCAGTCGAGAAACTCCATCTATACTAATGGAATCTAGTTTGCTCCTCAAGATGTATGGTTGCTTCTTCAACATGAACACTATTGGTGATGATCTATCTAGGAAAGTTTCTTGAACTTCTCCTCCATCTATCCATCTACATCTTCGTCTTCCATAGAGAGAAATTCCTTCCATGTAAACTTATTTATTTATATCTTGGTCTCTCCACCTATATCTCCCACTTGCACAAACTAGCTAAACTAGGCTCTGATACCACTTGTTAGGAAATAAACATATTACATGTGTAAATAAAATAGAATTGTAGAAATAAAACAAGTTATAAAAACATAAAATAAGAGATAACACATTACACAAGATATACGTGAAACCTTGCTAAACTACCTAGGGAAAAACTACCAGGCAAATGTAGCATCCAAACTTCATATTTCCATTAGAAAATCTCTTCTACAATAGATCCTCTTAGCAATTCCTTTCTATTTCTTATAGGTACTCAAGTGAACCAAGCTTGCAACCAAGCCTTATAGGATCCAACCTCCAACATCATGATACTAATACCATAGCATCCAAGGGAGCTCTAAGATTCTATCTATTTCTCCAAGTATCCATGCCATGATTCTGATACACTATGTGAGCCATGATCTCTATGAATTATAGGCTCTAACCACCTAATCATGATGATGCTTACAGCCCAAGCATCTACGTGAGTCTATGGTGAAGTGGGAGACACTTCATATTCTCCCATAATATGCTTGGGAGTCACTTCATGTTTTCCCATAATTATGATTTGGAGAGATAGTAGAAAAGGGGGAGTCCCAAGTATTCCATAAGGATATTTATAATGGAAAACCCTAATATATCCTTAATCTCATTTCATCTAGATATAAATATGTGAATGAAAAAAATACTTTATTTGAGAAAGTTAACCACCTAACCTGAATCCCTCTAATACTAGTCTAAGATTTTTTTTCATAATTGTTGATTCATGGACTTGACTTGAATTTACCATAATAGTATCATCTAAAAACTATCCATGGGAAAAAATACATTTTTAATACTATTAGTACTACTAATAAAATTTAGGTATTCTACTTAAGAGAAATCACTAGCCAAAGCTTCTTCCATGATGATAAATGGGTAAGGGGATAACAGATCACCATGCCAAAGACCATTTGACAACTTGAATAAACTATTTATACCCCATTAACTCAGATATAAAATAAGGGAGTAGAGACATATGGTATAACCCAATCATACCAAGAATTAGAAAATCTAATCTTTTTTATGATTTGAAAAACAAATTTCTAATAATCATATCATATGCCTTATTGGTTTTTTATTTATAAACTCATGCATGATCATTACAAAATATAAAATTTGTCTATTAAGAAAAAAATAACCTTATTCATCTAATATTAAAAGTAGAAGGAGAATATAGAGTTGGTTTGCCTTATAATTAATTTTTTAAATGATATTAAATAAGGCAATGGGCCTAAAGCTATCCGTAGAATACTCATTGGCCTTCTTAGTGATTAGAGATAAGAAGTTACAATTAAAATATTTTAAAACTTTAATATATGGTGTAAATTCATTAACTTTCCTAAGAATGCCCATTTTCAAGATATTCAAAAAATCCTTATGGAATGCAAGAAGCGAGCCATCAGGGTTTGGAGACTTGTCATTCTCCATGGTCTAAAGGGAATTTTGACTTCATCTTATCAAATGGATACATTAACTCCCTATTCTAATTATCATTAATGATTCTTGGAATAATATTAACAAAATCATGTTGTTAATGGATGAATTCAAGGGGAGAATCCTTGAGAAGTTTTTAAAATAAATTTATTGCCTTTTAATGTCATCCATATATTTGATGACAACACCACTATTTAGATTTAAATTTTAAAAAAAAAATCTAGTTTTGGGAAGAAATAGTAGACTGATGGAATAATTTAGTATTGTGATATCCTCCTTTCAAATAACATTCTCTTGATTTATGTTCTTAGAAAATATCTTCTTTAATACAATTATACCAAGCTGAGCATTCAACACCTTTTTCAAAAGAAGAGAGGCTCTATCATGACCAATCCTTTGGATCTGATATTAGAGATTTTGAATGTCAGATTCTATGATAGATGTATCCTTGAAAATTTTCTTGAAATCATATTTGTTCCAAGTTTGAAATTTTTTTTTGATAAATTTTAGTATTTGAGACACAATACCCATCCTATTGTTTCCTCTAAGAGCATGTTCCTTCCACCATTATTCCATGAAATGCATTGGGTTGGGATCCTTGAGCCATATCAATTCAAATATAAAGTGTGTTCTAGTTAGGTAACCATATTATTTAAGCTTGAGGGGGATTGACATGTGATAATACCTAATTAATTTTAGAATATAGACCCTAATATCTAGTTTTGATTTAACCACTTATTCTAATTAGGAATCTATCAATGTTTTCAGTTATGTTACCAAAACCAAAGATTTAGTTATACAAAGTAAAGGAACCAAATTTTGGTTCTAAGTCCCAAATATTGTTATCATTAGAAAATTTTGAGAAATTAATTTCAGATTGACTATTTTTTTGAATGCCTCCTCTCTTTTTTATCTTGAGAATACAATTGAAATGATCAGCTAGCATGAACAAATAATTTTGATATAAATTTAAAACCCGTGAAATATCCCTCCATATTGAAACTTATTCAACAAGAATGGAAGGTGTGGGGTCGATGCACAAAGTTGGGGGACAAAAAACATGACAACCCCCTAACTTTGTAATTTTTTTGTAAAAGGAATATGCCCTTTTTATAAAAAAATTGAGGCTCAAAATTTTTCCTAAGCCTTAAGGGAGTACACCCTTTCCAAAAGGCATACACCCTTTCTAAAGGAAGTTCACCCTTTCTAAATGGCATTCACCCTTTGTAGTTTATAAAGTTCATACACCCTTTCTCTTATTTCATTTTTTATATAGCTGAAGGAGAAAACCCATGGCCAAGAGAGTTTGAGTAGATGTTTATTTTTCTAAATTTGTATACCGACACACACATTTTGGAGTTTCATCCCGCCAATGGGATTCAACATTAGATTGATTTAAATAAGGTATGTTATTTTTGCATCTTTATTTTTTTCATTTTTATTTCTATTTATTTATTGAACTAGGGTTTTGAATTTAAATTTGCATTGGATTTTTTATATTGGCTAATAAAAATTTATATGTTTTTAAATTTTAGATTCACAAGTTTGATGGACCCATTTCCTAAAGAAAATGTTAGACAAAACCCTGAAGAGTTTGATTTTACACAAGAAGAAGCTAAATTGTATGAGCAATACAATTTCAAATGTTAACAATTAAAAATAATCATCAATGTTTTGCATCACTCTTCAACTAGTAGTGCAAAAATTTTACTTACTAATACATTAGAGTTTGTTTTTAATGAAGTAATAAATTGAACTTCACAACTAGATGTAATGTTGCATTGAAGAGGGGTTTTGAAACAATTTTATTCTAATAAATTATCATATGAAGATGTGAAGGAAAAAAAATTATAAAATAAGATTTGTGTACCTTATTTATTAAACCTGGAACCAACCAACCTCCACCAATGAATTGCAAACACATTAGTATTGATTGGTGTGTTCATGAGGAGATTACAAATAACTTTTAGGATAGGTGGTGGATGCTGTTTCATGATCCTCCATGCAAAAATAGTGAGGTTATATTATCTTTTTTGAAAAAATTATATTTTTTGTATTGAAATCGATTCTAAATTATTTAGACATGAAGGCATCCAAAGGTACGGGAGGTGGGTCTTCATTTGATAGACCTATTTCTAGGTGGGACCAAAACCATCATAACTGAGCTATGAGAAATAGAAGAACAATATCGCATGCCTCTATTCCTAAAAAATTTCATCATAACATACAGATGGACACCCTTGAGGTGATTTCTAGTTTGACACAAGTTATGATTGATCATGGTATGCATACTTTGAAGACTTCTACTCAGCCTACATGTGGTGCTAATAGTAGTGGTAGTGTTGGTGGTAGTGGTAATGGTGGTAGTGGTAGTGGCAGTAATGGTGGTGTTTGTGTTGGTATAGGTGTTAGTATCCCTCTTTATTCTCATGTTATAGTTCCTATGCATTATTTCACATCATGTGGGAGGAAGTGTATGGGACATCCTGTTTAGGTTTGACATACATAGAGTACATTTATGGAGACTAGCATGCCAAAGTGTAAACCATCTGTATAAGTTTCAATAGTGTCAAAAACTAGCATGCTAGACACTAACATGCTAGACATTAACATGCTAAGCATTAGAATGCTAGAGCATATAACACATGTAGATGTTTTAGTAGTGCATGACACTAGCATTTTAGACACTATGTGAGATTTAGTAGCTTTAGCAACTCCTATCAAGATATGTCAGGATCCTATTGTAGAGGATACTTTACCATCTATATTTGATACATAGGTTTAATTTTAATTATAGTTTGTTTATCTCTGTAAAAAATATTAAGTTTATTTTCTAGTACATGTGTTTACTTAATTGACTAATTTATTTTCAATTGAACTTGTTATTTTTCGTTTGTATCTAGTTGATTGGTGATATTCTAGGTACCTAAGTGGGCCTTGATTCTATTGTAGAGGCTGCAATTGGCATGGGTATAGCTTACACATAAATTTTTAAATTACATATTTATTCATTTACATGTTTATGTCCATTGAACAAAAAACTCTATTTTAATATATATTATAGTCATAAATTTTTATCATTTTCATTGGATTCACATATTATTAATTTATTAGTTTTATAAATGATGAGGGATGCTATGGTCACCCCTCATGGATGAAAAAAAGGTTTAGGTGATGTTCCTACTACATCAGAGAATCCACTATCTTTGCAATAGGTTATGATTTAGGGATAAAAACTGATGAGAACACATAGTTTAATTGTTTTTATCTTTATGTAATGATATTTTATGTCATATTTACATCATTGTATAAAACTCTAGATCTAACAATATATGTATGCTCCATAGGATTCCACATCACAGGTGTATATGTGGTCTCATAGTCCTAGACGACCATTTATATGGAATATGGTGAGTGTAGAATCATTTTACAAAATTTTACATTCTTGAAAAATTTATCAAATTTTCAATATATAAGTTTAATGAATTAATTTTTATATTTTATATGTTGTGCAAAGACAACAATTTTTATCGGTTGTCAATCAAACAATGGATGAATCACATATTGAGAGGAGAGTATTTCCCGAATTGAGGCATCCAACGCCCCTAACTCTATGTTTTTGGCAATAAATCCCAATTTATTTAGAGGCAATGGGGAGTAGGAGAGCTAATTGTTGTGTTATGGATATAGTTGTAGGCACAATCTATTTTGTATGTTGATATGGCCCACATTATATGCCTATATGGCACATTTTGTCTATGTACATAGTTATAGGCACAATCAATTTTGTATGCCGATATGGCCCACATTGTATGCCTATATGGTGAATTTTGTCTATGTACATAGTTATGGCCTACATTTTTTCTTGATATATGTTATATTATTTATGTTAAAATATGACATAGAACTTTGCATCTATCAAATATATACTATTTTATAATATGATTCCTTTGCCTATGCATTTTTACTATTTTTATCATTTAATGTTTACACATATTATTGGTTAATGATTGAATTATTATTCATATGGGGTTAAAAATTTCACATTATTGTCTATGTTAGGTGATTTGAATCATTATGTATATTTTACATTTACATGTGATATTTTTTATTTACTACTTTTATTTACATTTAATTACATATCAATTTGTAATTGTGATGTTTAAGTGGTCTTGGGATCAATTTCATGGACATGTAAATATTATAAGTTGTACTTGATCATAAATGTTAGGAGGTCTAGTGATGCACTTGTGTATGTATTTAGCTCTTACATGTCCATATAATAAAAAAAGATAATTATATGTGTTGATAAATTCCTTATGGCCTACTTATATATGGGTTAATATCAACATTGATAGCCCTCTCTAGATTATCCACAAAATTACAATCTTGGCAAGGCAAAAATATAGACACAAATGAAGAGACTTAAGAAACTTCGATATTCCTTGACTAGTTTATAAAACTTGAGGTTATATTCTTATGGTCATTTAAGAAATATTCAATCTTTATCTCAATATGGAAAACCAATCCATTTATTGGTTTTGTCTATTTCAACTCAAAAGACTCAAAGCTCTCTACAAGCTAATTAAGCTTAAATGCCTCAAAAGGATCAAAACAAGAAATATTTAAAAATAAGGGTATAAATCAGTATAAAATTATTTATCACAATATTTTTAAGGTGACTCAACTTTTTCAACACCTCATAAGGTCTTCTACAAAGAATTTTATAAAAAACTTCTCATAGACTTACTAGTCTTAATGTTGCTCTAACATGTCAAAACCCATTATGTATTGAATTAGCACTTCAAGACACCTTAGACACATGTATTTCGGTTTTTTATGAATTATAAATGCTTAGATAAAAGGTTTGGATTTCCAATTTTAATATTTTACCCCAAAATTCATAAAATCATGTTTTGTCTATTAGGCCTAATTACCTTATAGTAGGTCAAAACTGAAGATATAGTTTTCTTAAAATAAATGATCCTTTTTTGAGGTCTATACAAATGAATTCAATGTGTTTTAACCTTAATTTGTATTTTATAGATTGAATTTTGAAGTTTCTAAACCGATCTCTCTCCTTAATGCCAAAGAAACACAAAAAATAGTGTATCTCTTACACATACTCGATTGGTAAGAGGATCCCAATCGATGAACCGTCTATATGGGCACATCTAGATGGAATTTCTAGGCTAAAAAACCTTTTTACAATATTGGTCAGGACCTAAGAATGAAATATATAGTTGGTTGGAGGCATCCATAAAGAGATTCACCCATCCCTGAGTGTGCAAAATGAGTGAACTTCAGTCATGTATTGCACAAGAATCGTGAGGGCTAGAGATGAACCACTAGCTCCTAAATGTGCAAGGATGAGTCTTATAATAAATATAGATAATATTTTATCTAACTCATGATGGATGAGACATGGAAACAAGGTTTCTCTCATGACCAAATATCTCAAAATGGGGTAAAAGTTGGTTAGTAAGGGTCGTAGAATTTGATGTGTCAGCCCAATCGATGAACTGTCTATGATAACATTTTAATATGGGAATTTATAGGCTAGAATGAAATTTTTATAATTTTGGTCAGGCCCTTAGAGTGAAATTTGTAGTTAGTCAGAGGCATCTTTTAAGATAATTCACTCATCCCTGAGTGAGCAAAATAAGTGAACTTTCATCACACTTGCACAAGAATCATGAGGGTTAGATATGAACCATCAATTCCTAAATATTAAAGTATGAGTCCTCTAATAAATATTAGAAGTATTTTATCTAACTTGTGATGGACATGATGTGGCAATGAGGTTTCTCTCATGGCCAAATATTTTACAATGGGGTAAAATTTGGTCAGTGAGGGCTGTAGAATCTGAATCATTAGTCCAATAGATGAACCGTCTATGTAAACACATATAGATGGGAATTTTTAAGCTAGAATAATATTTTTATAGTCTTGGTCAGCCCCTAGGAGTGAAATTTGTAGTTTATTGAAGGCATCCCTCAAGAGAATCCACTTGTCCCTGAGTATGTAAAAAGATCAAACTTCTATCACACATTTCATGAGAACTGTGAGGGTTAGATATGAACCATCAGCTCTTACACGTGAAAGGATGAGTTATATAAAAAATCTCAAGAGGATTTTATATAACTCATGATGGATGAGATATGGAAATGAGGTTTCTCTCACTGTAAAATCTCTCAGAATGAGGTAAAAGTTGGTAAGTATGGGTCATAGAATATGAATCATGAGCCCAATCTATGAACCATCTATGTGGACAAATCTAGATGGAAATTTTTAGGAAATAATGACCTTTATCCTATCTTGGTTATGCCCCAAGTGTGAAAGTTTTAGTTGGTCAGAGGCATCCTTTAAGAGAATCTACTCATTGCTGAGTGTACAAAATAAGTGATCTTGGTCATGTGTTGTATGAGAACCATGAGGGATAGAGATAAACTATCAAATATTAAATGTGTAGGTACAATTATTGTAACAAAACCTAGGAGTATTTTATATAACTCATGATGGATGAGATGCAACAATGAAGTTTATCTCATGGCAAAATCTCTTGGAATGGGGTAAAAGTTGGTCAATTTTGATCGTAGAATCTAACTCGTTAGCCCAATCAATGAACCATCTACATAAACACATTTGTATCAGAGTTTTTAGGATAGAATGACCTTTATCTAATCTTAGTTGGGCCTTGAGAGTGAAATTTTTAGTTGGTCATAGGCATCCCTAAAGAGAATTCACCTATCCTTGAGTGTGCAAAATAAGCAAACTTTGATCACACATTTCATGAGAACTATGAGGGATAGAGATGAATCGTTAGATCCTACACATGCAAGGATGAGTCTTATAAGAAATGACAAGAGAATTTTATCTAAATTTTTATGTATGAGATGCAAAAATGAGGTTTCTCTCATGACCAAATCTCTTAGGATATGGTAAAAGTTGGTCAGCGAGGTTTGTAGAATCTGACCAATCATCCCAATCAATGAATGATCTACACAAACAAATATGTATGGGTGTTTTTAAGATATAAATACATTTGTACAATATTGGTAAAGCTCTAGGAGTGAAATTTTTAGTTGGTTAGAGGCATCCTTGAAGATAATTTACCTATCTTTGAGTGTGCAAAATGAGTGAATTTCGAACATGCATTGCATGAGAACCATGAGAGATAAAGATGAAATTTTAGATCTTAAACATGTAGGGATAAGTATTATAATAAATTATATGAGGATTTTATCTAACTCATGATGGATGAGATGCCAAAATGAGGTTTCCCTCATGACTAAATCTCTCAGAATAGGGAAAAATTTAGTCAGTGGGGGCCATAAAATCTGACTCATCAATCCAATAGATGAACCATCTATGTAAACACATCTAAATGGGAATTTTTAAGCTATAATAACCTTTTTATAGTCTCATTCAATCCCTAGGAGTTAAATTTTTAGTTTATCGAAGGCATCCCTTAAGATAATCCACCTGTCCCTGAGTGTGCAAAAATAACAAACTTATGTCGCATGTTGTAGGAGAACCATGAGAGATAGAGATGGACCATTAGCTCTTAGACATGAAAGGATGAGTCCTATAATAAATATTGGGAGTATTTTATCTAAATCATGATGGATGAGATGATGCGATGAGATTTATATTATGGCCAAATCTCTTAGAAAAGGGTAAAAGTTGGTTAGTGGGGGTCACAAAATCTTAATCATCAATCCAATCGATGAACCGTCTCTGTGGACACATTTAGATGTGAATTTATACGTTATAATGACCTTTTTATAGTCTTTTTCAGGCCCGAGGAGTGAAATTTGTAGTTTTTTAGAGGCATCATTTAAGAGAATTCACCCATCCTTAAGTGTGCAAAATGAGTAAACTTTGCTTATGTATTGCATGAGAATCGTGATGGCTAGAGATGAACCATAAGATCCTAAATGTGTAGGAACGAGTAATATAATAAATCCTAAGAGGATTTTGTCTAAATTATGATGGATGAGATGTGGAAATGATATTTATCTCATGGTTAAATCTCTCATAACATGATAAATGTTGGTCAGTGAGAGCCATAGAATCTGACTCGTCAGCCCAATATATGAACCATCTATGTAGACACATCAAGATAGGTGGCTTTAGGATAAAATGATCATTTTAAGGTCTTTGTTGGCCCTTGAAAATGAAATTTATAGCTGATCATAGACATCCATTAAGAGAATCCACTCGTCCTCAAGTGTGCAAAAAGAGAAAGATTTCATTGCACACTGCAGGAGAACTGTGAGGGATAAAGATGAATCGTCATCTCATACACATGTAAGAATGAGTCATATAAGAAATAATAGGAGGATTTTATCTAACTTGTGATGGATGAGAGTAGGAAATGAGGTTTATCTCATACTCAAATCTCTCAGAATGGGGTAAAATTTGGTCAATAGGGGCCGTAGAATTTGACTCATAAACCCAATTGATGAACTATCTACATTGACACATCAGAATATGAATTTTTAGGCTATGAATACCTTTGTTTGGTATCAATTAGTCCCAAATAATGAAATTTTTAGTTTATCAGAGGCACCCCTTAAGAGAATCCACTTTTTCTTTAATGCATAAAATGAGTGAACTTCTATCACGCATTGCAGAAGAATCATGAGGGCTAGAGATGAGCTGTCATCTCCTACACATGTAAGGATGAGTCCTCTGAGAAAAACCAAGAGTATTTTATCTAAATAATGATGGATAAGATGTGGAAATGAGGTTTCTCTTGTATCCAATTTTATTAAACTAGGCTAAAATTTGGTCAGTGAGGGTCATAAAATATGAATTCTATGATTCATCAGCCCAATCAAAGAACCATCTATGTGAACACATCTGGATGGGTGTTTTTAAAATAAAATAACCTTTTTAAAGTCTTGTTCAGGCCCTGGGAGTGAAATTTTTAGTTGATTAGAGGCATCCCTTATGATAATCCACTCATCCCCAAATGTGTAAAATGAGAAAAATTCCATCTCACATTACAGGAGAACCATGAGATCTAGATATAAACCATCAGCTCCTACACATGAAAGGATGAGTCCTATAAAAATATCTAATAGGATTTTATCAAACTCATGATGGATGAGATTTGGAAATTAGATTTCTCTCATAGGTAAATCTATTAAAACATACCAAAATTTGGTCATCAAGGGCCATATAGTCTAACTCATTAACCCAATTGATGAATCATCTATGCAGACACATTGGGATAGGCATTTTTAGGCTACAATGACCATTGTCCAATCTCAATCAGACCCTATCAATAAAATTTTTAATTTATTAGAGGCATCTCTTAAGAGAATCCACTCATCCTCAAATGTGCAAAATGAGTGAACTTTCATCGCATATTATAGGAGAACCATGAGGAATAGAGATGAACCATCAGCTCTTACATGTGTAAGGATGATTTCTCTAAGAAAGAAGAGGAAGATTTTATCTAACTCATCATGGATGGAATATAGCCATGAGGCTTCTCTCACATAAAAATCTCTTAGAAGATGCTAAAAATTGGTCAGTGGGGACCATAAAATCTAACTCATCAGCCCAATCACTAAACCATCTATGAAAGCACATCTAAATGGGAATTTTTAGGCTATAATAACCTTTGTTCAGTCTTGGTTAGGCCTTGAGAGTGAAATTTGTGTTGATCAAAGGCATCCCTTAAGAGAATCCACTCGTCCTCGAATGTGCAAAATGAGTGAAATTCCATCACACATTGCAAGAGAATCGTGAGGGCTAGAGATGAACTGTCAGCTCCTACACATGAAAGGTGAGTCTTATAAGAAATATCAAGAGTTTATATAAATCATGATGGATGAGATATGGAAATGAGGTTTTTCTCATATCCAAATATTTCATAACATGCCAAAAGTTGGTTATTGAGGGTTGTATATTTTGACTTATCAGGCCAATCAATAAACCGTCTATGTGGACACATCAAGATAGGAATTTTTAGCCTAAAAAAACCATTAATTGGTCTTAGTTGGCCCTCAATAATGAATTTTTTAGTTGATCAAAGGCATCACTTAAGATAATCCACTTGTCCTTGAATGTGCACAAAGAGTGAACTTCCATTGCATGTTGTAGGAAAATTGTAAGGGCTAGAGATGAAATGTAATATCCTAGATGTGAAATAATGAGTCCTCTAAGAAATTATAAAAGGATTTTATATAAATCATGATGGATAAGATGTGGTAATAAGGTTTATCTCATAACCAAATCTCTTAGAATGGGGTAAAAGTTGATCAGCAGGGGCCATAGAATATGACTTATCAACCCAATCGATGAACCATTTATATGGACACATTAGGATAGGGATTTGAAAGCTACATAAACTATTGTTCAATCTTAGTTATCCTTTGGTAATGAAAGTTATATCTGATTATAGGCATCTTTTAAGAGAATCCACTCATCCCCAATTGTGAAAAAATAATGAACTTTCATCATGCATTGCAAGAGAATTGTGAGGGCTAGAGATGAACTATCAACTCCTAAATGTGTAAGGATGTGTCCTATAAAAGAACATAGATAATATTATTTTAATTTTTTCTCAAAAGGATAAAAAAAGAGAAGGTGAAAAAATATTTACTTAAGCTAGATGAAATTAATATAATTATTTTTGTCTTCTCTTCATTTCCAGAAGATAATATTCTCTACTCATGACACCAACCACGTGAAGGTAAAAGCTCATCTGGTGACAATAACCTACATTTAAACCGTTAGTAAAAAATTTAAACAAAAACAAACACATAATCATAAAATAGTTCAAAATTAAAATACGTTAAATCAAATAAATTTACTATATTAATTTGAAACACTAGATAAACTTACTAATTCAATTTAACGTACCTTTGGGATCAACTTTATTTGCAAGTGTTTCAAGAATCACTTCATGGTAAGATTCATGCACTTCTCATAGAGTTATATTTTAAGGATTTTCATGATATTTTATCATTTGAATATTTGTAGTAATAACAAGGTTTGAATAATGAAGCACCATCATGTGTGTTTCAAAGTCCTCAAATAATAATTATTTTATTTTCTTATGATAATACCTATGAAACTAGGTTCCAACAACTACTATAGATCCAGTGGGATAAATTATCACTTCTCCATCCCTAACATTTATGGTTAATTTTTTTTGCCTCTACACAACAACACAAGTAGTAGTCTATTCCCTAATTATTCTTAGGTGCAATGATTGTAAAAACATGCCCTAAATTTAAAGTATAGTCAATTTGTAAACACATCTAATAAAAAATAAAACTATCACTAATATCTAAGGTTATATATTTAATTAAAGAATAAATTTTACTTGGTTGCATAAGATAGAAGATGTGGTTGAAGTCAACCGATGATGCCATTTCATGATCTGTCAATTTTTGGAGTGAATGGATACTCTCTATAGGTGATATGGGTCTATAATACCATTCATCAAACCATTATTTTGAGGAAAAAAACATGCCATATCCCTAGTATAAATAGTCCATGAACTTGAATTTGAGCTTTGAATGGAGTGAAAAACACTTGATCCAGATACTATAATGCAATCTTCATACATTGCCTTATGTTGTTCCTCTATTAACCAAAAGAATCTTCATAAATGAGAATGTTTATCTGATCCATGACAAATATTTTCATTACACCAAGTCAAAATAATTGTAGCATTGATAAAATTAGCACAATCCTTATGCTTTGCCTACTCTCTTTCAAGGTCTCTTTTTATACATGTGCCAGTTGTTTCACTAAATTTTGTTTATTTTAAGTCTAAAGGAAAATAGAAAGAAGGATGGGGATAAGTGATTAGAATGAATATAGATTTAGTTTGTGTGTCATATCCAAATGTTGTGAGCACTTCTCTTTAGATGGGGAGGACTACCTAAAAATAAGAAATCACTACCACAAGATGTTTGTTAACAGATAAATGAATGGGCTACCAAGCTATGTGCTTGTTCTAGGAAGTGTGAAATTTCCCTAGAGATGACAGTCTACTTTTGAGAGGAGAAATAATAATAAATAACTAAAAAAGACTAAAAGAGAGAGTGAAAGAGAGATAAAATTATTATTATTAACAATATGTACATAGAAAAGAGTGACAGGGTGTAGGTGAGGTACTTTGTTTGTGTTTTAGAAGTTATCTAGGTAGGTTTTGAAGAGGCTAGGGAATCTATAATCACTGACATCAGTAGGGGAGTGATCAATATCAGTTATACTACCAAGGTCAATAATGAGGTGATCAATGTTAGTTAGGCTACCAAGGTTAGTAGTGAGGTGACCAATGTTGGTTAGGTTGCCAAGGTCAGTAGGGGCAATAATTATTTGGGAACTTGTAGAAGGCTTTCTTAGGTCTAGGAAATGGTTTGGATCAGGTCAAGGAGATTGAGAGAGTTATGAGAGGGAGATTATGTCTTGGTTAAAACTAGTCAAATGTTTGATATGTCAAGTAAAGGGGTAGCAAGTAAGGAAGCTTTAGAACTCCCTCATGGGGGTATGTTTAGAATTGTGTAAAGCAATGCAGGGTAGATATCAAGAAATAGAAGAATAAATATTTAAATGACCTATAGTATTAGTGATGTACTTAGCTATGGTGGTTGTTAAATGATAAGTGTGAGGTTGATGGTCCCAATCATGGAGTCTAAACCTAAGTTCCTAAACAGAGAGAACAAGTGGGTGTTGTTGGTCCTCAAGAGCTCAGTTGCTAATTGTGATTGACTTACATAGGGTGATTGTAAGCTTAGATGTGAAAAAATAGAATGCTCAGAGCCTGAATGAGAGTAAGAATTTATTTTATCAATATTTGTTGACTTGAACTATGGGTTAGAGTTTGGATTATATTGCTGACATCAACATCAGTCGTGGGTCGATCGACATCGTTGGCACTAGAATAGGTAAAACTTACTATTTTTGGCTTGTTTTCTATTATTGTGTATGCCAAGTGTGACACCCATCATAAAATGGTAAAAATAAGAGGTTAGGAAGGAATTAGTTGTTTAAGAATTTAGTTTGGAAGTGGTAATAAGTCTTGAGTAGTTAGGATGAGGAGAATAGGTCTTGAGGTTAGTCATCAGGGGATAATTAATCATAGGGCAAGGTGGCTAGGTAAGGTGGAAATAGGAGTTTCTAATTAACTTAATTAAGTATTTTAAATTAATTAAATTTTTGAGGAGTAAAATTATGGGTTACAAAAATTAATTATTATTATTAAAATGGGTTTAGGATGGTTTTGACATAGGGAGTTATGCACGTGTGTGTGACATAATTTTGGTATCTATATTTGCCTCTTTTTATATTATAATTTGTATTGACATGTTACAAGATAAAAAATAGGAGTTAGATGCTCCAATTATTGGATGAGGTATCCCCCCTCAAAATGGGAATTGATGGATGAGAAACTAGAATCAAGTACCAATTTGATAAAAAGGTAATTGGGTGACTAGTGGAGAATTGAGCATCACTTTGTATGTGTAGGCCAAAATGAGCTATAGTTTAAAAATTCAAGAACAAACAAGGTTAAGGAGGACTTAGATAGAAGTAAATAAAGCATATCTTGTAAGTGATAGTTGACAGGTCAAATCAATCAAATTTATAGCTGCAATGGTCAATGTGTCCCAAGTATCCAAGGTAAGAAGTGCCCCTAGGAAACATAAAAGGGCTGAAGGTGATAGGGTGGGCTTGGTTCCCATCCATAATACCTTAAATACATGTGTGTGCATAATATCCAACTATAATAGAATAACCTCAGTGGTCAGGATAAGAAATGCAAGGGTAGTGTAAAAGGGTCAATGAGCGAGGAAATATTCATGATCTCCAAGCAAAGTCATTGAGGGTGAAGATTTAAGTGATCTTGAATGTCATTTTGTTATGGTTGATGGAGATATATATGATCTCTAATTTCCTCAATGTATGGGTAAGGTTTGAAAAATTGGGGATTTTGTGTTGGAAAATAATATTAGAATGGTGTTGATGTCGGTTATATGTGCCGATATTAGTAATATAAAGTGCCAACATCGATATAAATAGGGCAACATTTTTGATGTCGATAGGTGTAAGTACTGACATTGATAGGTTAGGTTAAGAATGCTAACATCGATGGCTAACCAAACTTGACAAAAGGGGGTTTGGTAGCCAAATAAACTCATTTTCAACTTTGTGATTAGAGAGAAGAAATAGAGCTTGAGAGCGATTTGAGTGGTAGCTCAAGGAGTGGATGGAGAGATGAGGCAAGAGCCTACACTAGTTTGATTTGCTATTTGCAATTTTTAGGCTAAATGAGAGGTAGGGTTGTATAAAATATGAGTGGATGGGTAAAAAATAGGTTAGGGTAGGTGTAGGATAAGCTAGGGGGATTTTTGGCTAGGGTTTTAGGGGAAATGGGTAAGGTTGAGTTTGGGTTATTCAGCCCTAAGGCCGAACCAGTCACTGACATCAGTGAGGTCCACTGATGTTAGCTGACACAACACCAAGGTTGATAGTTTCTTATCGATGTTGGCCATTACATAGACCAATAAATCACTGACATTAGCATTAATACCGACATCGGTGACTATAGAAAATTATCAAAATAGGAGAAAGCGTGAGGTTTGGATCTCCCGTGGAAGTAGTCAACTAGCCTAATGGTTGAACTAGCCTCAGAAGACCCCTCATAATCTGAGTGCTACCTACTGTAGACACCAATATCGTGTCAACCCCCCCTTGGTCCATTTCTAAACATTAACACTCCTAACCCACACATGAACCCCTTTCACCTTGGAAACTTCACCTAGACACCTCACCCTAAGACCATTTCTTAGCCTATGAGTCATCCTAAGACTAGGTCTTCCAAATCCTAACTACCCATGACCTATTCTCACTCCCTAACCAACTCCTATGCCTCATAAGCCTGTGCTTTGACCATTCTCCAATGGAAAAGGCACTTGGCAGATGGAGAAATGGGCAAAGAGCTAAAAATAGCCCTTTTACCTATTCTCTCTCCACCGATGTCGGTCAACCCTCGACTGACATCATTCAACCCATGGCTGATGCTGGTGGGATCACTGACGTCAGTTACATAAGCCAAGCTCTAAGCATTGATCCCCCCTGACCTTCTTGGAGATTGACGTGCACACTCTAAGACCTAAAGCATCAAAAATCAACTATCATCCTCCTAGCTACCAAAGTTCTGTACAAGTCATTCCAGAGACTGGATTGAAACATTGTATGAGGACCTCAAAATCAGCCACAATGGGAATAAGCATTCAGACACCTCTGGTTCTTCACCTAACAGAGCTAAGTATTCTGGTCTCCATTTCAAAGTTTTAGAATACACTATTAATTAGTTTCAATTTGATATTTCTAAACACTATTGAGAGGCCCAATTTCTTCTATGGAGGGGCTGAAAGGCCTTCCCTTTATTCTCACCCTCTTTTCACACCTATCCTCTACCTTTACCCTTCCTCAAACCTTTTTCACTTTCTCGCAACACTGTATAAAACTTCCTAATTTCCAAAAACTCTTTTGTCCATCATAGAAATACTCCAAAACCCATCCAAGGCCCACTGCCCCTACCAACATCAAAAACCAGACTGATGTCAGCACCATTTCCCCACCAACCTCGGTAGATAAACTAACGCCAGTGACTGTGCAAACTAGAAAACCTATCCAAACAACCCATAGACTAGACAAAACCTTTAGATAGTTTTTTGTAACATTCTGAGACTCACAGACTATAGGGAATAGGTACACAACATTCTACCTTTCTATTTCTTTAAGTATTTTATCATTTCTTTTCATACAACACTCTTTTCTTTAAATAGTGGACTGTCATCCCTTACAGAGCTTCATGCTTCTGGGACCAAGCACGTAGCTTGGCAGTCCACCATATCCTCTTCTAACATTTTCCTTGCTTGAGTTTTATTCTTACTGTAGGTGTTTCCTCCATAGCCAAAGAGGAGCTCCCACAACGCTTGGATACGGTGTGCACTAAGTCTGGGTAACGTCAAAACCATAACCTTTAACTTTAGTTTCTTCCTTATTTGAAGGCAATCAGTAAAAATATAGAGAAACATTTTGGCATGCCTGGTGGGACCCTTGGAGTTTTCCTTGGGTTCATTCTTCTTCTTCTAAAAAATCAAACTTTCATATAGATGCATTAGAAAATTATTCTCTTCTTACATCCCCTCTTCTATCTTTTTATTTCAAAAAGAAATCATTAGCAAAGGTTAAAAAGAACATCTCTTATTCTTCTTGTTACTTCTTGCATGCATCATAGAGTAGTGAAAAACTCATACTCTTTACCTTTTCTCCATTTGTTTGTATTTTCATAACATATTTTGATTTGGGTTAAAAACTACTGCATTTCATTCTTGCTTGGATGCATACTTAGCCCACTTAGTAATTAAAGCATTATGAATGAATTGTAGTGCACAAATGTTACACAACCAAACCACAATCACTTCAAATCAAACACTTAAACTTACTTGAGACAAGGACCATCTAGGATTTCATCACCTAGCGGACACCTTACCCCACCCGACAATCCTACTTGGATTTCACCACCAAGAGGAGGACCTACTTTGTTCTCTGGCAGAGTATAAACTATAGGCAAGGTATATTTTGGCTAAGCAACCCAGCTTGGCTCTTGGTTCGTGAAGTGAAGGGAGAAAGCCCTAGCACTAGGCCACATACTGACCCTAACATAGATATTTTTGAGCACCATAACATAACATGAAACCAGCAATAGACTTCTTCTCTAGGACCTGTTCTACAAGCCCAACTCCCAACATATTCTCTTAAGGCATAAGCCACCATGACTTTAAACTTATTCCTAGGAATTTAACATTTTAGAGGTTGCTTGCCTAATCATCTATTCTGCTATTTTCATTTGAGTGTTTGAGCTGGTAAGGTCATACCATTCTAAAGTCTAAAACAACTCAAAATATACTTTCTTTCAAAAACTATCAATTTTTTGTGTTTCTAGAATTACACAAAAATTGACATCAATTTTTCCACCAAAGTCAGCAAATAACTTCACCGACATTAGTCAACTGACCAACGTCGACAATATTTATAACTGATATCGATTAAATAACCGACATCAGTCACTGTCAATAAATTTTCTTTCCAAATAGCAAACTTAAAACCCAAATTTCTTGCTATTTAACACAAATTCTAATTTTCTAAAACTAAAACACATAGTTTTTAGAACCTGAATCCCTTTCACCTTGGATGGTCCTGACACATAGTCAAGCCAAATCTCTTGTTGACCACGTGAGTCAACAGCCACTCCCACCTTCGCCCTTCATGCCAAGTCATCTAATGGAGTATACTTCAGACACTGAGCATACTCCTATCCAACCTACCCCTGACCAACCTCTTATTGTTCCCAAAGGGGATCAAGAATTTGAGAGATTCCTTGACCACAACGTCAAGGCTCTCCAACATTATCTCGCTAGAAGCCAAATGCGAGATCCTTTGGGTAACCCTGTTTATGGGATGCCAACTTCTTTGGTTGAAGTGGCAATGATATCAACAATATCCACCACCCAACCTATTGTCACTCAGGCCAGTACCTTGACCACTAACCCAACCATGGCCAATATTCAAGATTTGGCTTCCCCTTCTATCCTTTCTGGCCCTACCTCCATCAGGGTTTCCATACCCCCTCAACCACAAAAAATTCAACCAAGTTCGACACCTTTCCAGAACTTGATTGTCTCTATCCCATCCTCTCTTGCACCCATAAACATGAGAGTGTCCACTTACCCTTTAACTAGTGTCACTACCATTCAACCACCTTTGGCGGCATCTAATCAAGTTGTTCCCTCCAACTTCACGGCATAAGTCCCCTTGGTCTCAACATTGGCCCCTATGACGAACTATCAGTATGTTTCACCTACACAAATACAACTAAGTATGTCATACACCCCTTCCAATGCCTTCCAAGTACCTTATAACTTAAGGGGTGCCCCTCTTGCCAATCCATCTACCAATATAATTAAGATGCTGATGGATAAGATGTCCAACCTTGAGACATCTATTTCAGGTTCAAGGAGTGTTCTTTCGTATGAACAAATCTGCAATGAACCTATCCACCCTTCAGTTCCTATTTGACCATACCCTAGCCAATGGGAACTCCCAAAATTTACTCACTTTTAGAATAAAGAGGACCCACAACAACATCTATGAGCATTTATACACTCTTGCTACCTCATAGCGCATGATGATATGTTAATACTTCGCACATTCCCTATGTCACTTTTTGGTGCCACCCTTGACTGGTATAGCTCCATTACCAGTCATTCTCTCTTCACCTTCACTCAACTCACTCAGCTATTCCTTGATCATTTCTTAATTAATATTACCAAGAAGGTCTCCATCACAGACGTTTATTCTATTAGACAATTTAAGGATGAGTCAATAGCAGACTTCATCGCCCGTTAGAGAGGTTTGATCAACCAACTCTCCTTCTCACTACCTCAACCTGAGCTCATTGAGCTCTTTTCAAGAGCATGTGCCAAGCACATCTCATCCACTCTATGGGTTCAAACTTTCCACACATTTGATGAAGCTTTCACTATGGCCCAAACGCTTGAACTCTGCACAATCGAAGAAGACAGGGTCAAATTGCATAGCAAAAATACCAACACAAAATCCAATGACCCTTCTTCTTCCAAATCTTCTTCTTCCCACTCCAAGTCCAAGGGATCAACACAAATGTTGTGGTCCTTAAGTCACCATCTTCTACCATAACCAACCAATCTGAGCCCTCTACTTCGCAAAGCATCACTAGACAATTCCAACAACAGTATGAACAACGACGATACACTCTAATAGGGGAATCATATGCTTCCGTATTGGATAAATTAGTGAATTAGGGAGTTCTCAACCTTCCTCAAATCTGACCACCTATCCAATTTGACCCCTCATGAACCATCCCTACATGGTATAGGGAAAACAAATTTTGTAACTATCACCGTGTCAAGGGTCATGACAAAGATAATTGCAAGACCCTAAAAAACATTGTTCAAGACATGTTAGACAAAGGGGACCTTGTTTTGGATAACCCTAATGTGTTGGCCAACCAAAACATAGATGTCTTTAGGCAATCATTCCCTAACCATCCCCTGAGTCAGAACAACGTTCAGACCATGACCGATGACCCTCAAGAATGCAACATACGCACGGTCAACACAGTCTTTCCTTTCATTCCTAACCAACCTCTCCCATAATATGAAGAGGTTGGTCAACCCATTTTTCCACCATGGGTAGCAGAGCCTATTTTACCCATACCACCCCCACGTAACAAAGAGCTCCCTTTGCCTCACCCTCTTCCTCGCATGGATGAATCTGTTTCACCTGTATCACCTCTACGACATCAAACACCTCCTCTACCCATTCTTCTACCTTGTGAGGATCTTGTATTACCTATTCTTCTTGCCCCCACCTTCCCTCTTCTTCTACCATTGCAAGAATTTACCATTCAAACCCCACGCCCTCATGTAGAAGGGGCCATCATCCCTCTACTTTGCCCTTTAGAGGAGCATTCTTCTCATATTGTTCCTCCACCAATGGAGGATAGTCCTCCATCCACCCCCCTTTCACATGTAGGAGAGCCTACTTTGACCTCTCCCATATTGGAGGATGTTTTGATGGCACCAACGCTGGTGGCCCCACCCTCATCCTTCTTATTACCAATGGAGAATCATACTTTCCATGCTCCTAGACCACACGTGGAAGGCATGATCATCCCTATGCTCTATCCTCTTGAAGAGCCAAATTCTCTAATCCCTTCTCTGCTGAGAAAAGAAATCACTGTCTCACCCACCTCAGTCGAGGAAGATTCGGTGATGGTTCTCTCTCGCCTTTGGCCCAAGATCGCTATGTCCAACACATTTCCACTCTCACAACCACCCAAATCCTCCAAAAGAATGACTGTAAGACCTCGTGCAATGTCATCTAAACCCTTCTCTCGATTGGCAAAAAACTTAGGATTTCTCCATTTTATGAACCTATAACATAAGGCGCTATGGGAGTGACTAAAGGCTCCTTATCTTACACATCCTACTTCATCTTATACTGCCAACCCTTCCATGACAAATTACACCAAAGTCTTTGACAAAAATTAGGCTTCCACTTTTTAAATCATCAGAAGCTCAGCCTTCCATGACAGAATCCAAACCCTCACAGGTGTTCACCATACTAAAACAGATTACTTCTCTTGATGTTCGCCCTGTATCAAACCTAACACACCCACAAGTGAAGTTAGATTTGAACCTCGCCCCACATAGTAGTGGTCCTCACACCATACTAAAGAAGGGTGATAAACCATGTCAGAGAACTCCTCCCCCACCTTCACCATTGCCCTCTATCTTGGGTCCACATCCTTTCACTTTAACAGGATTGCTCCCTATTCCAACACCTCACAAAAACAAATTTCCTCCATTACTCCCTCTACTTATCATAAACATATTTCCTCCATGAAATTTGACACCTCTCATCAATAAAGTACCATCTACGCATGTGGCCACACCACCAACTAAAAAGGTGGTATGAAAAACTCCTCCTACAACTCCTAAATAGAAGTTTTCAACCATTACTTCCACAACGAGCGTGGACCCATTAGTGGGTTCATATACTTCACTATTACGCTAATTATTGCAGTCTTCTAGCATCATTCTCCCACCCATTAAGCCATACTAACCTCTCAGATCAAAACCATCTTGGTTTGACGACACTCAAATTTTCTTATATCATTGCACACCTAGGCATGATACTAAGAGTTACAATGCTCTTAAGGTTTTCATTCGCCAACACCTAGAAAAGAACACCCTTCTCATTGAATATTCTCTTGAACACCTTTTTGACAAACTACCAACACCAATCCATGCCTCCCAAACCTCCTCACTTAAATCAGGATCTCAACGCGAGATTATGGTCCCTCAACCACCTTCTCCCCCTTTATTTGAAATCAACACTATTAATATGGCCACTAGGTCCCAAACCCTAAAGGATAAAGGAAAAGAACATGTTTCTACCTCTTGGACATATCCATTTTCCAAGCCCTCTCTACCACCAAAACCCAAGATTTCTATTTTGGGCACATCTCACCCAACATCTTCAGGGGTAATTCCTCTTGACCTCTCTAGTCCACATGATGTTTGGTATAAATAACTTGTTGACTACTTGAATTATTCTATCATTCCTCCTAACCTCTTTAGCAATGGACAACAGGCTTTTATCAAGAGTACTGCTTGATACACCATGCTAGGGGGTCTTCTCTACAAACAAGGTTTCGACGGTCTCCTTTTATGATGCCTAACCACCACTGAGACATCTCATGCCATCAAACAAGTCCATGATGGGATTTATGGAGGACATTTTAGTGGTAACATGGTTGTAAAGGGCATCCTCCACCTGGGCTATTATTGGCCTACTCTTAACCAAGACTATAGTGACTATGTTCGGTGTTGTATCAAATGCCAGCAACATGCAAACCTACTTCATGTCCCTATCCACACTTTACAAGTTGCTAAGGACTTCTATCCCTTTTCACAATGGGGCTTAGATCTAATCAGTGAAATTAACCATCATTCATCTCTCTGACATCAGTCTATTATCACAGCAACTGAATATTTCACTAAATGGGTGGAAGTTGTTCCCCTCATCTCAACTAAAGCCGATAAAATCATCGACTTCATTAACCACCACATCATCTATTGTTTCGGTGTACCTCACAAGATAATCATTGATAATGGCAAATCTTTCAAAAACAAAACTGTCCAGAAGCTTTGTGATGCTTTTGGCATCAAACTAAGCTTCTCCTCACCTTACTATCCACAAACAAATGGACAGGCAGAGGCTTCTAACAAAATCCTAACTAAAATCCTAATGAAGGTGGTCAATGACACTGAAGGGATTGGCACACTCACATTCCCTTCGCTTTATGGGCCTATTGCACTAGCATCCAAACCCCTACAGGTGCTACACCTTTCTCCTTAGTATATGGAACTGAGGTTGTCTTGCCTCTTGAAGTACAAATACCTTCTCTTTGCATCTCCTTGCATGACATCCTCTCTAACGATGACTTTCATCAAGATCGATTAACACAACTTGAGTTACTTGATGAAAGTCATCTTGCCACTCTTAATCATCTTCATATCTACCAAGATCGTATCAAGCATGCCTACAACAAAAATCTAAAAGAGTGAGATTTCAAAATTGGAGATCTCGTCCTTAAAGAAAACCAACACGTGACCAATATGGAAAGAAGCAAATGTGGCAAGTTTGCTCCTAATTGGCTCTAACCTTACATAATAATGCACAAGTATGGATCAGGAACTTATTGTCTATCTTCTCTCGAAGGCCAACCAGAACTTGAGCCCCTTAATGCCTTACATCTACGACCATTCTATTGTTAACCAAGTAATCATTCACTTGGTGTTTAACTTGAGCTCATCCCTTAAGCAACCCTCGTCATCCTCATTCCTATTCCTTTCAACCCTTTTTTAAGCATTAATGCTTTGACCTAATAAAAGGAAAACCCCTAAACCTTTATAGTCTAGTCCATGACTAAAAGTTTAGTCAACAAAAAAATCATAAAATTGGGATGCCTAACAAAATATTCAAAGGTCATAAACTATAAATGTAGACTGCTCCCTCGAAAGATAGCTGCATTATTTTTGTAATTAATAGACTGCTCCCTTGAAGGATAGCTATGCAAAGAAATCAAAACATACAAAGCAAAATGTAGACCACTCCCTCAAAGGATGGCTATGCCCAAATTTTGCTACAAAACAACACCCTCTCAGAAGCTTCCTGCATCGATCAGATTCACAGACCACAAAACAAAACATCCCCAAGTAGACTTCCCGCATTGATCAGTCTACTAAAAAAAAACTGACTGACAAACTATTAAGTCATGGACTTGCCTATAGTCATTCTCAGGCTCACCTATAAAAAGGGTAAAATTATCCCTGCTAAAAAGGGTTATGCTATCCTCCCATATCACATAATCACACCTATTACCCCAAAATACCCAAGGGATTTTGAGCTCACTTAACGTCAAGTGATTAGGGTACTTCTCTAATAACCAATGGTCAACGACGTAATGCATGAATGGGTCTTTTGTTTGCAAAAACCCTATCTATGCTATCATTATGGTCCTTGTCAATGAAAGAGCAATGTGCCTTTCACTTCTTACACACCTTCGTCACATGCCAATACAACCAAACATTTTCTATCCACCAACATAACATCATGATTTATTTAATGCAAATACCAATTTGTGTTATATAAATTATCATAGCCCATTCACATTAGTTTCTATGGAAAATAATACACATGGAAACTATCAACCAAACACAATTTATGTCAAGCATATACCATCACCAATGTGGAAACATGCTGAAGCATAAATAAACTCATTTCATTTTTAGCATACACCATCACCAATATGGAAAATTGATAAGGATGAAAAACCACATAACCTATGTTACAGCATACACCATCACACAATATGGAAAAGGCTATAACATCATCATACACTAACATAACCAAAATAACTATCAACCTCTTTGACTCTTCTTCCCTTTTTTAGAAGAACTGCATTGGCTTGAGGCCCTTAAAATAGGGGCTATGTAGGGAGCACTTAGTTGACATGGGGTCTTCTGAGGTTAGCTTGACCATTCATCATCCATCTACCTAATGGACTAACTATCTAAACCTTAGGCTCATTGCCTACCCTGAACCCTAGGCTCATTGCCTACCCTGAGCCTTAGGCTCACCACCTATCCTAAACTACCTCATTTTTAGTCTTTTTAACCATCTAACCTTCAACCATGACCTAACCTAGTCAAACCCAATCCATAACCTACCCTCCACTCTCCCTCTTTGGAAGAACTACATTGGCCTGAGGCCCTTAAAATAGGGGCTATGTAGGCAACACTCAGTTGACATGGGGTCTTCTGAGGTTAGCTCAGCCATTCATCATCCATCTACCTAATGGACCAACTATCTAAACCTTAGGCTTATTGCCTACCTTGAACCCTAGGCTCACTACCTACCTTGAATATTAGGCTCACCACCTATCCTAAACTACCTCATTTTTAGTCTTTTTAACCATCTAACCTTCAAACATGACCTAACCTAGTTAAACCCAATCCATAACCTACCCTCTGCTCTCCCTTTCTAGGAGAAATACATTGGCCTGAGGCCCTTAAAATAAGGGCTATGTAGGCAACACTTAGTTGACATGGGTTCTTTTTAGGTTAGCTTAGCCATTCGTTCATTCATTTACCTAATGGACCAACTATCCGACCTAAAAACATAGGTCTTCTCTAAAAAAGGCCCAAAATCATGACCAAACAACCAGCTCTGACACTATAGAAGTCACCTTAGACTTCTCCTGGGGCATAGTGGAGATCATATACATCTCCTTAACCACAACAAACAACACTTGAGATCACTTATATCTCAGCCCAACTCAACAAACGACCTCAGAGATCATGACTATCTCCTTAGACCATGACCACTTTCGAGACAACTTTGCCTTGATTGTTTTGAGTGCATATGCTACCTCATGAATAGTTAGCAAATTCTCCATGACCCTCACACCTATTGTCAGATCGCAACCAAGTTGATCCCTAATATCTATGACATTTTCATGTTTTCTAGGAGCACTTCCTAGCCTAAAAACTTGGAACACGATGACCATTAGAGCTACAACTTTGATCGATATAGCCCAATCAGCTACCACTAATAAGCTAGGGACTGGTTAATTTGATTTTAGTCCTCCTCGACCATTGGAGCTATAGCTTTTATCGTCTAACCCAATAAGCTACCACTAATAAGCTAGGGACCGGTTACTTTGATTTTAGTCCTCCTCAACCTTGCTTATGACAATTTGACCTACCTCAACTATTGCAGCATTCACACTCCAACCTCATCCTACCCATCCACTGCCTATCAAATCGGCACTCAATTTCAGCTTATCCTCTCTCGATTCCTACTTTGAGGGGGAATACCTCATCTCATACCTGGGGCAACCTACACCTACCACATCCCATACCTGGGGCAACCTACACCTATTTTTGTCTTGTAGTTTGTCAGAACAAACCACAAGACAAAAAGGGGCAAATGTAGACACCAATATCATGTCAACACCCCCCTTGGTCCATTTCTAAATTTTAACACTCCTAACCCACACTTGAACCCCTTTCACCATGGACACTTCACCTAGACACCTCACCCTAAGACCATTTCTTAGCCTATGAGTCACCCTAAGACTAGGTCTTCCAAATCCTAACTACCCATGACCTATTCTCACTCCCTAACCAACTCCCGTGCCTCATAAGCCCGTGTTTTGACCATTTTCCAATGGAAATGGCACTTGGCAGATGGAGAAATGGGCAAAGAGCTAAAAATAACCCTTTTACCTATTCTCTCTCTATCGATGTCGATCAACCCTCAGCTGATGTCGTTCAACCCATGGCCGACACTGGCAAAATCGCCGATGTCGATTACATAAGCCAAGCTCTAAAAATTGAGCCCCCCCGGCCTTCTTGGAGAATGATGTGCACACTCTGAGACCTAAAGCATCAGAATTCAACTATCATCCTCTTGGCTACCGAAGCTCTGCACAAGTCATTCTAGAGACTGAATTGAAACATTGTATGAGGACCTCAACATCAGCCACAATGGGAATAAGCATTCGGACACCTCTGGTTCTTCACCTAACAGAGCTAAGTATTCTGGTCTCCATTTCAAAGTTTTAGAATACACTATTAATTAGTTTCAATTTGATATTTTTAAACACTATTGAGAGGCCCGATTTCTTTTGTGGAGGGGCTAAAAGGCCTTCCCTTTATTCTCACCCTCTTTTCACACCTATCCTCTACCTTTACCCTTCCTCAAACCTTATTCACTTTCCCGTAACCCTACACAAACCTCCTAATTTCTAGAAACTCTTCTGTCCATCACAGAAATACTCCAAAACCCATCCAAGGCCCACTGCCCCTACCGACATCGGCAACTAGACTGACATCAGCACCATTTCCCCACCAACCTCGGCAGACAAACTGACGTCGATGACTGTGCAAACTAGAAAACCTATCCAAATAGCCCATAGACCAGACAAAACCTTTGGATAGATTTCTATAACATTCTGAGACTCATGAACTGTAGGGAATAGGTACACAACATTCTACCTTTCTATTTCTTTAAGTCTTTTATCATTTCTTTTTATACAACACTCTTTCCTTTAAATAGTGGACTGTCATCCCTTACGGAGCTTCACACTTCTGGGACCAAGCGCGTAGATTGGCATTCCACCATATCCTCTTCTAAAATTTTCCTTGTTTGAGTTTTATTCTTACTACAGGTGTTTCCTCCAAAGTCAAAGAGGAGCTCCTACAATGCTTGGATACAGTGCACACTAAATCCGGGTAACGTCAAACCCATAACCTATAACTTTAGTTTCTTCCTTATTTGAATGCAATTAGTAAAAATATAGAGAAACACCTAAATAGCCAAGTTTAGGGCCTCAAGCCAATGTAGTTCTCCTAAAATCTAGGAAAAAGATCTTAAAAGGTATGTTTTAGGGAAAAAGATAAGTTGAGATAGTTGGAGAAGTCTAGGGATTGAAAGATAGGTCATAGTGTCAAGAGTCAAGAGTATAGGTAATGAGGTCTAGAGTTGGAATAGGTAGGTTGGCCTAGGGTATAGAGAGAGAGGTAGTGAAGTCAAGGGTAGAGAGAGAAATAGTGAAGCTTAGGGTAGAGAGAGAGAGGCAATGAAGCCTAGGGTGGTTATTAAGGTGGGTATATGGCTGAGCGAACCTCATAAGACCCCATGTTGACTGAATGCTACCTACATAACCCAGTGTAAGGCCTTAGACCAATGTAGTTATCCTAGTGAGAAGGGAAAAAGGTCGTGATAGAGTATATTTAAAAGGGATGTGACCTGAGTTATTTGTGTGTATGGATGCAGGTGAGGATGGATCTTACACTTCAAGATCATCTGCCAATGCTATTGACATGCATGAGGAGGGATGTCACTCTAGATGAGTGGGAGCATAAATATGTTGTGGGTTTAGGAGTGTGATGGTATTATCATGTCACATGGGATGTCTCTCTGATGATAACTTTGACTAAGAGGTGGGATTATACCATGAACACCTTCCATATATCGAGTAGGGAGTTGATAGTGATGTAGGAGGATGTGTATAGGATTCTACGGCTACCACTCTAGGGTGAGGATATTTTTACATGATAGAGAGAGGAGAATGATATACATATAGTCACTTTATATGGGGAGTATGTTAGTGAGGTGACTTACCACTCTATGAGTTTCACATATGAGCCACTCTATATGGTTGATGAGGAGAAGCATCATCTGAGTATCCTAATGATGATTGGGATCATGGTATATGTATTACTAGATATAGATAAAGGGAGATTTCCAATTGGTTTTATAGGTGTACTTACATAGATAATTGAATAGTGGAGCATTTTTGCCTAGGGTCTAGTATTTTTGGCATAGTTATACAAAGAGCTATGGGGTTTGAGGCGACATTAATGATATAGTTTATGTGTTGATCATCTACTACATTGTTGGGCATATGAGAACATCATGGTGACATGACTACTAGGGTTACCTACCACTATCTTGGCTAGCTTTAGGGTTAGTTTTATATGGTGGAGAGAGGGGATGGCATAGACCCAATTGGATGGTGTGGTATGAGACATTACCTACTATAGATGCATGATCGAGGGCTTGATCCCTATAGATATCTTATGGAGACCATATCTGACATACCCAATTTTTAGAGGGTAGGTAGAGCAACTTGTTGGGTTGTAGAACTCATTATGGGCTAAGGGGAGATAGGCTAGTGAGTTGAAGATGGTTCCTGTGGCACAAGTCAGGAGGTAATTTGGTCTATTACAAGATATTATACCTACCTTCCCTTGATACAAGAGGGATGACATAGAGGAACCCTTACCATTGCCCTAGGAGACTGATGGGATAGATTTTGAGGAGCTACTAATAGGGCCAAGTGTTGGGGACCTAGGGTGTATAGTGGTCTTTACAACTTGGTAGGTAGGGTTACATCCAACGATGGAGATTAAGAGGCCACCACTAGATTTATAGGGGTTAGTCAGAGATAGGGATGTAGTGCTACAAGATTGAGATACATTAGTACAAGCTCAAGATGTAAAGTGTAGGCTCAAGAGATAGCCTAGACATAGGTGTTAGCCTTATAAGGGAAGGTGGTGATGTTATAGGGTCAAATTGGGACTCTATAGGGTTAGGTTGTAACACTACAGGGCTAGGTGATTATTTTACAAGTTTAGGTAATTGTAGTGATAATAGAGAGAGATAATCTAAGAGCAGTAGGCCAGGCCACTCCTCTTTCACCACCATAGGGAATAGTACAAGCTAGGTCATCATCAAGTTCTATGGGTCATCCGTAGACTATATCTATGGTGAGGTATTCGACTACCCTAGATGATATTTCTTACTATGAGAGGGTTATAAGAGAGTTCCCATAGATATAAAGATATTCAGAGTTCAAAGAGTAGGAGAGGTTGATGCCATGTGTGATGGCTTATAAATCACATTGATGTAGATGGATGGAGAGTGGTGATGACACTGCCTCCTCACGACCACACAGAGAGCCTTGAGGACCCTAAGTATTAGTGTTTACTAGTTTTTGTTTATATATGTTACTTGTATACCAGCATGTAAGCTAAAGATGTGAGATGTACATTTTAAGAGATATTTATGATGTTATGATGATGTATCTGATGAACATGTACTTTGATTACATATTATATATATGAGATGTTCATTTATTACCATGTGTGTATTTGAGATGCATTACTTGTGATTATGATGATGATATGGTTGATATTTATTTTATGCTATGTTAATTTTGATGTGAATGTTGATCATGTTATTTGAGTTAGACTAGCCTTTCCCATTTATGTGATGGTATATGCATAGGTGATTGGTTTTATCTTAGCATTTTTCCATATTTATGATGGTGTATACTTAAAATGAATAGATTGGTTATGTTAGTTTATTTTAGCATTTTTCCATATTTATGATGGTGTATGCGTAAAATAAATAGGTTGGTTATGTTAATGTTGGTATGACATTGTTTCTTCATCTTAAATATAGATATTGACATGTGATTAGGATGGAAAAATAAAGAGGAAGAATGCTCGTGCATTGCCAAAGACCATAATTTAGAACATAAATAGGCTCAAGAAAATGAGTCTCTTTCATGCCTTATATCCTTGAACCATTGTGTTTTTTAGAGAAGTGTCATGTTTACCTTATGTTAAGTGAGCTTCACAGTCCCTTGAAAGAGTATGAGGGGAAAAAGGGTAGAATGAGGAAAAATGTTTAGATAGCATAACCTACCAAGTAGAAATGATATGTCCCTTTTGTAAGTGATCCAAGAGCTAATATAGGAAAGTCCATGACTTAAATCTTATCTTTTGTGTAATTTGATCAATGTGGGAAGCCTACAATGGGATTTTGTATAGGGTAAGGTCATGTGAAGCTATGAGGAGCCATTTTCATTTGTTTTTTCCCTTTGAGAATAAAATGGACATAGCCATCCTTTAAGGGAGTGGTCTAAGCATTTGTTTTTAATTTTAAATAGTTGTCCTTCATGGGAGTAGTCTATTGATAGTAGAAAAGGGAAGTTACACTATTGTCCTTTAAGGGAAAATTCTACATTGAAAAACATGACCTGAGATTTTATAACTTTTTCAAATATCCCATTTATTTATTTTTGATTTTAGTCATGGACAAGACTATAAAGGCTTAGGAGTTTTCCACTGTGAGGATAAAACCATACCACTATGTAAGTTATCTAAGTGTATAGGATTAAGGGTGAAGAGGAAGAGAAATCAATGTAATAGTGATGCTCAAGGGATGAGCTCAAGTTAAACATGAAGTAAAGTGGCGTTGTTTTAACAAAAGAATGGTTGTAGGTGTAAGGCATTTAAAAGCTTGGTTTTTGGCCTTCCTTCAAGGGAAGATAAGAGATAAGTTCCTAAACCATAATTGTGAGTTATGATATAAGGTCCAAGCCAATTAGGAGAAAACTTACCCTATTTGCTTTTCTCCATGTTTGTCACATGTTGATTTTATTTTAAGATGAGATCTCCTATATTGAAATCTTGCTCTTTGAGTTTTTTATTATAAGCATGTTTGATATGCTCTTGATAGATTTGGAGGTGGTTGAGGGCTATGAGATGATGTTCATCAAGAAATTCAAGTTGGGCCAAACGTTCTTGGAAAAATTCATCATTAGTAAGTATGTCATGTAGATAAATGCGAAGAGAAGGAATCTAAACCTCAAGAGTTAAAATAGCCTCCATCCCATATACTAATGAAAAAGGTGTAGCACCCGTAAGGGTTCAAATTCTAGTGTGGTAAGCACATAAAGTAAAAGCAATGTGTGTGTGTGTGTGTGTGTGTTTGTGTCAATCCTTGCCCATATCATTGACTATCTTCAAGAGAATTTTGGTGAAAGTTTTTTTAAAAGCTTCTGCCTATCCATTAGCTTGGGGATAGTATGATGATGAGAAGCCTAATTTGATTCCAAATGCATCATAAGGACCTTTCATAGTCTTGCTTTTAAAAGACTTGCCATTATTAGCTACAATCTTGTGAGGTACACCAAAATGATAGATGATGTGATGGTTAATGAATTCAATAATTTTGTCAGCTTTGGTGGAGATGAAAGGGATGGCCTCAACCCACTTGGTGAAGTATTTAGTGGTAGTATTGATAGAATGATGACAGAGTGATGAATGAGGGTTAATCTCTCTGATTAGATCTAAGACCCATTGAGATAAGGGCCAAAAGTCTTTGGCAACTTTTAATGCATGATTGGGAATGTGAAGGAGATTAACATGTTGTTGACACTTGACATAATGCCAAACATAATCAACATAGTCTTGATGAAGTGTGGGCCAATAATAGACAAGTCAAAAGATACGTTTAAAAAATGTGTGACCATTGAAATGTCCACCATAAATACCATCATGGACTTCCTTAATAGCAAAGGGAGTCTCAGTACTATTTAGGCATCTAAGGAGAAGACCATCAAAACTTCATTTGTAGAGAAGTCTCCTTAGTATAGTGTAACAAGTGGCACATTTTATGAAGGGTCATTTCCCATTATTAGAAAGATCAAGAGGGGTAATAGAGAAGGAAAGATAATCCATGAGTTGTTTGTACCATAAGTCTTGTGGGTTGGTTTTTACATTTTTGATAAAGAGGATGTTAGCTGAAACATAGCAAGGTAATGTTAAGCGATGCATGGTGACATAGATTCTCAAAGAGGAAGATGAAGAGGGTATGTGTGAAGTAAGTGAAGCCATCATGTCAACAAACTTGTTTATAGATCAAGGAATAGTTTGCAAGAGATAAGAGTCAAATGATCCCAAGATTGTATCTACATGATGTTTATACCATTGCAAAATTTTATTTTTGTATAGGTAGGAACCATAAACTTGGTAAACTACTAGCTGAGAATCACTGAAAATGGTTATGGATTTGATACTTATGAAGAGAGATATTTTAAGTCCTAGAATCAAAGCCTCATATTCAACCATATTTTTAGTGCATTTAAAATCTAGTTTAAATGACAAAGGCATAGGATCACCATCTAGAGGAATAATGACCCCTGCACCCCCACCATGTTGGCATTTAGATCTATCAAAGAACATCATCATTTGATAGGAGATGTCATCGATGGAGAGTGTTGTAATAGATTCATTAGGGAATTCAAGGTTTGAAGGTTGATTGTTAGGTAAAGGGGAAATAACTAACTGGTCAGTGATTATTTGCCCTTTAATAAATTTTTGTTGAATAAAATCTAAGTCAAATTTAGCAAGAAGCATGAGCCACTGAGCTACATGTTAGTTGTGATATGATTTGGAATACATGTATTTGAGAGGATCAATATGGGTGACCACATAGGTTTTGTGATTTAGGAGATAATGGAAAAGTTTAGAGGCAAAAAATACCAATGCAAGGCAAAGTTTTTCAATATGGGTATATCGAGTCTCATAATCAATAAGTGTGCATCTTATGTAATAAACCATCTGCTCTCGATGTTGGTCATCTCGATGTGAAATCATAACACCTAGAGAATGGTCTATTTCAGAGATGTATAGGTAAAAAGGTTGATTTTCCTTAGGTGTAATAAGAACTGGTGGGGAAAGGAGGTATTGTTTAAGTTAATCAAAGGCTTATTGGTAATTTGTATCCCATTAGAAGGAGACATCATTTTTTAGGAGATGGTGAAAGGGTTAAAAGTGATATGACAACTAGGAACTGAAGCATTGAATTGAATAAAGTTTTCCTTTTAGGCTATGGAGTTTTTTGATATTAGTAGGTGGAGGCATTTCTAGGATTTCTCTAACCTTAGCAAGATTGACCTTAATACCATAGAGAGAAATGATAAAACCTAAGAGTTTATCAGAAAGAACATGAAAGACATTTATTTGGGTTTAGTCAAACATTATATTGGAGGAGACGAGTGAATATGGTTTTGAGAATTATCAAGTGTTCTTGATGAAGTTTAGACTTGTTGAGTAAGTCATCCACATAATCCTCCATAATTTTGTGTAGGAGATCATGGAAAATGTAGGTCATGGCACGTTGGTAGGTTACACCAGCATTTTTCAGGCCAAAAGGCATGACCTAATTAAAAAAGTCCACCATGGGGTAATAAATGTTGTCTTGTGTTGATCCTCAAGAGTGACTATGATTTGATTATATCTAGAAAATACATTTGTAAGTGATAGCATCTCATGGCTGGTCATTAGATCAAAAAATTGGTCGATACTAGGCAATGGAATATCATCTTTTAGATAGGAGAGATTTAAATCATAATAGTCAATGTAAATATAGATTCCCTCGATTTATTTTGTAATAGGAATAATATTGGAAATCCATTACGAGTAGTCATTGGGTTAGATGAAGTTAACAGAAAGCAGACATTAGAACTCTTCTTTGACAAGGAGAGCAATACAAGGATGCATTTTGTGAAGCTTATGCTTAATAAGTTTGGCATATTGATTGGTGACAATGTTATGGGTGATGATAGAGGGGTCAATACTAGGCATGTCATTATAAGACCAAGTGAAGGCTTTGCTATGGTCATTAAGAAATGTGGCATAATCAACTTGCTTAGATAAATCTAAATATTGGTCAATCTTGAGGACACGAGGGTCATCATGGGAGGGTAGGTTGATTTCAATGGTTGATTCATGTAACATAGCTTGCATTTTGTTTGGAAGCAATTGTTGGATATAAAAATCATCCGCACCCATGTAGGTGAGAATTGCATCATCATCTTGACATTAGATAGTGTTTATAGTGGGAGAATCTTATCAACTATTGTAGGATACATGAGAGGAAGGGACCTTGTTTCCTTACCCTAAGGATAGGTGAGAGGCCCCAAATAGATAGAATTTATGGAAAAAAAATAGGAGGTATAGATACCTTCGATTCAGTAGGTGATTGTGGAGAAGAAGGTGGAGAAGGAGAGACTAGTTCTTTGACAATTGGTTCATGGGAGGTTTTAGTGAGTGTATTTGGTTTATCATATCCCATGTCATGCCTCTTTTTGGAATTTTCAATGGTATTAGAAGTAGGATATTCAATAAGTGTATAGACACCTTGTTCGAAATGACGCAAACCAAATCCTTCCCAGACACACCTATAAAGATAGGTATGAGAAAATCTAGGGTTGCTCAGGAAAGAGAAGTCACAAGTAAATGGTTGTGGTGAAGAAGATAGATTGTTGTTAGTGGGAGCTTGATCAATTCCCCCATATGTGAAATTAGTTCAAAGGTTAGGGGGCCCATAAGGGATGACCATCCCAATATAGGGATCATAATTTGGGTGCATGTGAAGCCTTCCATACTCTTTTGGAGTATAAAACATGTCAAACATCAACAAATGATATTCACCAAGTGACAAATGTTGAAAGGTCTCCTCCATGGGATCCTTGTCAAGAATTTGTGTTGTTGGTATTTGTGTAACCATGGGATTGGAGCTTGTGGAAGATTTAGAAGCATCATGTGAGGAAGATGATGTTTTCAATGGGATGAGAACATCATTAGGACTATAGGTCATATTACATGTTTTAAACAGAGGTGGGTTAGCAGGTATAACATGTACTTGTCCATCATGTTCAAACTTGACACAATAGTGAAAATTTGAGGGTACACATCCCATAGCACATATCCAAGGTCATCCAATCAATATGTTATATTAGAACTCTCCTTCTACAACATAGAATATCTTGGGAATTGTGTGGGGACCTACATGAATATGTAATACAATAGTGCCCACCATAGTAGCTATAGTATCATTAAAGGAATAGAGTACCGCATTAATTTGAGACATGTAATTATTGAGAAGGGATAGCTTCTTATAGGCATGGGTGGAAATAATATTAATACTGGCTCTCCCATCGATCATAACTCTCTTGATATAAGTTTGATCAATATATGTAGTAATAAAAAGTGTAGAATATTGATCTTCAGAGTGTTGAAGTGGAATTTCTAAATCACTAAAAGAAATCAAGGAGATAAAATTAAGGGAGCCAACCAAATCTATAAGAGATTGGGGATCGTCTGATTGTACCTCAATTACTTGAAACTCACTAGTCAAAGTTTGACGGTGTTAGGATGAGCTTTGGATTAACTCATATAAAGACATTTTCACAGGAATTTGGTGAAGTTATTTCACCATTGAGATTTGAATAATGTCTGAAGATGTAGTTTTAGGAACACCCAAGATAGAAATCTTAGGATTATTAGGGGGAGTGTCTTTGGTGAAGGGATGAGTCGAAGTAGTAGTGACCTTTTCCTTATCTTTATCTTTCTGGTTTTATGACCGTGTGGCCACATTAACTGTGTTGATTTGAAAAGTTAGTGAAGGAGGTGGTAAAGGGGTTACAATGACATCTTTGGGCTTAAATTTAGGTGGAATAGTAGGAGGCACTATAAATTCCAAAGGTAGAATAATAGGAAGGTTAACAGTAGTGTCATTGAAAAGAGTGTCAACATCAAAGTATTGTTGAATAACCACTGTGATGGCTTTACAATTATCAATACAATGTCCAGGTGAATGATAATATAAACACACTTATGTATCATCAAACCAAGATGGATTAATTCCAAGAGGACTATAAGGCTTAATGGGAGGAATAGTTATTACCAAAGATTGTAACAATTGACGTAAGAAAAATCTTTGAGAGCCTACAAGTGGGCTTGTGCTTGTTGTACTAATAGGAGTGGACACCTTTTGTTTCGATGTTGGAAAGGTAATTTTATGTGGTGTCTTGTTTGGTGATAATGGATTTACGTGTTTTCCTATCAATTTCTTAGTGTTAGATGTGAGAGGACTACTAGATGGCAAAGGTAGGAGTGGAGGTAGATTAACATTTTGTTTGGCTTAGTTAGATGATATTCCAACTAAAGTAGAAGGGTACAACCATAGAATGGATGGTAAAGTTGAGGGTTAAATAAGGGATAAATGAGATCTATAAGGCTTAACCTTCTTCTATATTTTAGGATGAGAAACTCCAAATTATGGTTGAGGAGTTAAATCTAATTTTACGTATGGATGAATTAAATTAGAAATGGAGCATACACTTAAGGGCCTAATCTAATTTAATGTAATAGATTCCTATGAGGATGAGGGTTCTAGCATAGAAGGTTTAACTTAAATTTCTTTTGGTGAAGAAGCTATAGCTTTTTCAAAGACCTTAGGGTAAAGGGTAGTAAGGGGATTGGAGGTAAAGGTTGACATTCAATGTTTTGGATATGGAGTTTTAAGCCAGTCCCAAAATGCCGCATGGTTAAGATTCACGGAGTCAAGAAATTCTAAACCTTTCACCAAACATGAAAAGGGTTTTAATGAAGTTGACATAGGCATTACAGTTGTGTCTTTAGAAAACTATGATATTTTGGAAAGAGGGAAATTGTTGGTTTCTAATACTTTAGGCCAAAGCTGAGAAATAATTGCAATGGGGTCCTCTTCGATAGATATGAGAGAAGAGACTTGATCTACCATGGGTGGAGAGGAGGTAGGAGAAGTAGGTTCCTCAAGAGGGTAAAGCATAGGTATTATGGCTCCCTCAATATGTGGGCAAGGTATGGGTAAACTATGATCCTCCATAGGTAAAATAAGGGGTAAGAGTGGTGCAATTGGAGTAGGCACAATATGTCTCTCGTCTATTATGGGAGTAGATGATATGGACTCTTTTAGGTGCAAAGGTGAAGTGGGTTGGGTACCACTCTCTATAGGTGGAGGATGAGTAGGGGAAAAAGGTTACTCAAGAGTGTATAATGCAGGAATGATTTTCCCTTCAGCATGTGGTTG
The DNA here is from genome assembly GCA_037957365.1 of Torreya grandis. Taxonomy (NCBI): domain Eukaryota; kingdom Viridiplantae; phylum Streptophyta; class Pinopsida; order Cupressales; family Taxaceae; genus Torreya; species Torreya grandis. The sequence goes on from JARHVA010000458.1 coordinate 1,841,578, forward strand.
AGGAATAGGTAGGGTGTGGTCTTCAAGTGGTAAAAGGATAGGTAATATTAGTGCAAATAGAATTGGGATTACAGGCTCCTCATATGGAAAAAGGAGTGGCAAAGGAGGCTCTTCCTCTCAAGGGAGTGGAACGGGTGAAATAGGCTCTTCTACATGAGGAGGAAGAATGGGAAAAATAGATGCCATGAAATGTGGGGGAGGAGTCAGTGAAATAGATGTTTCCTATTGAGAGTAAGGTTGAATTGAAGGTAAAGGAAAAACCATATTAACTGTATGGATATTATGATCACCTAAGTTAGTTGTGGACTGGACAATATTTTGATTTGATGAATGGTTAGGAAAAGGGTGTTTGAACACATCCATACTTTGATTAGGAGGTGCATTAGGATTATCCAAGATGAGCTCACCTCTATTAATCATATCTTGAACAATGTTCTCAAGTGTCTTGTAATTATTAGAGTTGTGGCCTTTAACTCGATGGTAATCATAAAACTCATCTTCCTTGTACTAGGTTGGGATAGGGTGGGAAGGGTCAAACTGTATAGGAGGTTTAATATGAGGAAGGGTTATGACACCTTATTATAATAGTTTCTCCAAGATGGATGTATATTATTCCCCAATGGGAGTGTATTTTCTTTGTTCATACCGTTGTTGAAATTACTTTGTTAGATTTTAAGAAGTTGAATAATTAGATTGGTTTATAGTTGTGGAAGAGGCTGACTTAATAGCCATTATGTTGGTGGAACTTTCAGCCTTTTGGTTAGAGGGAGAAGTTTTAGAGGAGGAGGATTCATTCATCTTGGTATTGGGATTATTGCTATGCAACTTGACTTTGCATTAATCAATAACACAAACCTTGAGGTTTTGTGCCATTGTAAAAGCTTCATCAAATGTGTAAAAAGTTTGTACTCGAAGTGTGGATGAGATGTGCTTAGCACATGCCTTTGAGAAAATATCAATAAGCTTAGGGTGGAGTAAGGATAAGGAGAGTTGATTAATCAAGCTTCTCTAATGAGTGACAAAATCTAAAATAGACTCGTCATCAAATTATCTGATAGAATAAAGGTCTATTAAAGAAACATTTTTAGAAATGTTAATAGAGAAATGGTCTAGGAATATTTTTGCAAGTTGGGTAAATGAACAAAGGGAGTGTTGAGGTATAGAGCTATACCAATCCAAGGAAACACTTGAAAGAGACATAGGGAAAGTGTGAAGTAGTAACGCATCATCATGTCCTATTAAATAACAAGCATGTCTAAATGCTCACAAGTGTTGTTGTGGGTTCTCTTTACTCTAGAAATGAGTAAATTTATGGAGCTCCCATTGGCTTGGATAAGGGTGAATATGCATAGAAGGATGGATTGGTTCATTACATATCTAATCATAATATAATACATTCTATGAAACAAAAATAGATGTCTCTAGATTAGACATCTTGTCCATTAGCATCTTAATGAGGTTTGGAGGGGGATTAGTTTGGGGGATTCCTCCTAAGTTATAGGGAAGTTGATAGGAAGTAGAGCGAGTGTATGACATAGCTTGCTAAGATTGTGTTAGGGCAACATAAGGATAATGAGTCATAGGCTGAGATGCAAAAAAAAAAGGGACTTGTCCCATTGGGTTGGAGACTATGCCTTGGTTGGTTTTTATTACTGTAGGTTGAATTATTGGCATGATTAGACTAGATAAAGGATGAGTCGTAACTTGGGTAATTATAGGCATGAGGGTGGATGGAATATGTACCACTAAATTCTAGAATGGGATGTGATTGGCTGAAATGGTTGTGGTTGTGAAAGTAGGGAAGTTACACCAGTGTTTAGGTAGGATTGGGCGGTTGGAGATACCACATTTTGGACATTGTTTATAGTTAGGTTACTCATTAAAGTGGTGGTTTCGATAAACATGGGGAAAATAGTGGAGGCAACTAAAACTGATGTTGTTTCCATTAAATAGGTTGGCATAATATAGATTGGGTCACCTAAAAAATTACGGGTTTGGCTCATAGCAAAGTAATGTTGAAGGGTTGCCACATTGTGATCAAGAAATTTAGCAAAATCTTGATCTCCCTTAGGCATAATGGGAATTTGGTTAGGGCTCAAAGTATGCTCTATATATGAAGTATACTCCATGATAGAATCAAAAGTGAGAGGGGAATGTGGAAGTGGTTGCTGAATTATGTAATCAACACGAATTTTGGCTTGAGTTCATGTTAATACCATGTAAGAGGTGGTTTAAATAGTCTTACTACTCTATATTTGAAACATAATAAAGAAAAACTAGGTTTGAGTGTAGGTAAATGGGTTATTTTAGATTGCAATTTTGAGTAGATAAAACTACAGTCATTGACGTCGGTAGGGGTGACTGATATCAGTAGGAATATTTCACCGATGTCGATGGAATGACTGATGTCGATAGGTAAAGTCTACCAATACTGGTAGTGTTAACCAATGTCGATCACTATGAAATCCTAAGAAATAGAAAATTTGATTTTTTAAGAAATTAGAGGCTAAAAATAGGTAAAATAGTGGATGTGAAAGGTTTGTGTAAGAAGGAATAAAACTCAGAAAACCTAAGATAATAGGTTATACAAATTGAGATTTTGAAACAATATTGATTTTGTGAATCAATAGAAAAGCATCCTTACCAGCTCCAAAATACAAAAGGTAATTGAAAAGCAAAAAATGAAATAAGATTCAACCAACAAATATTAATTCCTAGAGATTAAATTTTAGTTTCATGTTGGCTTATGCCTTAATCAGAAAGTGAGAAGAGAATTTGGTTATCGAAGGTACTAGAAAGAAATCTAGAGCTAGTTTCATGTTAGTTTTGGTGCTCAAAAGGAAATCTGTGTTAGACCAGGTATGTGGATTATTATACGAGTTTACTCTACACTTCATGAACCTAGAGATGAGCTAGGCCGCTTAGCCAAAATATACCTTTTGTCTAGAGTTTATACTCCACCAGAGAACAGAGTGGGTTCTCCCCTTAGTGGTGAAATCCAAGTAGGATAGCCAAGTAGGGTAAGGTGATCCATTGGGTGATGTAATCCTGATGGGCCTTTTCTCAAGTGATTTTATATGCTTGTTTATGTGAGTGTGATTTGGTTGTGTAACATAGGTGTACTGCGATTTATTCAAAATGCTTGTAATTAACTAGGTGAGTTAATATGCAACAAGCAAACTATGAATATAGTAAGTTTTAAACACAAATTTCAAATGTTTAGATTCAAATGAAAATAGAGAGGAAATAGGAATAGAGTATGAATTTTAATATCTTAATGTTCATGCAAGAAGAAGTAAAGAAGGGATTATCTTTTTTTGTAAAAGAAAATGACAAATTGCTTTTAGAGGCAAGGAGAAAAGAAAGAAAATTTCAATTTTAATACCTTTTAAACAAAGAATAAGATATTCAATTTTTTGTTTTTAAGAGAAAAGAGAAGGAAGAAGTGCAAGAAATGAAATTTTCACTATAATGCACCTATATGAATATTTAAAACAAGAAATGAACCTAAGAAAAACTCCAAGGTCCCATCAGGCATGCTAGAAATGTTTCACTAAATTTTGTCTATTTTAAGTCTAAAGGAAAATAGAAAGAAGAATGGGGATAAGTTATTAGAATGAACCTAGATTTAGTTTACGCATCATATCCAAATATTATGAGCACTCCTATTTAGATGGGGATGACTACCTACAAATAAAAAAACACTACCACAGGATGTTTATTAGCAGATAAATGAGTGGGCTGCCAAACAACACGCTTGTTCTAGGAAGTGTGAAACTTTCCTAGAGATGACAGTCCACTTTTGAGAGATAAAATAATAATAAATAACTAAAAGAGAGGTAAAGAGAGTGAAATAAATATAAAATTACTATTATTAATAACCTGTACACAACAAAGAATGACAAGGTGCAGTTGAGGTACTTTGTTTGTGTTTTAGAAGCTATCTGGGTAGGTTTTAAAGAAGCTAGGGAATCCACAGTTTCCAACATCGATAGGGGAGTGACCAATATCAATTATACTACCAAAGTTAGTAGTGAGGTGATCAATGTTGGTTATGCTATCAAGGTTGGTAGTGAGGTGACTGATGTTAGTTAGGCTGCCAAGGTCGGTAGGGGAAATAATTATCTGGGAGCTTACAAAAGGCATTCCTAGGTCTGGGAAATGGTTTGGATTGAGAGAGTTATGAGAGTGAGATTATGGCTTGGTTAAGTCTGGTCAAAGATTTAGTATGTCAGGTAAAGGGGTAGCAAGTAAGGAAGATTTGAAAATCCCTCATGGGGGTATGGTTAGAAGTACGTAAAGCAATGCAAGGCAGATAAAAAGAAATAGAAGAATAAATATTTAAATGATATACAATATCAATGATGTAATTATATGTGGTGGTTGTTGAATGATAAGTGTCAATTTGATGGTCCCTATCAGGGAGTTCAAAATTGAGTGCCTAAATAGAGAAAACAAATGGGTGTTGTTGGTCCTCAAGAGCTCAATTGTTGATTTTAATTGACTTACATATGGTGATTGTAAGCCTGGATGACAAAAAATAGAATACTCAAAGCTTGAATGAAAGTAAGAATTTATTTTCTTAATTTCTACTGACTTGAACTATAGGTTGGATTTTGGATTATATTTCTAACATCAGTGATCCCACCAACATCAATCATGGTTCAACCAATGTCAGTGGCACTAGAAGAGGTAAAACTTACTATTGTTGGCCTATTTTCTATTGTTGTATGTGACAAGTGTGATACCCATTATAAAATGGTAAAAATAAGAGGTTAAGAAGGAAGTAGTTGTTTAGGAATTTAGTTTGGAAGTGGGAATAAGTCTTGGGTAGTTAGGATGAGGGGACCAAGGCTTGAGGTGAGTCATCAGGGGAGAATTAGTCATAGGGAAAGGTGGCCAGGTAAGGTGAAAATAAGAGTTTTTAATTAACTTAATTAAGTGTTTTTAATTAATTAAATGTGTGAGGGGTAAAAGTATTTGTTAAGGAGATTAATTGTTATTATTAAAATGGGTTTAGGGGGTTTCAACACAGGGAGTTATGCACGTGTGTGACATAATTTTGGTGTCTACACCAGCACCATCATGTTCCCATTTTCCATGCCTAGCCTCAAAGAGGCTCCAAAATTTTTGAATGTCATTCCTATTATGCATTCTACTTAACTAGTAAAACATTTGATAATTATTGAACTACCCTACACAATTATTTGACCAAATTTAGTGTGTATCAAACATGATTTCCCTTGCATTCATATTCATATAAAATATCTCAAAACAACCCTAGACAAAATATGGAGAAATTAATTTGTCATCACTCATATAAAAATGGTACTCCATCAAAATATTTTTATTGTTATCTATGCTATCAATTGCATGTCTAAATGTAATATGAACAAAAATTCTAACTGAATTGAATCATAATATTAGGATTGAACCTCATTCTATGGTTGTAGTGTGTAGTTCTCAACAAAATCCACAACCAAAATAATGGTGCTAGCTGGGAAGTTGTCCTTGCATGCTTTGAATTTATTATCTAACCATTTTGATTCATGTGTATGTCTTGCATATCGGTAGATAATATTATTTTTTAATTCAAACATGAAATTACATATAAAAACTTTGGTCATAACCAATTCACATCTTTATGATTCTTTTCCATCTTTTAACACAAACTTAATAGATTTGTACTTCTTATGATAAACTAGTTGCTTTCCAAATTCATGTGAAATATATTCATGTGAACAACTCATCAAATTTAACAAACCACCACAAATGTTACATGTTCCATATAAACATTGTTTGGAAACAACAATTGTCCCTCAAGTCTTTGACAAAAAATACCTTGGATTAATCTCTTGAATTTTTAGGTGGAGAAGACACCATACATTCCTACAAAATCTCATCAGTAAGTACAATGTATATGATGAAAAACATCAAAAATAATATCAAATTCAATATTTACCCTAAAACAACATGTGGTGCATACTTGGTTGGTTTTAACATAGAAAGGCTTGCACATCTTAAATGACCTTTGGCTAATTATCAATTGGCCGTTAAATTTTTCAATAAACTTTTTATAAAATTATGTTTGCATCATGTCTAAAAAATGTTGTGCATGTGGCTCATATTTTTATGAGTGTTTCCTTCTTTTAAGAACATCTTTTACATTATATGAGACCCTTGTGTTGTCATGCCAAAAAAAATTAATCAATTTTTTTGTTCCTTCAACTAATACCTTATCTTTTCATGGGAGTCTACCGCTAAACGCCCAACAATATGTGAGTGAAGGGTCATCAAGCCTTGTTCTTATTTTTATGGCATTTATTAGAGTTTTTATATTTAAATTCAAGGATCTACTTGATTTTAGTAATAATTCAAGCTTTAGATGTTGACTTACTCACTATAGATTCCATTATTACTCGTCTTGCCACATTACTATCTTAATTCTGACTTTTATTTCCTATTTCGTTAAATTCATTAAATAGATTTTTTACTATTATTTTATTTATTCCCTCCATATTTAATGTTCTTAACCCCAATTTATGCATCACAGGGCACATTTTTTACATTTTCATTAATTGAACAAATAGTTGACATTGTTTTGTATGCTTTTATTCTTAATTGCATAGTTCCATACATGTTGAGCATGACGTTGAACTAATCTTTTTGACATTTTACCTTCCATAGGTTCTATTATTTTTTCATCTATTTCAACCAAATACTTTGGTTTTGGTCTTATTATCCTTAGAGGTGTGGGTGTAGGAGTTATATTTTGTTTTAAATTGGGCAGTATTAACACTTCAACCATAGTAAGGACATTAGAGGGTTGACTATCTACATTAGACCCTATAGGAGAATTCAATTCCTCTTCATCAGGATACACATGATTCAGGGTCATTATTTGATGTTGATTATCATCATACTCAAAAATTTCATTATGAAGGGATGTTTCATTAAATTGTGTTTGTCCATATGTTTCATCATTCATTACAAATTCATAACTTACATGCTCTATATTTTTAATTTCATCTTGCAACAAAGATTGAATCATTATCTTATTTCATTTGAAGACATATGAAAACTAAATTCTATATAATTGGACGTGTTATTTTCATTATAAGTATTCCCTAATGTAGAAGAAGAACCTTCACCTTGCCTAGAAGCCCTTATGGATGCTCTCCTATCTGCTTGTCTTTTTCTATCCTTTTCTCTTTTCTCTTTTCTCTTAAATTTATTCATTTGTTAGCTCTTTTTTTGATATTTTGCGATGACTTCTTAACCTTATTGTTGATATTTTCCAAAATAAGACAATTGTATTTTTAAACTTGAAGAATTCATAGTGATTCAAATAAAATAAATGAACAATTCACCATATTTCCATAGTTATAGCAAAAAAACTAATTTATAATTTGGAAAGAACAAAATAAATGACTCATTTTTGTGGGAAAGAAAAAAATAAATTGTGAATTAAAAAGGGTGTGTGTGATTTTAAAAGCATGCACTTTGGGATCCATGAAATAATGAGCAAAAAAAATTAATAGCCCAATAGTAGTTGTGAAAAGGGCATACACCCTTTTGATATTTATAATTTTTTCCCCCATTTTCCCTCTAATTTTTCCTTGATTTTAGGCCTAGGGGGTCCCAAACCTAGCCAAACTATGTCATGTACTAGCCAAGGGAATTTACAAAAAAAATTAAGGTTTTTTTCCTTTTTTTGACATGTCTGATTAGGTAGTTTTTATAATTTAACAAATATATATTATTTTGTATAGAGGAAAACATAGTTTTTGAATATATATATATATATATATATATATATATATATATATATATATATTAGAATATTATTTATAATTATTACTTAATTTCTACATAACATACCTTATTATAGTCTATATACATATCATCACAAATTTCCTTATAAATTTTTGAATATTAATTAAATGCTTGTAAAACCTTATATCTCAACAATATACACATTTCCAACGATACTTTAAAAAAAATTGATTTTCATAAAGTTAAATTTATGTTTGTACACTTGTAGTTTCAATTTTCTAGCTATCTTGACTTGTAAAATTATTTAAAAATTATATATATAATAAAAAAAATTAATAAAAAATTTTCTCAACAATCTTCAACATTTCACCTATCTATATATGAAATTTAATACAAAAATTCAATCATTTACTAAAAAAAATGTGTTCGTACACATGCACTCTCCTTATCTTTTTACAAAAGATGACCAACCTATTGTCATAAATTTATCTATATCTCACACTTTTATCATCTGGGTATTGAAAAAAAATATATATTTAGAAACTACATTCAAAATGACATAATTCATGTTTTTATGTCATTATCAAATTTCTTTTTGAAGTGTCTCTAACATTCTCTCCAAGTTCAACTATTGTTATTTTTTGAAAAAAAGTGTCACTTTATACCCCCCTTTTGTCCCCTATTATCTTGCATCTACCCTATGTATATGTTGAAGATAATAAAGGACACTTTTCCATTTGACCAAAGACTTTAGACAAATTTGTTTCTTCTTAAAATTTACAACTAATTAGGTTACCATTTATTTTTTTGGATATAACCAACATCCCTCTCTAATCTTCCCTTAGTTTTAATAGCCAGGGAATCATACACTTTGAATTTCATGGATAATTTATCCTTACAAAACATTTCTAGGAGTTTGATACCTTGAATAAAAACTAAATATGGGGAATTAATTTGGACTTTCCCTTTGAGAAATACCCATTTAAGGGATCACAAGCCTCTAATATTACATGCTATAATTTTCATTGGCCCTTGAAAGGTATCTTCCCCCTTCCCATTCCCACATTTCTCCCCCCTTGGATGTTTTTATTGAAAAAACAACCTTTTAGACTTGTTGATCATTTGATTTTAGTGGTTGGCTTTAAAGTTCACCCTTACCTTTGCTCAAATTTGGATTTTTCTTCGAAAATGGGGATTGTTGTATTTGATTGTCTTGAAATCCATTGAAGGGAGATCAAATATCTATGTCTCCCCATATTTTATGGGCCTCTAAGGTATTTTGATAAAATTTTCTAAGGAGAGGTTGCTTGGGTATATCCTTCAAATGAAGATCATTGTTCTCCTTGTAGACATCCAATTCCTATCACCATTGTGTTGAAATTGTCAATCTTACTTGAAATTATGTGACAACGTATAATTTGGGCCAAAATCACTAAAATGCACTAAATAGTTTGAGATTGTCATATGCAAGTTCTGATTTAAGCTAATGTATCACTGAATAGGGCAATGCATTTTATGTGATTATTAGTTTTTACTAAATCACTTTGATTCAAACTACAACCACATAAAATGACACTCTAGACCATTAAATTCTTGTAATTTGAAAGAAAATGACATGTGCATGTGTTATTTCATGTAAAAAATGTCATAAATGGTGCATTACTTCATATGCAATTGATACCTTATAACTATACTCTAGTCAAATTACAACTCAATAAATTAACATTTCAACTAGTTTGATTAATTAACCAATTTCTAAAGAATTGCAAAAAATTAATTAACCTCACTTAAGCAAATTAAACAAAATTAAAAGCTGAAGTGGAAAATCCATGGATGATATTGAATAATTATTAATTAGAAATTCATTTCTAATATCTGCATCATCTGATGACATCATCAATGGGGTAGCATCCATAAGCCATAAATAGAACAAATATCTAGTTTAAGGCCTCCCATGCCTTATTAATGCCCCATTATTACAATATTCATGAGGGTATTTATGGACTAAGCCTCCAAAATTAAATTGATTCATGGCCACACATCTTGATCTCACGATGGATGGACGTGGTTTATTCTAATCATTCCCAAAAATATATAAATACAAGTGTCCTCATTCATCCTTTCAAGCTCTTTTTGTGTAAACTTATTATGTTGAATTATCAATAGAATAACTTCAACTATTGGAATACATTGATAAATTTCATGAGCCTAGTTCAATGGTGCATTGAGAGATGATGAATGATCAAGCCACTCATCATTGACAAAGATTTAGAGCACCAAATTAGGGGAAAATCATGTTTTTGAGCCTCTCTTGTAGGAAGGACACTTTTGGGAAGGTTTAATGGTTGTATTCATTCTTTCAAAAGATCTTATATTAAAATTAAAAAACCCCATGAGGGAGTTGTCTTAGTACATTATGTCCTTTATGCTTATTTTGAGTTTTCACTACTAATGCATGGACTAACTTGCTTTAGATTCCTGCTCTACATTTTGGCATGCCTGATGGGACCACACATCCCATACAATAAAGGAAATAATATGAAACTCTTAGATCATATAATGAATACTTAAAATTTTCTAAAAATTAAGTTTTATCTTTATTTTTATGTAATTTTATTTATTTTAGCAACACATAGTTTACATAGAGACTAGTGCCGATTCAGTTTGACCGATGTTGATCTCCTAAAAACTAGCATCAGCCACTATGTGGAGGGATGAACATGATATAAATCATGTTTTATGGGTTTTTATTTATCTACTATGTTTTATAAACTTACATACTCTTTATCTAGTTATTTTACTTTAGGATCCAAAGAGATTTTTTATTTTTATGCTTGTTTGTGCTAAAAACATTTTTGTGAAAACCATGTTCTATTTTTGCATTTTTAAAGAAACTAATGTTGATTACCATCAATTGGCATCGACCATCTTTGAATTAAATAGAATCAATCTCAGTGAATTCGCATCGGTCCCTACATGCACTGATGTTGGTCTCTAAGACAAGAAAATAGAGACCCAAGAGCAAGTTTTGAAATCTTGTTTTCTCATTTAGATTTGGGCTTCAAGGTAGACATAAACCCTCTAAAAATTATAGGTCATAAGCTAGAAAAAGGTACAAGTTTGAAAGTGTTTAGATCTTGAAATTTTCATTTGGTGATAGAAAGGAATTTAATAGTTTTAAGCTTGGCTATTTTGTGAAAGTTTTTAAAAGTTTTCAACAAAGGCCAAGGGGCCAAAATTTCATAAATATTTCACTTTGGTGCATTAAAATAAACACTCACACTTAGATCACATACTCTTAAGAGTGTTTTATTTTATGCTTGTTTTTTCAAAGTTGTTCATTTTTTCAAAATGATTTATGTGTGTATGCTCACCCCCTATCCCCTTTAGGGAACTCAGGTGACCAAAAGTGCTCTTTTTTTGCCTTGTTTATTTTAATCCAAAAAGCATGAAAATAACATCATTAAGGCCCTCCCAAAATCTATATGAATTGGGTTATCTAAACATGACCTTAAAGTCTTTTCACTTGTCATTTATTTTTCCTACATTTTGGTTTATGATAGAGATTTCATCACCTCCTCACGAGTTCTCTAGAGAAGTGTTGACTTGGGAATTCATATCCCAACATAATTTAAACCCCACTCCATCATGGGGTATATAAATCATGGGTGACAGATTGGGACACTTGTTTTGAGTGGTTAAAACAAGATTTATAAATGGTAATCTAACTTGGACCATAAGGGGCAATTTGGACATCACACTACACTAAGAAAGTGATGGATGTAGTGGTTGTGAAGAAGACAAGATCTTTTCACAACAAACTAATCGATGTGGATCCAATTGACATGAGGCATATCTAGTGTTAACCACACTTTGGACCATCTATAAATGCATGGAAAAATTATTTTTAGAACAACCCCACTTGCCATGGACATACTATTGATGCAGGGTGAGTAGCCCAAAGTTTCATGTCATCGTAAAATATCTTGATCAAAGGGGGTGTAAAAATAATACTTATTCATGTTCTTTTATTTTTAGATTAACACTTAAAATCATCTCAAGAGCATGTATATAGATGAAATTCAATAGTATCATGCAACCTTGTCAATTATAGGACTTTGGACATTACACTTAGGAGTATTTTATCATTTTATCCTTTACTTTCTTAGTCTTATAAAATATAAAACTTGTTTGATAACCAAAACATGTCACAACAAAACACCTTTTTTATCCATCATTTTATTTGAACAAGGAGGCATTACATTGACAAAATCAATATCATTTCTTTCCTTGTTTGAATTATCATTTGAAATATTGTGTTTGTATTTTCTAAACAACATTGTTATGCTATCCATTTGAGTCTAGACCTTTTCCCACTTTAAAAAATATCAATGTCCATTTTTAATTCAAATTTGAAATTTTACTATTCTAAGTTCTAAACCAAGGTGTTATCGGTTTGGCATTTACACTTGGTTTGAGTTAACTTGTGTACAATTTCCCATTTGGGTTGAAGGTCATTATATAGACTCATAATCATTGTTATCCTCATTTTGGACTTAGGTTATCTTGCATTCACTCATGATCTAAGTTCTTAGACCATTCTATATCCTATTACCATGTGGTGGCATTGTGTTATCCATTTGGTTTTAGCTTTATGCTTAGGAGTTTTTGTGTGTTTTCACATTTTTAGATTCTTGGTTTGCATTTTTATCTTTGTAATAAAAAAGACCCTCTTCTAATTTTATAATCACAACTCATCATAGTTGTATCTAGCTTTTATAACATTAACATATATTTGATCTAAGTTTGTTGTGTTATCTTACACTTTAGGTTTCAAAGTTATCATACCCAATTATAATTTGATGATTTCAACACACCAAATTTGAGTAATTTTATAACCATTTATTCTAATTATGCAGTGCTACATCACTTATTTTATTATAGTATCATTTTACCTTGTCACTTGTTTGAAGAAATCAAAACACACATTTTCAAACATTTGCAAAACACATTTCACATCTTAGCAAACATAGATAACAACCTTCTAAACATGATGCAAAGGTATACTTGTAGTGGGGTCTCTTATGGCCCTAGTTATAAAGAAGATCATTTTAATGATGGATAAGATAATTATGTGGTGTTTGAAGACATTCGAACAATCATACAATCTGAAGAAGACTATTTTGAACATCTTGAAAGACAAAGATGAAGCCCTTCTATGGTTGAAAGAATCAAGGGCTAGATTTCCATTAGACTTTCCTATGAAATAATTACACATGTTGTTTAGGGTAGAAGAGTAACAAAAAAAATAATCCCTCACTCATATTACAAAATCAAACATTGTTTTTTCTATTAAAGGAAAGGAAGTGCTCATAGAGTCAGCACCCAATGATCAAGATCTTGATACCAAGATCAAGAAAATAAGTCAACCATACACAAACCAACTTATCATGAACTTAACAAACTCTTTAGCTACCACTTCAATACACAACAATGATTTAAAAGAACAAGTGAAAGTAGTAGAGTAAACACATCATACTTTAGTTGTTAACACATCTATGATAGATCATAGCATCTCAATTGAACAAAACTAAACACAAGAGGTTTTGAAAAATGGTTCATTGGACATGGAGCATACATTTTTTAATCACCAAGAGCTTCTTGTTCCCTCACAAAGCCAACAAATGAAAAATGTAGTACTTATTGAGGAAATTATTCAAAACACTTTGACAAGTTCCTCTCAACCAACACATAATTTGGTGAATCAACCAAAAACTCTCAAAAATCAACAAAACACTTTCAACTCATGGTGGTAGATTTTAAGGAATATTTATCACCCCAAAAAATCAGTGGCTAACTTACTTAACTCAAGGAGTAAACCAAAAAAAAGTTACAGATTGTAAATTTTATATCCCTAATAAATAAACACAATAGGGGCACATACCACCCCAAAAAAATTATATTCCACCTACAAATGCACCAAAAATGCAAGAGTGGAATTTTATGAAGGAAATTATGTGAAGGTTGGATACAAAAAACCAAGTCAAGAAATACAAGTTTGACAAGATATGTCCATATCCATTCGACTTGAGTATTGTCCAAGTCCCCTTTCCACCTCATTTTGAGGCATTAAAATTTGAAAAATACAAAGGGAAGAGTGAACCTCATAAACATATCAAATCATTTTTATATTATGTTAAGAGGTAGCCTATAATATCATTTATTTGCTTCACTTATTTTTACAAAGTTTAACAGGAAAAACATTAACTGACTCCTCAAGTTACCTAAGGGATCAGTGGTAGATTGGAATGATTTATTTGAAAAAATATTCAACCATTTCTCTTAAAATATTGAACGTAATTTTATTGTGGTTGACTTATGCAAAGCCATAACAAACCCTTGTATATTGAGGTCATCATTGAAAACCATAAAATCAAGCGGGTTCTTATACATTGGTGTAGGGATGAACAAAGTGTTCCTCAAGATAGTAAAATGATTGGATTATATGGTAAAGGACATCTATCTAGATATAATTACAATCAATGCATAAAATAATGCTAAAAGGAAATCTTTTGATATTATATGTTTACCAATCATTGTTGGTTCTATGTCCCATCATACCTTGTTACATATTGTGGATATTGAGTTTCCTTATGACATACTTCTTGGTCATCCTTGGATACATGAAGTATAGGATATCCCATCTAATTTACATAAGTGTCTCAAGCTCCCCCACAATGGGATTGAAGTCACCATTCCTATCAAACTACAGTGTTACCAATATTGCAAACATCTAAAGGCTAGTTTTTTTAATTATAATTATTATCCTAGTTCTGAATTCATGGTGAAGAAGAATAAGGAAATAGTTGTACATCCACCCAAATCCAATTATATCAATCCAAGTGACCTTTCTTCTACTTCAACTAATCCATTTCCTATAACCCTTGCATAATAGGTCACTATAGAGGATAAAAACATTTCCACATATCATCTAAAGGATGCCTTCCATATTGCTAGTTGCCAAAGTCTCCCAAATCATTTGGAAAACCCAAACCTTCCAAAAGCCCTTGAAAACCTAACATGATTTTGAAAAAGAAGAAAGATACACAAAAACCACTAATGGTATTCATACCTACCACTTCACCAAATCAAGATCGAGAGGATTTCATTAAAGGAAACTAGTTATATTATAATGACATTGCTAATTGTTTTCAGAATCCTAAATATCATATCCCTAATTGGATTATAAATAAATTTGATTATATAGGAAAAGGACTCAGGCCATGAGATTAGGGAATCTTAGAACCCTTATTAGCTGGTAAACCTAACATGAATCAAGGTCTCAAATTTATACTACTTAGGGGTGACCTCATGACTTTCAATAGTTATTATTTTAAGTTGACCAGTGATGAGACTCCTAGAAGAAACGTAGCATCCCATTATAGTATTTATCATGATCTTTCTGACATGAACTTATTTGATTCAAAATCTATTATGACTATCATGTCCCATTGTTCCCTTTGCCTTTTCCATCCTGAACTCATTGATTAATACCAAAAAATTTTATCATACACCTTGATTAATTCTAGAATGAGGAATCTATTACCGAGTACATGAGCCTTATAAATGGATTGTAAATTGGTGATCATAAATAAGGATTTGACTTATTTTTAGACCCTTCTACCTACTTTGGATAGCAACGAAACTTTATTGGTCATGAAAAAGATAAAACATCAAGATCTTGAGGTGAAAACCTCTTTAAAACACTCGTTGCTCAGGGAAATCATAAAGAAAAAGATAAGTCCTTGATTTAAAACCTATTTCAAGTGCTCTTGGATGGGGAAGTTTGATCATCTCCAAAGGATGCACAAGGTCCATCAAGTCCTATCTCCATGGCTAGTACCAGCATCACGTCAGAATAACAAGTCTTTGAGTGACTTACTCTTGATTTTCTTGAGATATTTGCTAGTTGGTTATTACCTAAACTGACATATGTAGATTCATCTCATTATCTAAAGCTTTGGGAAGAAAAGCTAGAGGCTAAAATAGAAAAAGAAGATCAAGATCAAACATTACCCACTATTCTAGAAGATAGTTCTACACTCCTTGTAGAAAACACTACTAAAGTGAACCTGGGGACATATGATATTCCCAAAAAAAATTATCTTGGAGTCTCCCTCACTGATGAGGAGTTTGGTCATATTGTCAACATTTTTTAAGATTTCATTGATATTTTTACATGGGCTTACTCTGACATGCCATGCTTAGACCTTGACTTGGTTGTGCATCAACTTGTTGTCCATCTAGATGCCAAGCCAGTCAAACAAAAAATAAGGAAAATGCATCCATGCATAGCTCTTTTTCTAAAAGCATAATTAGATAAATTATTAGGAGCAAGCTTCATTAGACAATTGGACCGTTCCAAATGGATATCAAACATAATCCTAATTATCAAAAAGCCACAAGGTATACATCCTTGTATTGATTTCAAAGATATCAATAAGGCATATCCCAAAGATGATTTATTTCTACCCAACATCAACATGATTTTTTATTCTACTTCTGGGTATGATATGATATCCTTTATAGATAGATTTTATGGATACAATCAGATCAAGATAGCTCAAGTAGAACAACACAAAACTATGTTCACCATGTCGTGGAGAACATTCTATTATCAAGTCATGCCATTAGGCTTGAATAAATTTGGATCCACTTATCAGTGTGTTATGACTATCATATTCCATGACATGATGCATAATATTGTTGAAGACTATGTTGATGACATCCTACCTAAATCAAGAACACATGTCCAACATCCTAATGTTCTACAAATTTTTTTTGAGAGACTTTATGAGTATAAGGTCCTTCTGAATCCTAAGAAGTGTGTCTTTGGCATCATTTTAAGAAAAATGATAGGGTTTATTGTATTACAAATATGGATTAACATGGATCTTGCTAAGGTCAAGGCCATTGTATAAATGCCTCCACCTTCCAATCTCAAATAGCTCTACAACTTGCAAGGAAAGATCTAGTTTATTCATATGTTCATTTCACAACTAGAAGATAAGTGCCACCCATTTACACATCTCTTGAAGAAATGGGTCACATTTCAATGGGATAAAGAGTGTCAATTAACATTCATGAATCTCATAACATATTTGGCTGACCCGCCATTTTTGAGACTGCCAACACCTAGACAACCATTACTTCTTTATATTTTAGCAATTGAATATGCACTGGGGGCACTCTTGTCCCAACATGATGATCAAGGAAAGGAACATGTAGTTTACTATTTAATTTGCACACTAGTGGCTTATGAGCATAATCATATGCCTCTTGAGAATACATGTTTAGCCATGGTGTTTGCCTCCTAAAATCTATGAAACTATATGCTGACTAATAAAACTATTATCATTGTTAAAGCGGACCCCCTCAAATATTTATTATCTAAGGTAGATCTTATAGGCCACATGGCCAAATGGGTCATGATATTAAGTGAGTTTAATGTTGAGTACTAAATTAAAAGGTTATCAAGGGGTAGGTCAATGTTAAACAACTTGTATAATCCCCTATTATAAATACTCAACCACTCATATTTGTTTTTTTAGATGATTATATTATGACAATAGAATAAGTACAACATGAACCTAAGCAATGGAAGATATAATGTGATGGCTCTTTTACATCTCATGGATATGGGGTTGGCATTTGATTGATTACACTACAAGGGGATGTGATTCCCAAGGTGTTTCATATTAATTTTCATTGTACCAACAATATGGCTGAGTATGAAGCAATTATTGTAGGACTTCATCTTGTAGTACAGTGGGATATCTAACACTTATTGGTCTATGGGGACTCCCAATTGATTATCAATCAAACCATAGATCAGTATTAGACTAGAGATGACAAGTTTGTATGCTAGAAGCATATTATGGATAATCTCAAGACTCATTTCAAATCCCTACTATTTAAATAGGTACCATGGGCCAACAATTGATCTGCCGATGTAATGATAATAATTGGGTCCATGATATGGACTAATAGTAATGATAAAGAGTATAAGTTTATCATTGAAAATCTTATACAACCTACTCATGTCTTTCCATATTCAGAAAGGGTATGCACCATTGTGGGTCCCAATCTACCACTTGAACTACCTTGGTTTCAAGACATTTATAATTATTTTCATGACCAAGTTTTTCCACGTGACCTTTATAATAATCATCAGAAACTTTTCCTTCACCACATAGCCCATTATACCCTCCTCATATACATGTTTTATTGTAAAGGCTATGATGGAATGCTACTTCATTGTTTATCTTCAAGATAATCCAAGTTAGCACATAAGGAGGTTCATGAAGGAATGTGTGGGTCCCACATCAATGGTGTAGTCTTAGCCAAAAAACTCCTTAGAATAGTTTATTATTGGCCCAAAAGGGAGATAAATGTTTATAATTATGTTAGGAAGTATGTTGCCTACCAAAAACATGTTAATTTGATACACACACCTTCCTTTCCACTCTAGATGATCACTACACCATGACCATTTTCTACATGGGGCCTTGATCTCATCAGAAAAATAAACCCAACATCTTCTAGTGGCCATAAATATATTCTCATTGCTACCAATTATTGTACTAAGTGGAGGCCATTCCTATCACTTACATCATCGAGAAGTATATTTCTAAGTTTATACATTATCATATCATCTATCGCTATGGTATCCTAGCTTGTCTTATATCCAATAATGGTGGATCATTTTAAAATCAAGATGTTAAAAATATTTGTGAAAAATTCAAAATCAAACACAAGAAATCCACACCATATAACCCACAAGGCAATGGTCAAGCTGAGGTGTCAAACAAAACCATTGTAGCAATCCTAAGGGAGATTTTCAATGATATTGGCTATAATTAACACTTAAAAAATTCTCCTACCCTTTAGGCTTATCACACTAGTCATTGAGCCCCCAAAGGAGCCACTCCATACTCCCTGTGTATGGCACAAAATATATTATTCTGATTGAGATTGAGATGAATTCACTACGAGTATCTTTGGATAATATTGAAGATGATGAAGATTATAGAGTTTCTAGGTTACAAGATCTAGAACACCTTGATGGTAAGCATTTGGTTGCCCTAGACAACTTGCAATCTTATCAAAATAAATTACGTAGAAGATATAACAAAAAAAATCTCCTTCAAGAGTTTGAAATTGATTATTTGGTCTTAAAATATAATCAAAAGTACACTAATGCTAAATGCAAGAAAAAAGATAAGATTTAACCTAATTGGCTAGGCCCATATGTCATCATAGCTAATTATGGATCAGGGGCATATCAGCTAGATATTCTAAGTGGTGAAGAACTCATATATCCCATGAAAATTATAAATCTCAAGAAATTTTATGATTTATATATTTTGAACCATTGTCTACAAGATCACTTACTTGGGGGAAACTTGTGTTGAAGTCATTTTATCCCACTATTATATCCTGGACCATTCTAGCTTGGACCATATTTGTTCTATCTTGACTTACAATGGATCATTATCATAAGAACCATATTATTTTATGACTTTGGACCATTGAAAATTTGGACCATTGGCACTTTGGATCATTTATATTCCACCTAAAATCTTTTTATCCCATCCTAGACCATCCTATCTTGGACCATATTCATTTTGTCTCGTTCTACCCTAGACCATTATACCTAGAACCATATTATTTTCATATCTTAGACTATTGTAACCTAGATAGTTATATTACTTCAAACCATTTATGATCCTAATTATGACTCGTAATCATTTTGGACATAGTCAATACCAGTTCTACAAAGTATTTTAGCCTGAATAGTATTTTGTAGCTTCCTCGTATAGACAAGTGAACACAGATACATCAACATATGGTTTTGTCTTGATAAATGGTTTTTTTGATTTATCTAACACTTCATACTATTATATTATTATTTTTTTACTATTTGTTAGGTATTCTTGCCTCAGCAGGGTCACACTCCTACCATTTTGAAAGCTTAGAGCCATTGTAGCCGACTTTAGCTCTCATTGTTTTGCAGGCCTATTTCCTTATTTATTGCACAACATCAATCATGTTTTATTATCATCACTTTTATTCTATCCCATTTCCAAATAGAACTACATTTGGCATGAAGTTCATTTTGAATGTCACATCCATGAAACTATGTAGGCAACATTCACTTGTCTTATACATCTGGAGTCAGCTCAGCCACCCCTTCCTTTTCTCCCTTTTCTCCATTTTGTTCTATGGTATATCTCTACCACTTGGGGGAACTTTGTGTCTATTTTTACAGTCTTGTGGTACCATTCTCATTATTTATTAGATTTGGGGTCACCTTGTTGTAGAGAGTAATGCTTATATTACATTACACGAACCATTCACCTTTTTTTCTTTGCTTGCACTAACATTGTGACTAACTCTTGTTTGTGTGTGTTTATTTGATTCTTTTTATTGTTTTGTTGTGCTTTCTTGTCTATTTATTTATTTTGTTCATTTTTGCTCGTGTTTATTGCTTTGTTGTTTATTCTCGATATTTTGTTATTTTGGTCTTTGGTGTTACTATTTTGTCTTGCCTTGCTTTGTTTTGAGTTCAAATACATTCTATAACCACTTTTAGTCTAGTTTTTAGTTAGGTTTGATTTGTTTAGAGTTTTATTTAACTTTTTTTTTCAAGTACATATTATTCATACATATGGATCTTGATTATTCATATAACATTTTCATGTTATTTATTAGGTTTTTCTTGTTTTGCTTTTATACATTCTTGTTTCTACTTAAATCTTGATTATTCATATCTTGATTTTAAGTTAGGTTACATTTATGTATTTTTTTTATCTTTGTTTGTTTTTGTTTAAATATAAATAATTGTAACTTTGATTTTGGTAATTCTTTTATCATTATCCTTAGTTATAAATATTCACATTTGAATCAGACCATCACAATAAAAATACAATGTTATTATAAGTTACTCATACTTATGATGCATAATTTCATTTTTTCTATAGTAAGCATCAAGTGCTTTGGATTCCAAGTCCAAAAGTCAATGACATTTTGAAGATCATCTCTCAATGCACCATACCTAATGCAAGACTCTATGGAAGATATGCATCTCTTGGCATACACTTTCAATCTAATTGAACAATGGTCTATCTTTTCATTATTCTTCATTCCTCATTCCATTTTCTCCTACTTCTAGGTGAACTACATTGGCCTAAGGTTCTTCTAGACTATGTAGGTAGTGCTTGGATACATGGCATGCCTTAGGTTAGCTAGACCACCTTTAATCTTCTAATTTCATCTCTTTCATCATTTTGTGCATCCTCATATGCCTGGCCTCTTGTGTCTTCTTCAATCATTAAGATCCTCACATCTATATTTTCACCTAATCATATTTAATCTATGAATTAGGTTATATCCTTGAGCTATGGTTGCTAATTTTCCTTAATGGGGCACAACATTTACAATCATTAGTGATCAAATTAGACCTATTAAGGCAAAATATAATTATCAGTGATCAAAATCAGCCCTAATGGGGCAAAATCAATTTATCAACTGATCAAATATGCTCTACTATGGCACATTATTATTTTATTTCTCTAGAGTAATGCTCTCATTTTTATTCTAATTCTAAGCTCTATGACTTTTTTACTCATTCTGGCAATTTTAAAGTGTGCAACTTGTCCTGGGATCGATCATTCCCTAAGCCCATATCTTTCACCCTCTTTTGGGTGTATCAAAGTGTGTCACATATATTTTGGGATTGTAATCTTCCCATATCTCTCTGCCTTGGGGCCCATTATATCGTAAATTATCTTTGATCATTGAGAATCAATGCGTGCAAGCATTATCTCCTATGTATATACTTTCATCCATGGTTTAATTTCATTCTTGCTCTCACTTTCGAGAGCCCATCCCTCTCTTTCATCCTCATATGCCCTCTTGAGGGGGCATCATGGGTCATTGCCTTCCAACTTCTCCTTGAATTTTTTTTAATTATTTTAAAATACGTTACTTCACCCAAATGTCTCCCCATGCCTTTTCAAATAGGGGCAACATATAGACATCCAATTCCTATCACCATTGTGTTAAAATTGTCAATTTTAGTCAAAATTATGCGACAATGCATAATTTGGGCAAAATCACTAAAATGTGCTAAATGGTTTAAGCTTATCATATGCAAGTGCTAATTTAGGCTAGTATATCCTTGAATAGGGCAATGCATTCTATGTGATTATTAGTTTTTTCTGAATCACTTCGAGTCAAACTGCAACCACATAGAATGACAGTCTGAACCACTAAAATTTTTTAATTCAGAGGTGCATGACACATGCATGTATTATTTGATGTCAATAATGTCCTAAATGGGGTATTTCTTTATATGCAACTGACAGCTTGTTCTAATTATACTCTAGTTAAATTATGACTCTGTAACTTGGCATTTCAACCAGTTTGATTAATTAAGCAACCAATTTCCAAAGAATTAAAAAAATAATTAAAATTACTTAAGCAAATTAAACCTAATTAAAATATTAAGTGGAAAATACATGGAAGATATTGAAGACCTATTAATTGGAAATTTATTTCTAATAGCTACATCATTTGGTGACATCATCAATGAGGTGGCATCCATGAGCCATAAATGGAAAAAATATCTTTCTTAAGCCCTCCCATGCCTCATTAATGCCCCATTATTCCAAATATTAATGAGGTTATTTATGGATTGAGCCTTCAAAATTAAATTGATTCATGGCCACACATCTTGATCTCGAGATGGACGGTCATGGTTAATTATGATCATTACCAAAAAAATATATAAATACAAGGGTCCTCAATCATCCTTTCAAGATCTTTTTGTGTAAAATTATTATGTTGAATTATCAATAAAATGGCTTCAACCATTGGTATACATTGATCAATTTCATGAGCCTAGTTCATTGGTGCATTGAGAGATGATGGAGGAGCAAGCCACTCATCATTGACAAAGACTTGGAGCATCAAATCAAGGGAAAATCATGTTTTTGAGCTGCTTGTGAAGGAGGGATGCTTTTGGGAAGGTTTTATGCTTGTATTCCTTCTTTTAAAAGCTCTTATATTTCATTTTCAGAACCCCATGAGGGAGTTGGCTTAGTACGTTATGTCCTTTATGATTATTTTGAGTTTTCAGTACTAATGGATGGACTAACTTGTTTTGGATTCCTACTCTACACTCCTTACCCAATATTTGATTTAAAGGTCATTTTCGGAATGCAATCTGAATTGAAGCTCAATTTGAAAAGTTTACAAGGGTTAGAGGATAGTGTAATGGGAGATAAGGAGGCTTGAGGGTTGTGGGAAAGGGTGTGATCGTAAACTAGGATTGGGAAATGGGGGTCTTGAAAGATCAAAGTATGGGTTGGTTATAAGAATTAGAGAGATTAGGACTTTCGCTACCATTAGATGATTAACCTATTTAGTAGAAGGATCATGGATGAGAACAAGGGAATGGGAGGGAGGTTTGATTCTCTATAACCCATTAAAAGTTTCGTTTAAGATAGGGAGTAGGCTTAGAGGAAGGAGGACTAGGGAGAACTTAGGATTTAAAATGGAAAGGACAATCATCCTGAAGGTGGCCTTGAACATGTAAACAATTACATATGAATGTAATTCTCTCATAATCCACTTGTTGAAGCCAACTATGATTCCTCATCAGGAGTTCAATCTTTTTTATCAAATGTTTACCCAAGTCTAGGCATAAACAAAGTCTTGCACAAGGTCCTTCTGACATATTCAAGGTTACAACATCAATATGAAGCTGAGTTCATAATTTTGAACAAATCCGATGCAAAGCATAACCATTCCAAAAAGAAATGGAAAACTAAATAACCTAATCCAAACAGAAATTTGTTATAGATCCAAATTTGAAACATCAAATCCTTTCTTCCATTATAATGGAAAACCTTGCATTTTGTAAAACCTATGCCCTACCCCACATAATAATTTATTTTCCCTCCTTGTTAGTGAAATTTACTACAAGCAAACCTTTAGGAAAAAAGGAGAATGAGAATGGTTTTACCTCTTTCTATGTCAGAGGCGCAATTTATTAATTCTTCAATAGATAACTAAATGTCTTTAAATTTCCCCACAAAAGATCTAGACTCCAACATAAACACTTCCTTATCTATTATGTAGAGATTCAAAATGATGGTGGGTATATTCTATTTTGCTTGAAAACACTTCCCTACTCTAATCCTTGTTGTTGAATTTGTTCGCTATGCAACTCAGTCTTTTAGTCTTTAGAGGACCAAAGTTCTCATTGTGGATAGATCCCTCAAGTGGGTATTCATTCTTCTTAGTTTTCCCTTCCTCAGAATCGTCAAGAAGCTTTGATGTATTAGGGTTTACCCTGCTAATGATTTACATTTGAATGCTCTTGAGTCAACTCTTTTATCAATGCTTGCACCATTTCCCATACTTTTCTGTTTTCATGAACCTTCTAAGTTTACTACTTTTTACATTGATGAAACAATGTTTACCATGATCATTACCGTGAATTTGAACCGATTGGTTTAAAGTTTTGGAAAATATTTGTTAATAATACATAAATATTATGTATTTAAAATTTAATTAATTTAAACTATATTTTAAGATAAAAAGTGAAGGCCGTATCAACTTTGTATTTTTTAATTTAAAAAATTATATTTATCAATTTAAAAAACATTTTTTTATTTTATTATTGATAAAAAAAAGTTTAATTTATTTATTTTTAATAATAAAATTAATTAAAATTAAATTAAAAAATTAGTTTTTACTAAAGCACACAATGATTGAATATTCAAGTTTAATTTTTATATATTCAAGTTTAATTTATATTTTCATTTGGTAAGTATGATAGATGTTTTTAAAAGTGTTTTTATTTTGATGCTTTAAATAATTAAAAACATCTAAACATCACATGTTTCAAAATCATCATCAATTATTAATTATTACATCACTTATTAATTATTAAGAAAAACAAAGATGAATCATATTTATTTTCTTGATGTTAAAATATAAATGGTGATTTCAAAGAGGTCAATATAAAATTACTTACTCATTTTCTTCCCAAAAATCATTCTACTCTCTTTTATAAACTGTGAAAACGTAAAAACTATCACATCTAAACAACTTGCACATTCCAGCACTGCATGCAGTCTCTTATTAAATCAAAGACATGCAATTTGAAGCTTAAACAGTCAAACTCTTATCATTCAAATTAATTTCTTCTGACGTGCACGTTGATTTAGATTCATCGCGATTCGAGAACAGCCTTTTCGTCTGACCGACTTTATAGAAAGCTGGCTAATGGATATAAATATCACAGGCATTTTTCTGAATGGATATAAATATCACTCGGGCACTTTTCCATAAATAACTGGAGGGACTGCGAATCTGCTAGCCTGGGCACCAGATATTTAAAGAAAAAGCTGCTTTGCTTCAAAGTTTCGCTGACGCCATTGGGCGTTTTGATCTGTTATGCCCACAGAGTTTAAAAACAAAATGATGCTGGTATATTTTATTAGGATGTGGCATATTTTAGTTCGCCGTTTCAATTCAACGTACAAGACACTGACAAAACTTTTGCCGGGCTGCCTCTGCTTGAAGGGTTGCAGCAAAGCGTGTACGGAAAGAAATACCTTTTCGAAGGCCTGCACCAAAGAGCGTACGGAATGAAAATTTTAAGTATTTAACGTGCTTAGGCGAGCTTTTTCGCAACATGTGCAGCCTATGCAATCTGATATGGCGGCTAGCTATCCAGGGATATTAATATAAGATGTAATCTAGCAGACAACTGATGTCTGAGATAGGGTACACTGTCTTTCTTGTAGTACAGATTCGATTTAAGGAAATGGTGTTGCAGTGGAGATCCCAATGACGCTTATTGAATTCCAAGTACAACACAATACAAGCTTACTCAAGAAAAGGTTTAAGACCACAAACTCCTCCAAATATGACTTAAGATAGGAGGTCAAGCGAAATAAAAGAGCAGAGAGTGTATCTATTGTGTTGGAATGAAATATGACCCCTGCAAATATTGATCCAATGCCTAGTACCAACTCCAAACATTAAGTTGATGGTATTGGCTCGGCCGATACAATTGAATGAAGTTGGCTGACACAAATTGGCCAAGCCAATACATCATAGATATTAGAAGACATGTTCAAAAGTGCATATGGCTAGGTGATAGTACATAAAGATTAAATTGTACTAAATAGATGGTATTGATCAAGCCGATGTTGTAGGATATAATGAAGCTATCACAATTAATTAAGGATAAGATGGAAGGAGAGAGATAGCCAATGTTTTGGAGAGGCTAAATTGCTAGTAGATAATAATGTAATTATGATGTAGTAACAAAGTCTTTTGCACATCACCATGAGCTTTGCTCACCTCTTTTCAAGTGCACCCTTTAAAATAAGTATTCAAGAATATAAATGCTCAATAAATCATTGAAGAAAGACATTATTAAATAGAAAATTTAAAAAATAATGAGTATATAAGTTACACTTCTAATATATCAACCCACTAATCTATGTTTATAATAAGATCTTCCATCTTTAACTTCCACAATTCAAAATGTTGAGTAGTAAATTTTTAAATATATATTCCTATGTTTCTTGTCATTTTCTTTCATACAATTATTCCAACACATAGAGATCCCACTTGTGAAATAGACTATCATGGTAAATTAAACCCTAACTCTTCAAAACAAAGCTAAAACCTAGCTCTAAAACCAAATGAAGATAAAATGAGAAATAAACCACTACTTGAAAAGAAATACTAATATAATATTTTACGTTAAAATTAAATAGGATAATTTTCACACAAACAATATTAAATAGTACATAAGATTTCATCTAAGAATATTTTAAAGGAAAAAGACCAATAAAGTAAGCTCGTTTACTATTGTATTAACCTAAACATCTTACATTACAATAATATACTTCTCAATTCTACTTTACTTGTAATACATGTGTAAATATATATAGGTACATCATTAAGTAATTGCCTATGTAATCTTACAATAACATGGGTATCATGATCCAATTGCCTATCTAATCTTACAATAACATGGGTATCATAATCATGGATCAAGAATAAAACTCACAATATTTACCCATAAAACTATGGGTTATCAAACAACACATATTATTACTATAGGTAAAAACACCTACATGATTACCAAAATGTGAATTTATTTCCCAATTTTTATGTTCGGTTATACATTATCTAAAGGGTATAATACATGCAAAGTATACAACAAATATCCCACATAAAAGAATAAATCATTAAAATACAAAAGGTAAAATGGTGAACCATTAATTTTTTATATTATAAATTTAATTTATTTAAATGTATATTTAATAAAATTTAAAATAGACAACTCAAATCACTTAGTTTTTTATGGTTATGATGTGACTTTCTTAAATGAGAGTATTTTATGAGGCTTTGAATTGATCCAAGGCTTAGCATGCAATTTTAAAATCTGATTAAACATAAATTATACAATGCGAAAAATTATTTTAAGTCATATGTATGCTCAAAATAATGATGTATATTTTTTCATTTTCAGATTGTAAGGAATGTAGTTTAAGTAGAGGATCAAGACATGATGGGAGGAGATTAAAAACAATCTTAATTCTTTCATTGATCATATTTATCATTTTTTTATAAATATATGTCCAAGTTTTTAAAATAATTATTATATTTTTCATGTGATGCATAAAAGCAACTAAAGAGTAGTGTCAAAGTTTATTAAATGTTATTCATTGGTACATAGTTATTAATAACAACTAAATCTATATAACATATACATACAGTTTGTAAAATATTGTTATATGCACACTTCAAAGATTCATTCAAAAATAAGGTTAGTTTATCAAATAAAAGAATGGAGAATGAAATAAAACAAGAAAAAATTAAAAAAATACATTAAAAAAAAATTAATAAAAGATATGTATTATTAACGATTTTTAATAAGTAAACAATCAATGAAAACCTTTATATTTAGAGGAGATGATCTCATTTTGTGTGAGTTCCAACTTCTTTTCAAAATTATAATTTCTTGCACAATAACAATGTTTGCTAACTTAACAATAACTTGGAAAATACTATAAACAAAATACTAAAAGACTTGTAAATTATATTTTTAATAAAATTAAAATATTTATATATATATTTTAATATGCCTTAAAAGTTTAAATAATAAATATTATAAATAAATAATGATTAATAAAGAATAGGGACCCTTACTTTAAGTTTACAATACGATTAGTCACATAGGACAGATCTGAAATAATACAGTAACTCTAAAAAATAAAGGAAAGAAGTAACAAATTGTATAAGCCAAGCCACATATACAACATGCCATAAAGTGAAAAATCATTAGCTAGAACAGAGTACGAGAATTCATTATCAAAATTGTGCAGTTCCAAAATTGTGAGGTACAGATGCATTTTAAAAGGAAATATTATAGCAGTCATGTGGGATCACCGATTCTCAACAAGATTCTACTGTTGGGACAAATTTAAACATAAACCATGTTCATATCGAAAGGGATAGAATAAATATGAAGGCGTAGCCCTTCCAACACGAGTTTCTTCGAGAAAATCCCATTTACACTTCAAAGTATTGAAATGACGCCATTTTTTTCTTCATTATCAGTTAGAAGGTCGAAAAGCTAGGTATCGAATTTACCAATACCAAAAATAAAAGTTGGGTATCATCATCCAAATTTAATATTTTAAAATTCTTTACAAAAGAAACACTTTCCCATGTTTATAATCACTGAGAGAGTCAGTACCAAGAAGATCAAAGCCTTTAGAAGTTGCATTAGTATCAGCTACAGACACGAACAAAACTAGTAGAACATTATCATAATTTTGTGCCATAGAATGAAAACCAGGCATAAAATCATCAAGGAGAAAATGAAAATTTGGGCTTTTGTAGTCTATTTTCGACGATGTTAGAAAAATTTCATAACAAACAAATGAATGGCGTGAACAAGACTCTGATTGACAAAGGCCTTATTGAGAGCCATTAAAATTAGGACCAAATTCAATAAACGCCCCACCACAATCAGTTCACTAACCCCACATCAATATTAAACGATGCATCGTAAGGAAAACAGATAAGAGCGGTTAAAAAATCGTGGAAGATCAATGACACTTGCAGGACCTAAAAAATGATGAAAAGTCTCAAATCCGTCTACAATAGCTCCCAAGAGTGATTCATAAAGAATTACGTATACTAGATGGGCCTAACACATTTATCCTAATCCTACCAACACATGAACCTCTGGTCGTGATCAAACTCTCGAAATAGATAAGAACGAACGTGGGCAGAGGGAAAAGGGAACCCAAACAAGATATATCAAAAATAAATCGAGAGAGAATGTCTAACAAAGACCAAAACCATCAAGCTTACTTACGTAGAAGATATGATAAATTGAAGTGGGGAGAATCCATACAAAGCAAGGCCAACAAAAATAAAGGAGGTCAAATTCTTAGCCTACCATCAAAAGAGGGCGGTTGATATCTTTTGAATATGTTCCATTTCTCATTAGGATTGAGAAATAACGCCCCATAATTAGCCACGAAATCAGCAAGGGTATTAATTTTCCTATAACCGCGAAAGGTAAAAGGGGACCCAAACAAGATATATCAAAAATAAATCGAGAGAGAGAATGCCTAACAAAGATCAAAACCATTAAGCTTACTCATGTAGAAGATATGATAAATTGAAGTAGGGAGAATCCATACAAAACAAGGCCAACACAAATAAAGGAGGTCAAATTCTTAGCCTACCATCAAAAGAGGGCGGTTGATATATTTTGAATGAGTACCAGACAATAAGCCCATAGGGGATTCCCTTAGCACTTTCATTTCTCATTAGGATTGAAAAATAACATCCCATAATTAACCATGAAATCAGCAAGAGTATTGATTTCCCTATAAAGAGGATAGTACCCAAAAAAAATCTTAAATTAAAACATTAATTTTCCATTGTTTTTTACCACTTGACTCTGTTAATTTTTTTATTAGTAGGGATTCACCTTCCATTGCTAGATTTTTTAAGTTGGAACCGATATATGTTCTTATATGTCTGAAAAGATTGAGCTTTTACAAAGTTGTTATTTTTCTAGAGTATATTATAAGCAAAATAAGACAAATCATAATCAATACTATCTTTCAAAGGCCACCTACACCTAAGAGATCTTGGTTTCATTTGGAGGTCCCATCAAAATTAATTTTGACAAAATTATCTCTTAAGGATTTTAAATAACCATCCTTATTTTATAATCAAGACAAGAGATTTTGAATTTGTTTTTTTAAATGTTCCACTTTAAAATAAGATATTGATCTTATCCTAAAATCCTCATTTTCAGAAGTAGGACCTTTTCCTTAAATACTTTTTGAATATGAAACTCAAATTTAAGGGTGAAAATATCAACTATGAGATATGAGTCTCTAAATGTGTTTTTTCTTTATTTCTCTCCAAATGCTCCATATGAGTAAGGATGGATCCCTATCCCATAAGAAATTGACTTGATCAAATCTCTCATCATTCCAATTAGTCAACACCTCTTGAATGGAGCCCATTGCCACCCTTATTATATTCATCACACTAAAGAACCAAGACCATTTTATCAAGACATAGTTCCAATGAATAAGGATGTGATCTAGAGGTTCAAATTTCTATTTGCAAAGAGTGAAAATAGAAGGACCTTGAAAGCCAATTGTTTGTAATATGTCCTAAAAGAGTTATTTTTATTCATTGTAAACCACAAATTAATATTTTATTTTGAAATATCTCTATGACAGTAAACTTTATCCACCAACCAAGAAGGTTTAATGAAGTGAGAAGTTGTCTTTTTCTATCGTTGTTTTATTATGTAATTTATAGAAGGGTCTCCATCCATTTTAATGATGTTTTTTTTTTATTATTATTATTAATAATTTACTATTATAAAAGTACATTAGATTAGAAAATAAGGAAACTTCCAAGATAAGATTATTTTTACAACTCCTTTGAGGGCCCAAGATATGTTGATATTCATTCCAATATAAATTAACATGTGATCCCCTATATACTAGTAAAATATTCTTCAATAATCTAATAAGAAGGATTATTGTAAAAACAACCAATATTAAACCAAGTGTCTCTCTAGAAGTTGACAAATCTCTCATTCCTAACTTCCCATCAAAGACAGTTTGAGATTAAAGATCTAAACTTTCCCAAAAATTTCTAAACATGATAACCATGCATCTAATATTAAAGGTGAAGATTCAAGTTGGATCATAAATATTATCAAGGTAATTTATGCATAATAAAATAATCCAAATGTTGTCTCTATCAAAATAAATCTTCCAAACAAGTTTTGATTCCAAATATTTGTTCAACAAAAAAGGTTATAATCCCAACACCTTTTTTAGATTTGGTAAAAAATACCTCATTTCATTTTATTAATGTTATTTTCTCTATCTCATTGGTGTAATTCCACACGAACTATTTTAGGGATCTTAGTTAGTCTGGGCTTTACACTCATGTGAGCTTTTGAAATCAATTTCATATACACCAAAATTTATTATATAAGAGTTAAATGAGTTTTATTTTTCCAACCCAAAAGATCCATTTACCTATCCAAGTGTCCAATCTATTTTTAAAAGTAATTATCATGTTTTCCCATAATTATGTTTTGGAGAGAGAGTCCAAATGAAGGACTCCTAGGTATTCCACATGGAGAGTTCTAATGGAAAACCCTAAGTCATCCTTAATCTCATTTTAACTAGAGATAAAGGTGTGAAGGAAAAAACTATTTGATTTGAGGAAGCTAACCACATAACCCAAATCCTTCTAATACTAGTCTAACAATTTTTTCAACAACACTCTTACTTCATTTACTTGAGTTACATTTATCATAATAGTATAATTTTTTCATGGGAAAATTTTACATTTTCTATAATATTAATACTATTAATAAAATTTAGTTAATTTTCTTAAGATAAATCCCTATCTAAAAATTCTACCATGATGATAAATGGGTAAATGGATAGTGGGTCACCATGCCAAAGACCTTTTGGTAAATTAAACAAGCTAACCATAATCTCATTAATTGAGATAGAATATAAGGGAGCATAGCCCTATTCTTTAACCCAATGTCACCTAGAATCAGAGAATCCAATCATTTTTTATGATTTTATAAACAATTTTCTAGTTAACCATATCATATGCCTTGCTAGTGTTTTATTTAGCAACTCATGCATGATCAATACTCCATATAAAATTTGTTTGTTAAGAACAAAAATGCCTTGTTTATCTAAAATTAAAAGTATAAGGATAATATAGAGTCAGTTTTATTGAAGATGTCATTAGTTTTGGATAACACAAATGTAAAGATCGAGATCACATGAGATGAAGCTTGTGCAAACCATAATGTTATTTAATTAAAATTAAATAACTCAAAGTAAATATTTAAAGAGATAAAAAGCAAGTGCAGTAAACCCAATCTTTCATTAAGTTGAAAATCTCTCAAATAAAATGAGTACATATAGGAAAGTAATCAATTAAATCCTCCACAAAAGGTGATCAATGGGCCCCTAGAATAGACAAGTAGCTCATCCAAAAAAGGTGATCAATAGACCCCTAGAATAGACAAATAACTCCTCCAAAAAAAGTGGTTGACAAAGCTAAGAATAAATGAGTAACTCCCATAAACGAAATAGCCAGTTAAGGGAGTTATTTCCTAGTCACCCAATCAACTTACACATATAATCAAGGTTCTCCATGAAAGTAGAAAAACTCTAAGTGAGGTAAAAATATCATAATAAATATGGAAAAAATAAAACCCATACTCTAATAAACCCCCATAAACATACCTTAGGTGGGTAGTGTAAAAAATAAATGGGTCCTAAAAACTAAGACTGATGAGGTACCCATGTACAAAGCAATCTCTCATAAAGCATAAAAAGGGAAAAAACTTGTAGTAAAAAATGCCCCCCCCCCCCCCCCCCCCCCCCCCCCCAAAGAGAGACATAGAAGAAGAGAATAGGATAGAAGGCCCCCCTTGAAGATGACGTTGCTTATGATATAGACTACATCCTAAGAAAAGATCATAGATGAATGAACTTATTCTCAGTGAAGGGTCTAGTAAATATATTTGTAACCTGATTTAAACATTGGAAAAATCTCAAGTTGATGACTTGACCATGAATAAGCTCCCAGATAAAATACATGTGAATTTCAATGTGTTTGTTTTGTTGGTGTTGAATTGAATTCCTACATATCTGTATAGTACTTTAGTTGTCACAATAGATGATGGTGGGCTACCTAAATAGAATGCCAAACTTATATAGAATCCCCTAAAGCCAACTAGCCTCAGTCGCTATGTTAATATCTCCCCTGTCCTCTTCCTCTATGGATGTTATAGCAATAATAATTTGATTCTTATTAAACTAATTGATAAGATCATAACTCTAATAAAAATTATAAATTGAAGTGGACTTATGATTTTGAGTATCACTTACCCAACTTGAATCTATAAAACCAACCAAGTCAACCTTCATGCCAAATCTTTAATGAATCCCAAATATGTAAGAGACCTGAATGTAGTGCAAGATCCTCTTAGCTAATTTCTAGTGCAGCTCATGGGGTTCCTACATAAATATGGAGATAAGTCCCACTACATATAAAATATTAATCATGGTATGAGTGAGATAAATAAGGCTAATAACAAGATGTTGATATCGAGTAGTATCAACCAAAGGTGTAAAATAGTTAGTCTCAAGATTGACACTTGATAGAAAGGGAATCATGTATGACTTACACTCAACCATGTGAAACCGATCCAAAAGATAGAGAGCATACTTGGGTTATATAAGTGAAATCCCTGAATTAGAATGTGAAATATCAATGCCAAGAAAGTAATGTAAAATACCCAAGTCTATCATGTCAAATATGTCTTGTAGAGATATCTTCACTACTGTAATAGATGATGAGGAACTTCCAGTGATCAAAATATCATCAATATAAAGGACAAATATTAGTAAAGAATCATATTACCACAAGAAGTACAGATTGGGGTCTGAATGACACTTGGTAAAACCTAAAGTAAGGAGGAAAGAATCCATCTTTGTGTACCAAGCTCGAGGGGCTTATTTGATGCCATAAATGGATTTACTTAGTTTGAAAACTAAGGAAAAATCTTGAAAAACCTAGGTGGCTTATCCATGTAGATCTCTTCATCAAGGTCTCCATGAATAAAGACAATCTTCGCATCAATCTGGTGCACATCCTAACCATGCGTTATAGATACAACTACTGTGAGTTAGATCTAAGTCATCTTTGCAATAGGTGAAAATGTCTTTGAGTAGTCAATGCAAGCTATCTATGAAAAACCCTTGGTGACCAATCTTGCGTTTTACTTGTCGATCAACCTATATGCTATTAACTTGGTCAGATATATCCACGTACATCAAACCAAATTCCTTTCCATAGGAAGTGAAGTCAAATCCCAAATGTGATTTTTGATTAAGGAGGAATATTCTCCCTACATAATAATATACCCATTAGGTATGCCTGAAGCCTCTCAAAATGTATGTGGATCTAAAATAAAAGAAAATAAGGCATGTGTACCAATTTGATAATTTGCCTAAGTACATTTATCATCTGGTAGATCCTCTATCCAATTACCCACACTCTAAAGTGTTTTCCTGACCCAAAGGGGCCTAAATGTGGGTAAGTTAGGTGTTGGATCATCATCCTCTAAAACATTACTGGGGTGGATGTTGATGACTCCCCATCACTTTATTCATTGTCAGAAATGGAACAATAAGAATAAGATCCTGGCTTAGATACCCACTCTCGATGATCCAAGATGGAATAAGAAACATCAAGTTAAGTGAATATAATAAAATCAAATAAGTGTTAAGTGTTGAGTCTTTGGGACTCCTAAAAGTGAGCACTTCTCTCTATAAACAACTCATGTGTTGTTAGATGTACAAAGTAGTATATCAAAGTTGAGTCCAAGGTCCAGGTCATTCAAATGCATGAGTAGAATGAACACACAAGTTAATCAAGTACACAACATGAAGTATCTAAAAGAAAATGAAATACACCAATGAGAATATTGCATAAAGAGAGATATGAGCCAAATTCCAAACTTCAATTAAGTGAAAAGATCTTAAATGAGATGCATACATGGAGGAGCTTGTTGAGTAACTCTTCTAAAAAATGTGGTCAAAAGACCCCATGAATAGACAAGTAACTCCTTCACACAAGGTGGTGAACAAAGCCAAGAATAGAGGAGTAACTCCCATACCCAGAATAGTTGACTGAGGAAGTTACTTCCTAGTCACCCATTCAACTTGCAAACATAAGCATGATTCTCCATGAAAGTAGGAAAACTCCAAGTAAGGGAAAAACTTCCATAATAAATAAATATGGGAAGAAATAAAACCTCTAGTCTAAAACCCCTTCATAAGTGTAGATTAGGTGGGAAAAGTGAAAAATAAATGGGTCTTATAAATTAGGCTTGATTAGGTACCCATGTACAAAGTAATCCCTCATAAAGCGAAGAAAAAGATAAAACTGATATGAAAATACTGCCCCCAAAAGAGAGACATAAAAGAAGTGAAGAGGCTAGAATCCCCCCTAAAGATGATGTTGTCACCAATGTAAACCACACCCTAAGAATAACTCGTAGATGAATGAAATTGATCTCAGTGAAGGGTTTGTTAAAGATATCTATAACTTGCTTTGAATACTGGTAAAATATTAAATTGATCACCTGACCATGAATAAGATCCCATATAAAATTCATGTGAATCTCAATGTATTTGCTTTGTTAGTGCTGAATTGGATTCTTTCATATATGTATACTACTCTGGTTATCACAATATATGATGGTGGGCTGTGTGATAGGAATTCTAAACTTAGATAGAATCCCCTAAAGCTAAATAGCCTCAGTAGTTGTGTTAACAACTCCCCTACTCCTTGACTCTATGGGAGATATAACAATAGAATTATGATTCTTTCTAGACCAACTGATAGGAATAGAACCCAAAGAAAAAATGTAACCTGAAGTGGACTTGTGATTTTGAGTATCACTAGCCCAATCTAAATCTAAAAAACCAACCAAGTCAACATCTATGCCAAAGTTTTACTAAATCTCATATCTATAAGAGCCCTGAATGTAGTGGAGTATCTACTTGGATGCTTTCTAGTGAAACTCATGGGGCTCCTGCATAAATCATGAAACAATGCCTACTGCATATGAAATATCAAGTCTAGTATGAGTCAAATAAATGAGGCTGATAAAAATCTATCGATATTGAGTACCATCAACCAAAGGTGTAAAGCATTTAGCCTCAAGTTTGACTCCTAATAGAAAGGGAGTCAAAGATGGCTTACAATCAACCATGTGAAATTGAGCCAAAACATCGAGAGCATACTTGGGTTATGCAAGTGAAATCCCTTAATTAGACTATGAAATCTTAAATGCATAAGACCTAAGTCTATCATGTCAAATCTATCTTGTTGAGCTATCTTCACCACTATAATAGATGATGAGGATCTTCTAGTGATAAAAAATAATCAACATAAAGGACCAGTATCAGTAAATAATCATCCTATTATAATAAATATACATTAGGGTCTGAATGACACCTGGTAAAACTTGAATTAAGGAGGAAGGAATCCATCCTAGCGTACCAATCTTGAGGGGCCTTATTGAGGCCTTAGATGGATTTCCTAAATCTATAAACTAAGGATGAATCCTTAACAAACCTAGGTGGCTATTATATGTAGATCTCCTCCTCAAGGTCTCCATGAAGAAAAGCACTCTTCAAATCCATCTGGTGCACATCCCAACCATGTGTTGCAGTTATACATAGTGTGATTTGGGTTTAAGTCATATTTCCAATAGGTGCAAAGGTCTCTGAGTAGTTAATACTGACTACTTGTGAAAAACCCTTAGAGATCAATCACACCTTATAATTATTGAGTGACCCATCTGATTCAAACTTGGTCTGATATATCCACCTATATCCAACCATATTCCTTCCCTTAAGAAGTCAGTTCAAATCCCAAGTGTGATTTTTTATCAAGGAAGGATATTCTTCCTACATAGTACAATCCCACTTAGGTATGCGTGAAGCCTCTCAAAATGTCTATGGATCCAAAACTAAAGCAAATAAAGCATGTGGACCACTCTTATAATCTTATTGAGTACATCTATCATATTTTGTACCCCATGCCCAAGTTCTTAAACTCAAAAGTGTTTACCTAGCCCAAAGAGGCATGGATGTAGGTGAGTTAGGTGTTGACTCATCATCCTATGAAACATGACTAGAGGTGGATGTAAAAGACTCCTCATCACTGCCCTTACTTTTAGAACTAGAATAAGAAGAAGAATACCCTAGCTCAAGAAATCACTCTAGATGATCTGTATTGGAAGAAGAATCGTCAAGTCTAAGTGAATCCAATAAAGGAGAAGAAGTATCAAGTGTTAAGTCTTTAAACTCACTTGAAATTAAACACTTCTCTCTATGAACAACTTGTGTATTTAAGTGAAGAAGGTGGTACCCCTTGACACCATCTAAATAACCTAAACATATGCAAGGCTTAGACTATGGTTCCATAGTTTTGTGTTTCTTCTTCAGTATACATGCCATAGCTGGAGATCTAAAAAAACTAAAGTGCTTAATTTCAGGTTTCCTTCCATGCTATGCTTCAAAGGGTGTTATGCATTTCAAAGCATTGTGATGAACCCTATTCAAAATATAACAAGCATAATTAATGGCTTTGGCCTAATACTAAGGTGCCAAGAACCTAGAGTGAAGCATAATTAATGGCTACCATCTCTTTCAAGGATATGTTCTTATATTTTGTAACTACATTTTGTGAAGGATTGTAAGTAACTGTCCACTACAAATCAATCCCCTATGTGGTGCAAAATAGCTCAAATATATTGCTAACATATTCGCCTCCATTTTTAGTTTGAATAACCTTGATGGATTTCTCAGATTGTTTCTAAATAAGAGCCTTTATGTCTTGAATAACTTCAAACACTTTAGACTTTTGCTGAAGAAAGTAGACCCATGTATATCTCAAGAAATAATAAATGAAAATGAGAATGTTTGTAGTGCATGTAAAATATAGACTATAAAAAGGCCCAGATACATCACTATGAACTAACTCTAATGCTTGTGAAGCCCTCCAAGCTTTTCATGTGTCAATTTTTTCTTCAAGATTCTTTCCAAGAGAGTAACCCTCATAAAGAACCTTAGAGAATTAGACTCAAGGCAAGCCTATGACCATGCCATTTTTACTAAGTTGTTCAAGATATAAGTAGTTAAGGTGGCTGAATTGCTTATGCCATAACTTACTAACTTCATCTGAATGAGTCAAAAATGCAATCAAAGAAGAATCAGGTGCAAAATGTCAAAAGGTGCACAACCTAACTTGGTGATCTTCCCTACCCATTGCCACTGTAGAATCACTATGCAACTCGGTGATGATAACTGAATTCGTTAAAAAAATCAACCCTCATACCTTTGTTGATATGAGTGATTTTATACGTGGATAAGAAATTGGTTGAAACGGAAGGAACACTTAAAACATTATTGAATGTTCCTCCTTCCATTTAAATAGACCCTTTCCTTGTAATTGGTACAAAAGTGTCATCACCTAAACTAATGAAAGACATGCTACAAGTCTCTAAAGAAGAAAAATCAACTAGTAAATAGCCCATGTGGTGAGAAGTACCCAAAATAATAACCTAGGAAGATGTTGAAGCTACAACTACTAAAAGAGCCTTGCCCTTTTCTTTCTCTTTCAATTTTCCCTTTGCCTTAGTATAATCTTGGGTTGATGAATTATACTTGATAGATACAGGAACACCTATGTTGTTCTTCTC
Organism: Torreya grandis; assembly: GCA_037957365.1. Classification (NCBI taxonomy): domain Eukaryota; kingdom Viridiplantae; phylum Streptophyta; class Pinopsida; order Cupressales; family Taxaceae; genus Torreya; species Torreya grandis. The sequence goes on from JARHVA010000458.1 coordinate 1,880,324, forward strand.
TAGGATATGAGTTAGGTGATCTATTTTCTTCTTCATGCACTTATTTTTATCATGCCCATTTTTCTTACATTAGGCACACTTAACCTTCTCTTTCTTAGGCCTATCATTCAAAAAGGAGGATTCAGTGTTAGTTTTGGTAGAGGTTGATTCTTTCTTCTTTTCTTGATCCTTATTCTTCTTCTTCTTCTCTTTGTTTGAAGTCTTTGTTTTCCTATTCCCAATAATTAGGGATTGAGGTTTTTTAGACTTCAATGTGCCCATTTCAATGAACTTGTCTTGTTCTCTAGTTAAGTCAGTAATGAAATTTTTTAAAGAGTTCATTTTCCATGCAGTGCCCATAGCATTTTTAGTGGCATGGAAAGTAGAGACAAAGAATTAATAGTCGAGACCTAGTTTAGGAGTATAGAAAGAATAATTTGGTCATCTTTCATTATTTATCCCACTTTATTTCAATTGCAATCTTAAAGACTTGAACTTGATGAAGAAATCATAAAGGGTGTCAAAGTTGTATGAACCTAGACTAATGAGTTCATTTTCAAGCTCATGACCTATAACTATGTCTTTATCCACAAATAACTTTCTCAGAATGGTCCATACATCATGGGGGTGATTTGGTAGGATCTAAGTGAAGAAGGAGATCAGGTGCTATAGAAATACAACATAGCCCATAGGTTTCATCACTACTATTATATCACTTAACTTTCTCTGCATCTTTGCTAGGTTTAGTTTTCTAACCCATGGTTATCATATACAAACCCTTAATCCTTATAATGATTAACATATTTATTTTCTTTTCATGATAGTTAAAGGAATCTAGTGGTTTGATTGATCTTAAATCCATTTAGTGCTGAGTTGAGTTGTAGTAGTAGTGCAAGTTTTAGTTGTTACAAAAATGAAAGTGCAGAATAGAATGGAAAGTGCCAAAAAAACAAAGTAAACTTGCATGAACTATGAAATGGTAAAACCTCACCCAAATTTTGTAAATGCATGCTCAAAATATGGAAGACTTAGTTGATAGTGCATCCAGAGCAATCAGTGCATGTGTCAAAAAGATGATTTTTTTTCAAAAAGGTGAGGACGTTGGGATCTTCCAATAATGTGTCCAATGAATCAAGTACCACCATAAGAAAAGGAGATATAGAAATTATGTTTTGAATGTGAGGGGGTTTGGACACCTACCAAACTAGACCTCACCCTTTGATTTTTATCGAATGAAAATATGAGTTTAAAAAACAAATAATTTCCCATCTTTTAAATGGCCCATATTGCAATATTATTTTTATAAAATAATAAATCAAAAAAAATTATGACCCTTCAAGATTTAATAACAAACCCTAAATAATTATATTGTTTTTTATATATAATAAAAAATAATCCCATCTTTAAGATTCACCTATTGGTGCTTTTATAATACGACTTTCTTCAATAATAAAACTGCTTTTCAAATATTTGGCTTTACTTTTTGAAAATTATAAAACAAATTTAAATAAAAATTTTTGAGTTTTTTTTAGTATTCAAGCTTATAAAAGTGGGACTTAAAAAGACCTTGGGTTTGAGGTATTATGCAAAAACCATGAATGGGTTAAAAATAAATTTGAAGAAAGACTCACTAGGGCTGAAATCCAAAGGAAGGAAAGGGTCTTGAGGCTATAGGGGGTTGTGACATAGTTGAATCCAAGACTAAGAGCCATGTAGAGTAGATAAAATGAACCAGAGGAAGGCCAAGTCGTGGAGGATGAAATACATCCATAGAAGATTAGCAATAGGTTACCAAAGGTTGAACTAGATCACAAGAAATGATAGTGGTTTCAAATCATCATTCAATGGCATCAAACCATAATAGAAAACACATAAGTTTTGGTTGTAAACTTGTATAAAATGGTTTCAGATGTGAAAAATGTTCTTGTGAGATGACACATAGATGTTAATATTGTACTGAGTGATCAAACATGAAGATCTTCCTAATAAAAAAATGCTCCAATGATGACATCCTCAAGCAGACTATGGAACCAAGAGTAGGCTATAAAAAGGTCATGAGAACCCCTTGAAGTCATGGAAACTCTTGCTCTCTATACCTTGGTTTAAAAACCAATATATCTACCTAAAAAAATCATGAAAGAATTTAGACAAGAAAACAATCCTACATGCACAAAGTAGTACACCCGATTTTTAAAGATCTTAGATTTTTTTTTTTAAATACTAAAAAAATTGCCTCACAATATATGCAACTAATATCAATACTTAAAAAATAACTTAGAACTAACAAGACCAAAAAAATGATTACCGGGTTGGATCTAATACCATATTAGAATTCAGTCTAATGTTTGGATAGATCGAGTGCATGAGTAGAGTAAACACATCATCCAATCAAGTGCACAACATGAAGTAGCTAAAATCAAATGATATACACAAGAAAGAATATTACATAAAGATAGATAGAAGACAAAATCTAAACTTCCATTTAGTGAAAAGCTCTCAAATGAGATGCATACATATAAGAGAGTGCTAAGTGACTCCTACACAAAAGGTAGTCAAAATAACCTTGGAATATACAAGTAACTCCTCCACAAAATGTGGTCAATAGGGTTAAGAATAGAGGATTAACTCCCATACCTAGAATAGATGGTCAACGGAGTTACTTCCTAGTCACCTGCCAACTTGCACACATTAGCAAGCTTCTCTATGAAAGTAACCGAATTCCAAGTGAGGGAAAAAACCCCATAATAAATATGTCAGGAATCAAGAACAACAAACATGCTCTGATGCCACTAGTTGGGATCTTGCTCCTCAGAAAGAGCACAGTATGATTACCAAATATAAGCAATTGAATATGCGAAAATAACCAGAAACACAAGTAACTAAAATTCACCAATAGCACAGAATATGAGAGACAATACACTATCTTGTATTAACACTAACAGAAAAGAATACAACAAAGAGCCGCCACACTCTTTCACCTTACAGAGATTCGCCACACCTCAAGTGTTCAGTAATTCTTCTCACACACACTCTCCTACACAAAAACGGTCCCAACAACCAACTCACACACAGAATTGGTGTTCACCTCACCAACCAGTCAGTAATAACCCTGCCGGTACATCAAGCACTCTATAGCACTTCAAGCTGATCTCTCATGAACCTGCAACCTGTAATTCAAAGACCAAACTTACATGTAGATCCCCAATGAGCTTACAACAACCTGCAACTCACAGATCTTACAACTAGAAGGAACTCTTCCTTTTTATCTCATGCCTTGCCTTATACAATACATGCCAATGGGTCTATAAATAGATCCCTAACTCAAACACTAACTTGGACTCTTAATTTAGACAATTGTCCTCGCAGCACAAGACTCTAACTGGTCTCGACATGCAAACTCTTCGTTCACTTAACTAACTGTCCGTGAAACGAGCAGTTCTGGAACACACAGGCGACCGACGTCAGTCCCTGCTTGTCTGGTTCTGCCGACGTCGGCCGACTTCCTGCCGTCGTCGGTGGCCTTCTGCACTGGACTCTGCCGACGTCGGTCCTATTGCCGACGCCGGTTCCTGTAGAACTCAGCAACCATCTGTTCCTCAGTTTGCAAAGGTTGAAGCTTTTAGCTCCACAACCTAACAATCTCCCACTTGGAGATAAACAGCTGCAACCTGTACATGTACCTGTACACCATCTAGTTTGTTACCTTGGCTATGTATCCATCTTCAAAATCATCCTTGAAGACCAACCACCACAAAATTCGTGGTGCAAACCCTGTCATCCAAATTACCTACCACATCCACATCTGCAACCATGTAGAAATAAACCTGAACCTGCATAGCATGTGCACCTGCTACTAGTCCCTGTAAGAATCCACTGAACTGACCTCCAATGGTTCTCTCCCGGATTGGCTCCTAACTTGTGACAACTCCCACTGCTTGGGAAAACTCAGGTTTAGTACATACCATGCACTCAACCTCATTATGTGAATCAAGACACCTGTTCATAGAACTGTCTAACCATCGGCGTGCTAACCGGTTTCACACAATCATCCTGAAACAAAGTCAACACATGACCTTCCATGTCTCTAGAACACACTCTTGCCAAAGAATCTTGCTGCTCCCAGATTCTCCATGACAAACACCTGAACTAGCTTTACCTTTAGTTCAACAATACCTGTATATGTAACCCTGCAACAAGCACATCATACAGAAAATAGGATAGTGTAGCTAATACTATCCAACCTGGTAAAGAGAAACACAATGAACAAACCTCCATTGCCCTGCAGCTAATACAAGATCAAATACCCTGATCTTCCATCTCATGTATCCAATTCCGCTCTTCTTCATCCTTAACATCCATTCGTCTCTCAGTGCTTACTTCCAGCTGGCAACACTACCCAAAACCTCTGTTTGGTTCTCCTCCAAGGAATCACATCCTCATCCATGCCTAGCTCCCACTGTTTCTTGGATCTACCTGTTCTGCTTCTTCAATAACTTCCTGGTCCTATGCCATAAGTGAGCAACAAGTAGTGTAAAGAAGGGAAATGATGAATTTAAGAACTTACTTACACCTTCAGTCCTCCATATGGGCGCTTGAGACTCCATGACAGCTTGCTGTCCACCCAAAATTCATCTCAGTGACCGATGCCGGTCACATCTCAGTCTACAGCCGACCGATGTCGGTTCCCTGCGACTGCCTCTCCGCCGACGTCAGTTTTCCCTGGCCGACGCCGGTCTCTGTCTGCCCCGAGTCACCGACGTCGGGCTGCACATAGCCGACATCGGTCCCTGTCTGGACACCGACGCCAGTTTTCCTGCCGACGTCAGTCTCTGTGTTTTTTTTGTGAACCCTGACTTTTTCTCACGAGCTCCTTTTGGATCAAACCCTTGTCCAAAACACCCTTGCTCTGCTCAGAATTCCTCTGCACCTTGTGCTGAACTCTGTCCGTCACTTTCTCCTTGAAAACCAAGGCTTTCCTGTTCTTGTCACTAACATCGGATTCCTCAAGAAATCTCACCTTCTTCTTCTGCATACAGAAATCACGATCCATGCCTTCCAAATCCGAAAGCATATCATTTGACTCAAGAACCATCATCTCCTTCTTATCTATGTGACCAAGCCTATCAAGCCACATCTCTGAATCTACAGCTGAAGTAGATAACCCAGAAGAAGAATCAGTAAAACAAGTAGATAGATAAAGCGTACCTACTTTCTTACCTCTAGCTATAACAAGTGTACCCTTGGTAACCTTCCAAGAGTCCGCTGTGAGAGTTACTGTGCAACCCTCTTCACCCAAACTTCTGACAGAAATCAGATTCCGCTTCAGAACTGGGACGTGCATGACCTCCTTTAACACCCATGTGTTACCTGTCTGCAGTTTCAGCTTCACTTTGCCTTTGCCAACAATCTGACAAGACTTACCATCCCCTACACAAATTTCTCCAAAATCTCCCTGGACATACTCATGAAAAAATTCCCTATGTGGGGATGCATGAAAAGAGGCACCAGAATCTAATACCCAAGATTCTACTTTATCCAAAGAACATACCAGAGCATCCTGTGCAACGTAACCTACAACATCTGCTTCTTCTTCATGTTCTTCATGCTGATCTGTACCCGATCTGCAATCTCTCTTTAAGTGCCCTTGCTTTCCACATTTCCAGCAGGTTATTCTGCCATACCTAGACTTGGATCTCTTGCCCGTCTTCGACCTTGATCTCCCACGCTCTATCTTCTCTCTTGGCCTTCCTCTTCCTTCAACACTCAAAGCATCTCCAGATGATTCACCTGTGCTTTTCCTGCGTATCTCTTCATTCAAGATTACACTCACAATATCATCCACTTTTAAGACTTTTGAAGGAGACACAGTATTAGAAACTGCCATTACCAAACCTTCCCAACTTTCAGGTAATGAACACAAGATTAAGAGAGCTCTTATTTCATCATCAAATACAATATTGACTGAACTTAACTGGTTTACTAAACCATGGAAATCACTAAGATGGCTATGAACGGATCCACTTTCCAACATTTGCAAATTAAATAAACGCTTCATAAGAAATACCTTATTCGAAGCCGAGGGTTTTTCATATAAATTTGCCAAAGATTCCATCAACTCCACCGTTGTCTTACACTGTGATAAGCTGGAAATCACAGATGATGCAAGACTCAATCTAACAGATCCCAGAGCCTTCCGATCAAGAACCTCCCATTCTTCATCTTTCATATCCAAGGGTTTGCTAGCAACCCCACCCAACGGTAAGTACAAATCTTTCTGATACAGATAGTCCTCAATCTGCATCCTCCATAATTGGTAGTTCTTGCCATTGAACTTTTCCATTCGTAGTTGACTGCTTTCTGTCATTGCTCAACTCCCACTCAAATAGAAACCCTGTGAGTAACCTGTAATCAACACACACTACCCAGATCTACACCAATCTGTTAGTATCCCAACCAAAAGCTCTGATACCAATTGTTGGTATCAAGCTTAAGAACCTACAACCAAGGCTCTGATACCAGTTGTCAGGAATCAAGAACAACAAACATGCTCTGATGCCACTAGTTGGGATCTTGCTCCTCAGAAAGAGCACAGTATGATTACCAAATATAAGCAATTGAATATGCGGAAATAACCAGAAACACAAGTAACTAGAATTCACCAATAGCACAGAATATGAGAGACAATACACTATCTTGTATTAACACTAACAGAAAAGAATACAACAAAGAGCCGCCACACTCTTTCACCTTACAGAGATTCGCCACACCTCAAGTGTTCAGTAATTCTTCTCACACACACTCTCCTACACAAAAACGGTCCCAACAACCAACTCACACACAAAATTGGTGTTCACCTCACCAACCAGTCAGTAATAACCCTGCCGGTACATCAAGCACTCTATAGCACTTCAAGCTGATCTCTCATGAACCTGCAACCTGTAATTCAAAGACCAAACTTACATGTAGATCCCCAATGAGCTTGCAACAACCTGTAACTCACAGATCTTACAACTAGAAGGAAATCTTCCTTTCTATCTCATGCCTTGCCTTATACAATACATGCCAATGGGTCTATAAATAGATCCCTAACTCAAACACTAACTTAGACTCTTAATTTAGACAATTGTCCTCGCAGCACAAGACTCTAACTGGTCTCAACATGAAAACTCTTCGTTCACTTAACTAACTGTCCGTGAAACGAGCAGTTCTGGAACACACAGGCAACCGACGTCGGTCCCTGCTTGTCTGGTTCTGCCGACGTCGGTCCTATTACCGACGCCGGTTCCTGTAGAACTCAGCAACCATCTGTTCCTCAGTTTGCAAAGGTTGAAGCTTTTAGCTCCACAACCTAACAAAATAAATATGGGAAAAAAATCCATTCTCTAACATAGTATGCCTTAAAACTATCTACATAACCTACAAATATTCAAGGCTTGAACTCAAGTTCTATAGCTCTGTGTATCTTTTTTAGTATATGTGCCATAGCTAGAGATCTAAAAACCCTAAAGTGTTCAACTTTGGGTTTCCTTCCATGCCAAGCTTCAAAGGGTGTTATGTATTTCAAATCTTAACGAGAAGCCTTGTTCTGAATATAAAAAGCATAATTAATGGCTTCATCCCAACACTAAGGTTCCAAGGACTTAGAGTGAATCATAAAACTATCCATCTCTTTCAATGATCTATTCTTGAATTATAAAACTCTATTCTATGAAGGACTGTAGGTAGTTGTCTACTACAAATCAATCCTTTGATGGTGCAAAAATACTCAAATTTGTTACTAACATATTCACCTCCATTATTAGTTTGAATAACCTTGATGGATTTCTCATATTTTTATCAGCAAGTGCCTTGAAGTATTCAAAATATTTAAACACTTTAGACTTTTTATTAAGGAATTAGACCCATGTATATCTACAGAAATCATCAATGAAAGTGATAATATACTTAGCCCTTATAAAAAATAGATTGGGAAAATGCTCAGATACATCACTATGTACTAAATCCAATGCTTGTGAATCCCTCTAAGATTTTCCTTTATCTAATTTTGCTTTGGATGATTTGGAAGATATAAACCCTCACAAAGTCCCTTAGATAATTGGACTCAAGGTAAGCCTGTGACCATGTAATTTTTGATAAGTTGTTCAAGGTAGAGGAAGCTAAGGTGTCCAAACTACTCATGGCATAATTTTCTAACTCTATTTGAATGAATCATCAACATAGTCAGAGAAGAATTATGTGGAAAATATGAGAAGGTATATAAGCTAGGTTGGTGATCTACCTTAATCATTGCCACTGTAGAATCACTATGAAACTCCTTAATGATAACTGAATTTAATAAAAACTTAACCCTCATGCCTTTACTGATATGAGTGATTTTATATACTGATAGGATATTAGTTGAAAGACAAGGAACACTTAGAAAATTATTTAATGTTTCTCCTTCCATTTATACATACCCTCTCCCTATAATTGGTATAAAAGCGTCATCACCCAAATTGATGGAAGACATGCTACAAGGCTCTAAAGAAGAAAAATCCATTAGTGAAGAGCCCATGTGGTGAGAATCACCCAAGTCAATAACCCATGAAGATGTTGAAGTTTTAACTACTACAAGATCCTTTCCCTTTTATTTCTCTTTCCCCTTGCCCTTTGCCTTAGTAGAATCTTGGGTAGATGAATTATGCTTGACAGACTCAGGAAAACCTATGTTGTTCTTCCCTAGGAGATGAGTTAAGTGATATATTTGCTTCTTCATGTACTTATTTTCATTATGCCCATTTTTCTTAAAATAGGCACTCTTAACCTTCTCTTTATTAGGTTTTTCATTTGAAGAGGAGACTTCATTATTGGTTTTGACATAGGTTGATTCTTTTTTATTATCTTAATCCTTCATCTTCTTCTTATTCTTCCTCTTTATGTTTGAAGTCTTTACTTTTCCATTCCCAAAAATTAGGACTTGAGGTTTCATGGACTTTAATGTGCCCATCTTGATCAACTTGTTTTGCTTTCTAGTTAAGTTAAAATGAAAGCATCTAAAGAGGTCATTTTCCATGCAACACCCAAAACACTTTTAGTGTAATGTAGAGTATAGACAAAGAATGAATATTTAGGACATAGTTTAGAGATTATAGAAATAATAAGTTAGTCATTTTCTTTCTTTACCCCAAATTATTTTAACTAAAATATCAAAGACTTAAACTTAGTGAGTAAATCTTAAAAGGTGTCAAAGTTGTAAGGACTTAGGCTAATGAATTCATTCTCAAGCTCGTGACCTCTCATCACATATTGATCCCCAAATAGTTTACCAATAATGGTCCATACACCATGAGGTGATTTTCTAGACTCTAAGTGAAATATGAGATCAGGTGTTATAGAAAGTGTAGTCATATAAAATGTGAAAATTTGTAACTTAAGTGTGGATAATGACACCCAACCCATAGGTCCCTATTGCTTACTCTCATGACCCTCATAGGCATCTTTTCACTAATTTCCAGTCATCTGTAGCTGTCCAAACTTAATATTAGCTCAACCAGATTGCTCTTTCCATGACTAATCCATCCCCCTAGGCCCCATCAAATTAGGATAATAGCATCACACTTGGACTATAGTGTCATTTCCACTCCTATCCACTTTCGACACTCCTATCCAAATCCATTTTTAGCCTCAATGGTTAGTTTCTTCCAATTTCTCATCCTTGTCCTTGTCAACCTTATGTGAATACATTTAACCCATGACCAATAGATCCCTATAAAATCCCATTCAAAGTTCATTTGGAAAGGGTGGGAAAATATCACTAAGCAAGCAAGAATACAAGAAAAACTACTCAAACAATCTTCCCTATTTTATACATACAACTAGCCAATATACTTAAAAGCTTTTTCAAATCCTTACACCAGTCCCTAGCCAACTCAAGCACATCTAATTTAACATTTTGCATCTTCATACAAAATATTGCATAAAGAACATCAAGTGGAAGAATTACATATGGCTTGATACTTTTTCAAAGTATTGGTATGTAGGCAACATGCCCACACAAGGGGTGTGGATACACGTTCAATAAATTTTACACATACTAACCCTACCTCTTTCTCAAAATTGGTAAAAGCATAATGGAGTATACAGTTTAAAGAGAAAATATACACTATAGGGAGCTCTATAGACTTCTAGTTACAGAAACTTCATAGACAGGGTCACACAGGCATAGCAAACAAAACCTCATAGACACTAGTGATAGAGGTGGACTACAACACTGGTGCCACTCCTATCCACTTTCAATGCTCCTATCCAATCATAAAATGAAGGTCAAATCTTAGTTTATGATAGTGTCCCAATCTTGCATAGTGAATATCAGACCCTATCTCATTTGTATCAGTTAATTTCTAGCTAAGTCTTCTTTTCCATCTCTTATCACTATTTTTAGAAAGGATAAAATTGCAATCTAATCTAAAAAAATTAGTATCTTAATTATTGCATATTTATTTACTGATTTTACTACTTATAACCTTTAACTAAATTAAGAATAATACACCAATATTCCAGAAAATTGTTAAATCATTTGGTGAACCTGACTTTGTTTGCGCATAAAAACCCTAAGGTAAAATTCTTAATGTTTTTTTCTATATTTTTCTAATTTTTTACCTGCATAATAAAATCAAAAATTAGCATAAAATTTTAAATTTTTAGTAGTAATTTGAAAATAATTTGCTTTCAAACCCTAGTTGGCCATATTAGGTCTTGGTATTTTCCCAGTAATTTTTTAATTTTTTACTAGCATATTAAAATAAAAAATTCACTTCAAATTCCAAAATTCAATATTAATTTTTAAAAACATTTATTTTTCAAAATTTTAGTTGCATCTACTAGGTCCTGTTAAATCACAAATTTTCCAATAAAATTCTAAGTTTTTACTTGCATATCTAAGTCAGAAGTTCACTTTAAATTTTAAAATTTCATAGTATTTTTCCAAATAAATCATGTTTCAAACCCTAGTTGCATACACTAGGTCCTGTTGATTTTGATATATCACCTTACATTCTAAAATAATAATTCAAAAATGGATCTCACTTATTTACAAATTTTTCTTAAATTTCTTGCAAAAAATAAGGAGACCATCATTGGTCCTATCATGTACATGAATGATGAAGTTTATCATATGTTAGTACAAAGATTTATTCTTTGCATTTCATGATTATTTTTCATAATATGGGATGATGTTAACAAAGTTATTTTTAAACATGCTAAGATATCTTTTGAATCACCTCCCTTGGAGCCTCTATCAGGTGCTAAGTCATCTTTCTTGGTCCATTTTTATCTTCCCCAGGTCACTACCCATTACTAAAGATCCTAGTTGACATCCTTTTCCCTCTACCACTTCGACCTATCAATTATCTCTTCTCTCCTCCTGTAGCTACTACTAATACTACATGGATAGTAGATAATATGATTAGAGCTATTATTCGATGGGCCACCATGCCTCTACCTAATTAGGAGCCCCACCACCCTCTCATTCCTTCCCATCCTAGGCCCAACCCACTAACATAAGTAGATCTACATAATACATATGATATTAATGATCAATTAAGGAACACACCAGTTAAGATTTCCATGTTATAACTAATTTAGAAAGCCAATGTGTTTAAGGACATTTGCTATTAGGCACTCACTTAGACTTTCATGCCCATTGATTCAGAGCCTTCTTATTTTGCATTAGTGGTCAACATGCTAAAAACTATGGAAGATGCTATTTATTTTGATCATTATGACATGCCATCTTAGACAGTTATTGATCAAAATTTACCACTATTCATACAAGCTCAAGTGAAAACTAGCAAAGTTAAGAGAGTTCTAGTTGATAGTGGTTATAGACTTAATATATGTAATATTACATTATTATAGAACATGGGCATGGATATGGCATCCATGCAAAAATCATATTAAAAAATTAGAGGGTTTGATGATATACCATGACAGACATTAGGCACCATTACTTTGGATATCATGGTAGGACCTAAAACCCTCTCTACATAGATCCAAGCCATGCCAAGTCCTCTTCATTATAATATTTTACTTGGATGACCCTAGATACACACTATGGGGGCAGTTCCTTCTACTCTTCATCGATGTGTTAAGTTTATACATGAAGGATACTTATACACGTGTCCATATGATAACTGGCTATTCAGATATTGTCTAACTATAGAGTCATATTTGACTATTTTACTAGATGGGACACCTCATATCATAGTTCAACTACCACCTCATTACATTTATCTTGATCATACATATGAGGTTGGAGAGACTATCACTTCTCACACTCTTTCACTTATAGTTGTGTCCTCAGCTCTAGATATTCAGCCATTCACATCAGCTTCAATCATTCTAGCTACTCCATTAGTCATGATTCCTAAACCTATCATAATTATACATTCACCAATAATAGTGCCAATAGTACCAATTGATTCTACAAATATGGTTACTCCATCAGTTAAAAATAATCTCATAGTACCATTGTCTTCTACTACTATAGTTGATGAGACTCCCATATCAAAGTTACCCCTTATGGTAAATTATGAGTTATCATATGTACATGATGTTGATACAGATTCCCAGGCTTCTTCAAATGATGATACAACACCCACACTCATAGACTATTTGTGTGGGTTGAGCTTTACACTAGTAGGCCCAAGAGAGTACCAAGATGCTTCTAGTGATCTCATTACACATCCTACATCACTCTTAACACCTCAAACTACACTCTCAAGATATACAAATAACTTGGCACATATATTTTAGATGGTTACCTCTATGGATATAAAGCCAATCATTCTGATTTAGGTAGGTAACACACAACATCAACCATAAATTATGATACAAATGTTACTTGATCATGGATTAATCACATTACCTATAGTGTGACACATATCTATTAGCATATTATCATAGCAAGATGGTCACCCATTTTATCATTTTCAGAAGATTACAAGTCATGATACAAACTCATGTACAACTTTACAACAAAGATTGGATAAACTACAAGTTTAAAGTATTATTCAGATTACAACACCACTAGTACTAGATTCACCACTTCCACCATAACAATTTACTACTAGAGCTAAACGTCCTAGAAGAGAATCAACATCTCTATCACTAGAGCAACCTTTAGTTTGGCTTCAGCAGGATGACACCATGTACACAACATATACACCATATGCTAATACTTACGATGATGATCTTGAGGCATTTGATGATGGTCATGATCCTTTCCTCCATCTTCCTCCCTAGTGAGCTCCATCCTTTGAGCCTTTACCCCTTCTAGCCTAGTCTTTGATGTCATTGTGTACATATTGCTTTATTCATATGATTGTACATAGCTTCATTTTAATTACTTCTACATAGTTTCTTTTTGTTTACTTGTACATAATTTCTTAGTATTTCTTGTACATAGTCTTCTTATGATTGATTGTACATAACTCATTATCAAAAATCCAAAAACATTCAAATATTCTAAAATATAAAAACATTCCAATAATTCAAAAATACCAAAAAAAATTCAATTGTATGCATTATCCATGCTTTACATTTCTAATACTATGCTAGACTTACATTTATTATTCTATACTATTGTTTATTGATTTATCTACATTACCATGATTCACTTGATCTTATTTGAGTGTGTGCAGTAATATCCATACCCTTGATTGATTCACTCTACCCATTGAGAGGGCATCCTACTTATACATTCAATACACACCTTGATATATCTTCCCCCTGGGGGCATCTTCTACATGACTACACCATCCAATTTATGTCATTCGCATACCACAGACTCTAGTTATCATGTTGATGTATATTATCTACTAGCTTACATAGATTACTCTATTGACACTCACTAGTATATAGCACTTGTGTATTTCTTAGCATATACCTAGTATTGTATTAACATGTCTTGCATACTTTCACTTCTTGCTTTGATTAGTTAGATGCAATTGTATTTTTAGTATATTACATGCTTTCCTTTCTTGTTTTGCATAGTTAGACGTGATTTCATTTCTCAGTTCCTATTTTTTTCCTATATGTGCCTTAGGACATTTGTCAATGTCTTTTTCTTCTATTCTTGTGTGTGCCTTAGGACATTTGTCAATGTCCTTTACTTGTACTCTTCTATGTGAATGTGGATTTCATGCCAACCTTATTTGTTTCAATTGGATGTGTATGTGGCATTTGAACATGCCTTGTATGCTTGCCTTCTGATTTGAGTGACATGTGACCATGTCCCTTGTTTTCTTGGCCCCTTATCCACTCTTGTATGCTTCTTGCCTCTTGACTTGTGTGCTTGTTGATTTTTTTATTCTCATTGTTTGCAATGCCATGATCCACATCATGGATTTTTTTGCTTTCTTGGATGCCATGATGGACATCATGCTTCATCCCTCTTTGACAACTAAAAACTAACAACTACCAACTAATAAGTAACATTTTCAATTTTAATTCAGTACATTACACATGCTACTACATTGTTATATCTATATAATCATACCCCCATTGATCTAACAATATCTCATTAAAAACCATGCTATATCTTGAGATATCTTTTTAATTATCATTACTATATCATGTATCTTTGTAGTATAACATACTTGCAGGGTTTTTTATTCTAAGGGCAATAATTATAGGGTCTCCATTCCTACCCTCAAAAGAGGGAGAAATAAATAGGGGTATTATTATAGATATCATAGATCTTAATGATAAAAAAATATCATTTAGCACACCCAAAATAACAACTAGACATCAAACCAATCAAAATAGATCAGACAGATAGTGAAAATGTCAGAACAGTTACCAAATTTGGCCTAGATAATAACACCAAGATTGGACAACAATTTCGGTGCCATTACTATCCATTTTTTATGATCTTATCTAAATAACATAAAAACCAAACTTTCTAGAAGTAGGCAGAAATGTAGGTTCAACTACAATTTTGCATAGTCAGACCAGTTCAAAATCAACAATTTTCTAGTACACTTTTGCTCAAATAATCTAGATATAGAGGGAATTATATGTGGCATGATGAATCTCACTTCTATTTTTAGATATGGTAGTTAGTATAACTTCTAGATCAAAATCCATATTCCAAGACACCAGTGATAGGGGCAATGTGTGTGGCACATTTATTTTCTTTTCTTTCCAAGATTAGTATTACCTAGGCATTCTCATTAGTTACATGCCTTATTCTATCTATAGGTGGTTGCCATATTTTTGAATTTGGATTTCATATACCCTAACTTACTCATTTCAGAGTGAATTTCATATAATCCTAGTGCACTAGTCTCAGAGTGTCTTTCATACAAGCCTAATCTTCATCTTTCAGAGTGTCTTAGTTTCCATCATACATTTGAATATCCATGCCATCATTATTATATTATAAAGCATTCAAAGGCTTCAAGAGCCATTTCACATAACATACATTTCATATCGGTATCAGTTCATAGCTTTACTTAGGGGCTAATGATGGAGCTAAAGGACTAGATAGCCTTTGTATTCTTGAGCCACCTACTTAAAGGGATTGGACACACAGTCCAAACATCGATCAATACATGTAAGATCACCTAGCTTTACTTAGTGGGTGATAATGGAGCTAAAGCGCTAACCTTTACATTTTAAAACCAATATAAGGAATTGAGCACTCAACTCCATTCATGATATTAATCTTGGTTTAATAACATTTAGCACATACCCAACACATCCAACATTACTTAGCCCCACAATAGGTTTTATATTGGTTTGTGGACCCAGTGAGGTGTATTCATTCCTTTCTCTTCCTCTCTCTTTCTTACCTAGCTATGTAGGTTCTTATTTTAGACATAATGCATCTAGTAATAACTGATCTACTCTTTGTTTTCTCTTGCATATTTACACTTCAGAACATGCTCTCTCTATACACACCCAACATCACACAACTTCATGAGCTTTACCCTTGCAGATAAGTTTAGATACGCTTTCTATTTTTCCATTATCCTAGTATTTTTCTTTTCTACATCACTAGAATAAAGGACGCCAAATATAGTCATATAAAATATGAAAATTGGTAATTTGAGTGTGGCTAATGACACCCAACCCATAGGTACCTATTATTTTCTTTCATGACCCTCATAGGCATCTTTTCACTAATTCCTAGTCATTCACAACCTTTCAAACTTTATCCTAGCTTAATCAAACTAATCTTTCGATGATTAATTCATCCTTCTAGGTCTTTTCAACTCAAGACTATAGTGCCACACTTGGACTATAACATTGGTGCCACTTTTATCCACTTTTGATGCTCTTGTCCAAATCCATTTTTAGCCCCAATGGTTAGTTTATTCTGATTTCCCATCCTTATCCTTATTGGCCTAATGCAATCACATTAAAAATATGACCAATAGATCCCTATAAAATACAACTCAAAGGTCTTTTGGAAAGGATGGGCAAATATCACTAAGCAAGCAAGAATACAAGTAAGACTACTCAATCAATCTTTCCTAATTTTTGCATATAGCCAACTAATATACGTACAAGCTTATTCGAATCCTTACACTAGTCCCTAGCCACCTCAAGAACATTTAGTTTAGCATTTTTCATCTTCATACTGGTGCACTGTCAATAGACTACAAATAATGATATTGACCCTTCTGAAATCGAATGCTAATTTCTTTCCTTAATAATCATGGTAAGAACAATAGAACACCTCTCTACTACACCCAAAAGACACAACACAATAGGAACTGCAATAAAGGCATGGACTGTCTTGACCACAATGCACCAAGAATCTTACTGTTTCAAGAACATATTATTGCAATGGCAGAATAAACATAACATGTCACAGCTTCGATCAATTAGACAAATAAAGCCAAGCTGTAATATATGTGCCAAACAGTTGGAAAAGATCAAGGACAAAGGCCAAAATCCCAGCCATCGTGTGAATCCTTACCACCCAGACTAATTGACCAAATTACAACATTTAGAAGAAGAAATGTGACATCTAGGCCTATGTTCTTGCAAGTTAATGTTGTTATATTCACTCCTTAGGATAGCAATACTATGGATTATATACGATTCAGACCTTAAATACTAGAAAGGCCATAACTCCTAAAATTATTGGATCCCACATGTCTATGCTCTTCTCCAACAACTATAACAGACAAAGCATGAGCTGGAGACAAAACAAATTCCTCTTATTCCTCTCATTTCTTTTTCAGCTGCCATCTCCCGCTTCCATGCTTCTTCATCTTCATACATGTCTTCTAGATCTTCTTGTTGTTCTTCTTGTTTCATGAGCTTCTCCAATGATTCATGTATGTCATTCAATTTAGCAACCTTCATACCTACATACAAAACATTCAAAGCCACCTTAGAATCAAAATCTTTAGGCCATGAAGCCTCTTGGCTGTCTTCACATTCTTGCTCCTTGATCAAAACTGTCTTTGCCTCTTTGGTGTGCTCTTTTCTTGCTTCACTCTCACCAATGGTATTATCATCATTGTTTGTGCCTGTATGTAGTTCTCTTGAAGAACTAAAGAGATCTTCCAACATTCTCAACTCCTCCTTTAGTGAGATCTCATCTATCTCCCCATTCACTTCATCAAACTTGGGCTTATCAACCTGAAGGATTGCTTGTTCCTTACTAGCCTTACTCTTCATCTCATCACTCAACACAAGCTCATCCAAATCTTTATGTCCTATATCAAACTTAGGACCAAATTGTCTTTCATCCTCTATAAATACATTCATCCACTTTATGGTTTCTTCATACAAATCAGCTTCTTCATCATCATCAATATACTTATCAAAAACAATAGGAACACTATTACCTTGTGTTTCTTTGTTCTTTTCAAACATGTGAACTGATTTCACATTTCTACTTTCATCATCCATCCTCTTGGAACTCTCTCCTTGCTGCACATTAGTTTTCATAAACATTTTCCATTCCTCATTTTCCATAAAAATATCATTAAATGATTCAAACAAATCATTATCCCATTCATTGCAAGCAATTGACTTACCTTTAATATTTGTATCCTCATGCTCTACCTCATTATTCTTTGAGAAGTTTTCTTTCTCACCTTTAGCCATCCATACTTCTTCATAGCTTTAGGATGACACTTGTTCAATTTACCAACCAATTTCTACTCTTTGACATCTTCATGTTGACTTGCTTGATAGCTGGCCTTGCTCACTTTGCATTCTACCTTTTCCTTCATGCTTTGTATTTGATTCTTGCTTGAGTCTTCATTTTGATTGAGCTTTATGTCCTTCTTTATATTTTTTTTCTCAAACCATGTAGACATCCTACGTCCATGCTCTTGTACCAGCACTTCCTGTTGCTTGGGAGTTTGCTTCTTCCACCATTTAGGCATCACATATCCATGGTTAGATTCTATTTTTGAGGGATCTATCATCTTCCTTAACTCTTACACCTATACATTATCAGCTTCATGCTTACAATAACGATCAAAATCAGATTTCAGCACTTCATTTACCTCTTTGATAGCTTGATCCATGGAACAATCTTTCTCTTCCTTTTTGCTTGGTTGTTCTCTTGCCTCTTCTTGGATTTAAATGGCATCATGGAAGTTATCTTCATCTTCCATCTCTTCTCTTGCTTGTATGGGTTCTTCAACACCTTCCTCATGCATTAACCAATGCATCTCTTCTTCTTTATCAACAACATCAGACTTTTTCTTTTCTCCTACACATTCACTTGTGTACTTGGTGTCTTCTCTTGCACCAATCTCTTCATTCTTCAAGGCCCTTCTATTGACCTTCATAAGGCTGCTCATACCTGAAATTACCCATGCAAAGACAACATTAGATATAAAAACAAGAGACCACAAGGTCCCTATGAGTGTTCTCTTCATCAACACTCTTATCTTTTCAAGTGCTCTTCCTGGCACTTCATCTTTTCTTTCTTTTCTTCTCTTGTTCTCCTCAATGAGAACATTTTTCACAATCTCTTTCTCTTTTTGTTGCTCTCTTGGCAATCTTCTTATCTTCTTCAAACCTCTATGGGCTTCTCTCTTCTTGGCAATCGCATTTTGCCTTCTTCTCCTCTTCATTAGGAGATCAATTGGCCACTTCAACCTCTTCCTCATTGGACACACCCATGCTTGCTTGTCTATCTACATCCAAGACTCATATTCATCTTTAATCTTAGCTAACTCTCTTTTGAAACTAGCAATCTCTTTATCAATTTCAATACTGGTCATACCTTTCTTCTTTTGGATGCTTGCTTCCTTCTTGTTACTCTCATGTGCCTTGCTACTCTGCTCTATTCTCAACAATAATTCCATTTCTCAGATCTTCACCCAAGTCTTTTCCATCTTGGTCTCTTGATCCCTTTAGGTCCACTTGTCTCACCCAAGCCTTTCTCCTTGACTGGTCTGTTGACAATCTCCTTGATCTCACATAGGCCTTTTGCATCCTAGTCTTTTGATCCTCCTTAATGGCTTTATTGAGCTTCACATTGAGTCATTGGTCTGAAAAAACTCTTTATACAACACTTCAACAAACACAAATCACAAATCCAAGCTTACCTTGCTTTGGATCTTCCTCTTGAGCATTCACTTGCTCCCTTACTTTTGAGCTTCTCTTAGCTCTTCACTAAGCCTTCCTTGGCTTCTTCTCCTCTTAAGCCTCAATGTCTTGACTGCCTTCCTCTTCACCTATTTACTTCTCAAACACAATAAACTCAAATCAAATATCAAAGTTACTCATAACTTTCCTCAAATCCTATAGCAACTTATTAGCAACCATGATCAATTTCTAAATCCCAAGAGCTTCAAGCTCTGATACCAAAAATGGTGTGCTGTCAATAGACTGCAAACAATGATATTGACCCTTCTGAAATTGAATATTAATTTCCTTCCTTAATAAACATGGTAAGAACAATAGAACACCTCTCTACTGCACCCAAAAGACACAACACAATCAGAACTGCAATAAAGGCATGGATTGTCTTGACCACAATGTACCAAGAATCTTACTATTTCAAGAACATATTATTGCAATGGCAGAATAAACATAACATGTCACAGCTTCGATCAATTAGACAAATAAAGCCAAGCTGTAATATATGTGCCAAACAGTTGGAAAAGATCAAGGACAAAGGCCAAAATCCTAGCCATCGTGTGAATCCTTACTGCCTAGACTAACTAAACAAATTACAACATTTAAAAGAAGAAATGTGACATCCAGGCCTATGTTCTTACAGGTTAATGTTGTTATATTCACTCCTTAGGATAGAAATACTATGGATTATATTTGATTCAGACCTTAAATACTAGAAAGGCTCCATTCTCACTTTACAAACATTCACTTATGATTGCATCAATGAATCCATTCATGCTTTATAATCAATTGACACTTTTCATATTACCATCCCTATTTATCTAGTTGAAAGGGATGTGAAATAATGGACCATGGTTGGTAGAAAGAAACAAAGATATGAAAAAAAATGTTGAACCTTCCAATATGATCCTCAGATCTAGAAAAAAAAATACTATGAAAGGATCATAGGTTGAAAGACCATAATGAAGATGTGGATAAGAATCAATAGTAGTTTTAAATTGTTAGTATGATGAAAGGAGGATGGATTCATTATTTTTTACCCTTTGCGCTCAAATGTTAAGGTATTTTAGTGGGTTTTTTATAACTATTTTTAGCTATCTTTATTTTTTCTCTATCTTGTGTTGTAGTATTGCCATGTGTTTTATAATATTTGGATTCTTAGGCCTTGGTTGTGTGTTTATTTTCTTGTGTTTGGGTCCCTATTTTAAAAAAATCCCACCCTTTACTCTTAATAAAAAATAATAGGTAACATGAAGTATCAGGAGGCTCCTCCAAGTGCTCAACTAAATTTAAATCTAGGCACACTCTACATTGATGTGTGTGTGTGTGTGTGTGTGTGTGTGTGTGTGTGTGTGTGTGTGTGTGTGTGTGTGTGTGTGTGTGTGTGTGTGTGTGTGTGTGTGTGTGTGTGTGTGTGTGTGTGTGTGTGTGTGTGTGTGTGTGTGTGTGTGTTTGAGGAATTAAAACAAGGTTTAACTACATTTTACACCAATGAAATGATAAAAAAAAATGTTCATGTTATTTGACTTCACTTAGGTAAAATGAGGTGATGTCCTCACTTTAAGTTACGCTCACACGCAAAAAAAAAAAAAACAAAAAAAACTACATTTTCTCTAATTCTAACTATGTTGTACATGTAGCTATACCTCCTTGATGTAGCTTCCCAAGTTCGTTAACAATATATTTTTAATAATATTGTGTGTGGTGAATTAAGTTAATAATACAAAGAGAATATAAATTAGATAATTCTACCTAGCAATTTAGTAAATCAATCACATAAATTTATATGTCATCTAAAAATGCATTTGTGCATCTTCAAATAAAAAATTGTAGTTTGACATTATGTAAATTATAGTTATATTTTCTCAATACATATTAAATGAAACATGAGGTAAAAAATTGAAACATTTAAATTATAACTTAGACGCATTCAACTAAATTTCAAATTTACACTCTCATTTTGTAGATACCTACACAACCCAGATCCAATATTTGAGAATTAAAAAAAAGTCTAGGTGTGTTAGATTCAAACTTTATTTATTATTTAATTACTATTTATTATCTTAATCAATTTATTATTAAATTTAATAATATTTTAATTGCATTAGCTAGATCTAGTTATTATTTTAGATTGGTTTATCATACATCTAGCCTATGCCCTAATTTGGTTTCCTACACCATCTACCCCCAAACCACATATGCAAAATAAATATGTGAACCAATATTTTTTTTCCAACTCCAACTTAGGTTTTTGAAATCCTCATTCCCATAGGGTTTGATTTTATAACACTAATATGTTTTTTTAAATCTATTTCATTAGATCTTACACTAGTTATATTTATTTATTTATTTTAGATTTATGTATGATTCTCACATTTTAGAAGACCTAACCCTAGAGAATAGTCAACCAAGGGTTTCATGACCTCTTTCCCTATAGGGTTTATTGTTTCTCTTATATCAATTATGATTTTAATCACATTCTTGGTTACGTATTTTCTTGTGCATTTTAACATTTAGTCTCTTGTTTAGTTTGTTTGCTACCTTATATCTAAATATGAATTCTTGTGAGAAAAATAATTATCTTTTAAATATTTAAATTTTGAATATTCATGTGATAATAAAACCAATAAGGATATGGTTGATTAAATTAAATAATAAATTATAAAATATCCTCATTATTTTAAAAAAATATTACAAACTTTAAATAATATAGCTATATTAAATTCTTAATTTTATATGGATAGTGATGCAAATGTGATTGAAATAGTTTTTCACCTTCTAGTCCTATATATTATAGCATAACCATGTTTGAAATGAATAATAACTTGGCCCCTTTTAATTAACCTCTTTAGTGTTCTACTATTCCCACTCATCATATAGTGACTATGATGAATTATATTGGTGGCTTTCAAATAAAAGTGTGTGATTCATCATTTCATTTAATATATTTAATTGTTAGGATTGCTTCTAGTTATTTACTTGTAATAATATTCCTTTAGATGTACATTCCTCTCCCTCATGGTTTGATTATACCAAATTAATAATAATTTGACTGCCTTCCATATCCTCATGTATACCTTTACACATTATTTTGTTATATTAAAAACTATGAAAATAATGGTTTAATACTACTTGAGTTGTTTCCTAGATGCCTAATTGGTGATTATATATCATGGTTTGATCCTTTATCTAGTGTGTCTTTACATTTTTTCCAATTCTTAGAATAAGCATTCTTACATTGTTTTAACACCAATAAAAACATTTTGACACATTTGATAGTAGTACATCAATTTGAAAAAGATAAAAATAGTATATTATTGAATACAACTTTAAATTTTGGTGTCATAATCACTCCTTAGTCTATCATTATTTAAATATTTGAATTCAATACATATGAAAATGCACCAATTATGGGTGCCACCAATTCTTCATCAGCTCATTATACACATATATGACCTTTGGTCATTAGTGGAAGGGCAACAAAGACATGGTATTATGATAGATAATCCATATTAATTAATTTTTTAAGCCTTCCTTTCCTCCAAACACATGGACATGGTGTTAACAATAAATAGGAAGTACCACCTTATTCATAAATATTAGGAACTATTATACAACTTATGTTAATGGTTCCTCAGTCATATATGGATTTATTATATGTTATGCAATTACTGTTTCATTAAAATGGCATATTTTTAACATCATGTTATAAAATATAAAATCCAATGGCAAATTTAGTACTAATCATTACATATAATTCAATTCTCTGGCTCATGAGATGCCTCCAAAAATGTTTTATACTAATGAGAAATGTCAATGTATCAATATATTTGATTAGGACAATAATGATATAAAACCATATTACCCTATTTACCTTTACAAATTACGACTTGGACTCATATCATCACACTTAGTGGATGGAAAATATTATTTATTAGTAATTCATGTCCCATTATGAACTTCAACCCACATACTTCAATACTTTGAAATAATGCATCAACATTATATTTTATTATTATTTAGTATGACATTTTACTTATTTACACATGTTATTACATTTTATGACAGTTCTAATTATTTAAATTAATTACTCACATAATTACACTTTCATTATTTGTTATACCTAATCATTTATACCATGATATTGTTTACTACTTAATATTTCAAATTCATTTGACATATTTGGACCACTATATTCATTTATTTATGAAGACATGTTGGTGGGTTGTATAGCCCATATTTGAGGTGATTATTCTATTCTAATTACAAATGTTCACATATGAATCATGCTAGCATATTACATCATAATTTTTACACTTATTGTGTTATATTTGATTCTTCACATACACAAAATAATATCATTAATTTTTCATGGATTATGCATGTTAGCCTATTTCTTATGATTCACCATTAAATGATTTGTATGCTATAGTTGTATAATGTACATAGAATATTAATTATATATGTTGTGCCTTTCATGTAACTTCCTTGCTTGAGTTTGTTTGCATGCCTTAATTTTTATACTAGATTTGACACCTTGGCACTTGATTTTATTGGTAATTTGATTGTCATTGATGTCAAAAGGGACATTATGAGCATTTCATTGATCTCTAAAAGGGATATTATAGATGTCATTGATGCTCAAGGCTGAGTATGGTGATTTGAGGATGTGCAAGGTATCTTATCGGAGGTCAAGGATAATTGGAGTGATTATGTGCATGAGTGAAATTCATCTAGTTCCTCATATTATTCATCTAAACATTTTGGGTCTATGACAAAAAATATGAAAAGGCATTTTTCTGACATCACTATTTCCATGTGTGAATACGTATGGGGGAGCTAGTCATATGGTTTTGATCACATTAGTCCCTAGTTTTTATGCACCAAATTTTAAGCCATGAGATGAAGTGAAATTGAAGTTATGGGGTTGAAAAGTAGTATACTAAGACATAATTCATTCAGTTTCTATAATTAGCCAAATCTTCAAAAGGGCTAAACAGAGCTAAGTAAGGGTATTGATAAGGCTAGTGTTTCTACACATGGAGGTGTTAGGATAAAATGATCACATGGGTTTGTTCATTTTTATGCCTAGTTTATTTGAACTAAAACTCAAGTCACACGGAATAGTGAGACAAAAGATATGCTTGAGCAAAGTAGGGTTCCAAGGCATTTTGACAGTGATTTCCAACACTTAGTCAAATTTACAGATTATAAGAAAAAGTTGAGAAGGCATTTTTATGATGTCATATATTTCATGTATGAAAGATTCAAAAGAAAATGGTTATATGGATGGAATCCCCTATGTAAGAGTATCATATGCACTAATTTGTAAGTCATGTGACTAAGTGAGACAAGAGTTATGCAAGAACAAAGTTGGACTTCCAAGTAAGTTTTAGGCATAGCTAACTCTGTGGAAAAATAATCTAAGTGAGCATATTAATCACATTATATCTCACATGCACGAAGGATTCAAAAATAATTGAACATATTGGTTTGTTTACTTTCATTCCTAGTTTATATGGTCCAAATTTTAGACTAGACAGTTAAGCGAAGCAGAAGATATGGAGGTGAAAAGTTAGCCTTCCAAACATAATTGAGATGGTCCCCATACTTAGTCAAATCTGTAGAAGGTAAAGTTTGAGAGATTTGGAAGATAAACAGTTCACGATTAATTAGACATTGGAGATCCAACAAATCATGATGAAGTCAAATTATCAAAAGGACCTGTGAGTTAACACGCAAGTGACAAGTGTCACAATCACATAACCTAGATAGTTAATCTATGGTGTAGGTTAAATTCAAAAGATCAACAAGCAATATGAGGATGTTGAATTTCTCAATAGCGAGAACTGACACCTATGTACAGAAGGCATGTGCTTATGCCAAGTGTCATATCCTTGAGGGTTAGATAGATATAAATATCAAGATTGTTAGAAGATCTAATGGTGCATAGGTTATCAGGCAAAGGAGATATAATGGAGTGAAAAGACTCAAATGTTTTAATGTGCTTGATTTTTATCGACATAGTAGTAAGTTAAAGATTGAGCAAGTTCAAGAATATAAATGAAGTGAAAGTGATCCAAAGATATAGGAAACAATGAAATGAAGTCAAAGTGTGAAAGTTTAATGATGAAGTCAAGGTATATATCATGCATATTTAAAGATCTAACAACACGTAGAAGCTTGGATGAGAAAGATCAATGAACATGTTTTAAAGTTGACAAAGCTAAAGTTTTGAAGAATATAAAGATCTAACAAATAGCATGAGTATGTTAGAAGGTGGTCAAATGGATGTGTTTTAAAGTTAAGCTAATTTAATAGAGACCATCAGATCATGTCACCAAAGGCAATATCAATGATCAACATTTAAAGTCATAACTAGATAAATGGTAAGTTGTAGGAACATGCAAGAACTTGTATATAAGCTCTATATCTTGACATAGATAATGAGATTGATTATTCTAATTGATCAAATCTACATTAAAGAGCCTATGTATCAAAACTTGAGTCTAATAGATGCTATAAATAGTAAAGAGACCTAAAATGATAGTGTGATTCATGGAATCAAGGTGTGGGAAACTTACAATTCAAGTAATAATGAATTAAAGTCCAAAATTGGCATGATGTGTTGTAGTTTGAGTGTGAACACATAGAAGATATGGAACTCTATGTTGGGGGATCAATCCAACAATAGATTACAATTATGAAAGCAATAAACGAGAAATTAAATCAGATTGACAAGTAATTAGAATGATAATAGCAAGAACAAGAGATACAAGAAAACACCCTGAAAACTTGTATTAACAAGCTCTTTACAAAAGGAATACAATTGAAGAAACTTCTTTCTTCCACACCTCTCCTAGATGTATAGATCTCTCAATAGATCTCTATTCCTCAAGAGCTCTCTCTCTCAAGAACAATCAACTCCAACAAGCCTAGATTGATTCAATTCTGTACTATTCTTCTCATACAATGAATTACAACAATAATTCACAATAACTACTACCAAAACTACAATAAGCTAGGAAGATCTAATTCTACATATAGAATTAAGAAACTTGAGCATGTACTTCCAACAAGCAGTTAAGCCACTTGAACAAGGGCTCTAAAAATAGTATTGCCAATAATAGAGACGCGAGCTTGAGACTACAACTCAAACTCATCAGGCAAACACTCGCTTCTGTCCATGGAAATAGCTTTTTGAACACGCAGGTAACCGACGTCGGTTCCTGCTGCTTGTCTATGACCGCCGTCAGCGGACCCTCTACCGACGTCAGCGTCTCTGCAACTGCTTCTGATCGACGTCGATCACTCCTGACCGATGTTGGTGTCTGTGTAGACCCAAAACTGCTAAGTGTGCTCCTTGGTGAAGCTTTTAGCTCCACACCCTAACAATCTCCCACTTGGAGATAAACAACTGCACCAGTACCTGTACAGCAACATCTTCTAGCTCCTCCATCTTCAACTCAATCATGAAGACCAACAGAAGTTGAATGAAGATTCAACTTCTCCCTTGTAACTGGCTTGGTTAACATATCAGCAAGATTCCTATCTGTATGGATCTTCTCCAGCTTCAACTCACCATCTTCCAATACCTGTCGTATGAAATGGTATCTTAGCTGTATGTGTTTTGTTCTTGAATGAAAGGCTAAATTCTTAGCCAAATGGATTGCACTCTGACTGTCACTATATAGTCTGCAACTCTCATGCTCCCTGCCAAGCTCATCCATGAACCGTGTCATCCATATCATCTCTTTGCTAGCTTCTGTGGCTGCAATATACTCTGCTTCTGTAGTTGACAAGGCAATAACCTTCTGTAACTTAGATATCCAGCTAACTACCGTTCCACCTACAGTAAAAACATAACCTATAGTGCTCCTCCTGCCATCCAAATCACCTGCCATATCTGAATCTACATAACCATGTAGAGAAGTATCTGAACCTCCATAGCACAAGTGCCTACTGCTGGTTCCTCTCAGATATCTAAGGATCCACTGAATTGCTTTCCAATGTTTCTTACCTGGATTGGCCATATACTTACTTACAACTCCCACTGCTTGGGCAATATCCGATCTAGTACACACCATTGCATACATCAAACTCCCTACTGTAGAAGAATATGGAACCTTACTCATGTAATCTACCTCATCATATGAATTAGGACATTGTTCTTTACTCAACTTAAAATGTCCAGCCAAAGGTGTGCTTACTGGTTTAGCATCCTGCATATTGAACCATTTCAACACCTTGTCCACATAATCTTCTTGAGACAATATCAACCTGTGATTTTTTCTATCTCTTAATGCTCATGCCAAGGATTTTCTTTGCTGCTCCCAAATCCTTCATAGCAAATGTTTGAGCTAATTTCACCTTAAGCTTTGAGATATCCTGCATGTGTGATCCTGCAACCAGCATATCATCTACATACAACAATAGAATAATATATCTACCGCTATCAAATCTCTTGAAATACACACAATGTTCTGATTGACACCTACTATAGCCATGCTCAGTCATAAACCTGTCAAATTTTAAATACCATTGCCTAGGAGCTTGCTTGAGGCCATACAAGCTTTTCTTCAATCTGCACACAAACTTCTCCTTACCCTTGACCTCAAATCCTTCTAGCTATTCCATATATATTTCCTCATCCAGATCTCCATGAAGAAACACTCTCTTAACATCTAGCTGCTCAAGATGCAAATCCTCAAAAGCAACCAAAGACAATACAACCCTTATAGAAGTCATTTTGACGACAGGAGAAAAAATCTCACCAAAGTCGATACCTGGCTTTTGTGCAAATCCTTTCACCACTAATCTGGCCTTATATCTCATCTATCCATTCTCACCTTCCTTCAACCTGTAGGTCCATCTGTTCTTGAGTGTTCTCTTACCAGCTGGCAATTCAACCAAATCCCATGTTTGGTTCTCTCTTAAGGACTCCAACTCCTCAACCATGCCATGCTCCCACTAACTCTTGGACTCCACCTGTGTTGCTTCTTCAAAACTCTCTGGTTCTCCACCATCAGTTAGCAATAAATAAAATAAAGAAGGAGAATATCTAATTGGAGGCTTACTCACCCTTTTTGACCTCCTGATGGGTGTCTAAGACTCGTCTACAACACGCTGTCCACCCAAATTCTCTGACAGTGACCGACCTCGGTCACCTGCAGACCTGTTACTGGCCGACGTCGGTTCTATCTGACCGACCTCGGTACCTATTCTGCCGACGTCGGTCTCTGTACGGTCGATGCCGGTTTTTGTACTACCGACACTGATTCCTAACCTGCCGACGCGTGTTTTCCTGCAAGTGATTATTTCTTTTTCCCGCGAGCTCATCTTGGACTTTCACCTCATCCAATTCACCATTGCTCTGCTTGGATTGATTCAGCTTCCTTAGCTAATCACAATACATCACTCTTTCATTGAAAACAACATCACGGCTCCTGATTACCTTGTTAGTTTCTAGATTCCACAATCTGTAACCAAAATCATCTGAGCCATAGCCAATAAACGTGCACCTCATAGACTTAGCATCAAGCTTCTTTCTATTTTCTTTATCTATGTGCACAAAGGCTTCACAACCAAAAACTTTGAGATATGAGAGATCAACCTTTTTACCTGTCCATGCCTCTTCTGGGATACCACCATCCAGAGCTGTAGAGGGTCCTCTGTTAATCAGGTACACTGCAGTGTCAACAGCTTGTGCCCAAAATTGTAAGGGCAAACCAGCATGCAATCTCATACACCTTGCACGCTCCATTATTGTCCTGTTCATCCTTTCAGCAATACCATTCTGCTGAGGTGTCCTTGGAACCATCCTTTGCCTACAGATTCCATGCATGTAACAATAATCTCTGAACTTATGACTGCAGAACTCACCGCCATTGTCTGATCTCAGGAACTTTAATCTTTTACCTGCTTCTTTCTCAACCATAGCTTTCCAAACTTTAAAAGTCTCAAATACATCAGATTTCTTTTTAATACAATATATCCATACCTTCCTTGTAGCATCGTCTATGAAAGATACATAGTACTGTGATCCTCCAATGGAAGCAACCTGAGCCGGTCCCCACATGTCTGTGTGAACAAGCTCCAACTTATGCCTCTTCTTAGTAGACCCAGTCTTGAGAAAACTAACCCTTTTTTGTTTTCCAAATACACAGTGCTCAAAAAACTCTAGATCTATGCCTTTTAAATCTGAAAACATACCTTTGGACTTAAGAATTGACATCCCCTTCTCACTCATGTGGCCAAGCCTTGAGTGCCACAATTTAGCATCCACATCTGAAGTAGATAATACAGAAGGAGATTTGTTAGTAACACAATTACACAAATAGAGAGTACTTTCTCTCTTACCTCTGGCCATAACAAGTGAACCCTTGGTCACCTTCCAAGATTCTGCTGTGAGAGTTACTGTACAACCCTCATCCCCTAACTTTCCTACAGAAATCAAATTTCTCTTCAAGCTAGGAACATGCATCACATCTCTCAACACCCATGTGTTGATAATCTGCATCTTCAGCTGCACTTTGCCTTTGCCAATTATTTTACAGGGCTCATCATCCCCTAGATACACTATTCCAAAATCTCCATGGATATAGTCACTGAAATATTCCCTGTTAGGAGTGGCATGAAAAGATGCACCAGAATCTAATACCCAAGATTCTATATTATTATGCAGAGAGAAAATTAAAGCATCTTGTGCAATACCTGCAATCTTGGCTTCTTCCTTTCCTTCGTGCTAATTGTCCTCCTTAGGTTTTGACCAACAATCTCTGCTTATGTGCCCCATCTTTCCACAATTCCAGCATTGTGGCCTTCTGCCATTTCTGGATTTAGATCTGCCTTTCCCCTTGGACTTGGATCTTGATCTGCCTTTCTTGCTCTTCTCTTTCTGCCTTCGCCTACTCTCAAAACTTAAAGCATTTCCAAATGCCTCTTCTGTGCTTTTCCTACGTATTTCATCATTCAAGATAACACTAACAACATCCTCTACTTTCAAAATATTTGATGCAGATGCAGTATTACTTACTGCCATTAAAAGAGCTTTTATTTCATCATCAAACACTATATTCACTGAACTTAACTGATTCACAATTCCATTGAAACCATTCAGATGAGTAGAAATAGATCCACCTTCATTCATATGCAAATTAAATAACTGCTTCATAAGATATACCTTATTAGAAGCTGAGAGTTTTTCATACAAATTTGCTAACGTAGTCATCAACTCTACCGTGGACTTTGCCTGTGATAAATTGGATATCACAGTGGATGCTAGACTCAGTCTTATAGACCCTAGAGCCTTTCTGTCAAGAACTTCCCATTCTTCATCCTCCATGTCTTTGGGCTTCTTTGCAACCCCACCTAACGGTAAGTAGAGATCTTTCTGATACAGATAATCCTCTATCTGCATTCTCCAATGTTGGTAATTTTTGCCATTGAACTTTTCCATTCTCAATTTACTTTCATCTGCCATTGCTTCTCCCACTCAAACATAAAGCCCTACAAAAACCCCTGTGAGAACCTGTAATCAATACACACTACATAGATCTATACCACCTATTAGTGAACCTGAACTTTGATATCAATTATTGGATATCAAGCTCTGAACCTGCAACCAAGGCTCTGATACCACTTGTTGGGGGATCAATCCAACACTAGATTACAATTATGAAAGCAATAAACATGGAATTAAATCAGATTGACAAGTAATTAGAATGATAATAGAAAGAACAAGAGATACAAGAAAACACCCTAAAAACTTGTATTAACAAACTCTTTACAAAAAGAATACAATTGAAGAAACTTCTTTCTTCCACACCTCTCCTAGATGTATAGATCTCTCAATAGATCTCTATTCCTCAAGAGCTCTCTCTCTCAAGAACAATCAACTCCAACAAGCCTGGATTGATTCAATTCTATATTGTTCTTCTCATACAATGAATTACAACAATAATTCACAATAACTAATACCAAAACTACAATAAGCTAGGAAGATCTAATTCTACATATAGAATTAGGAAACTTGAGCATGTACTTCCAACAAGCAGTTAAGCCACTTGAACAAGGGCTCTAAAAATAGTATTGCCAATAATAGAGACGTGAGCTTGAGACTACAACTCAAACTCATCATGCAAACACTCGCTTCTGTCCACGAAAATAGCTTTTTGAACACGCAGGTAACCAACGTCGGTTCCTGCTACTTGTTTGTGACCACCGTCGGCCGACCCTCTGCTGATGTCGGCGTCTCTACAACTACTTCTGACTGACGTCAGTCGCTCTTGACCGACGCTGGTGTCTGTGTAGACTTGAAACTGCTAAGTGTGCTCCTTGGTGAAACTTTTAGCTCCACAGCCTAACACTCTAGATCCATTGCTTATAATTTATGACATCTAGAACACATGTAGATGTTATTGGAGCTACTCAAGTTATGCCAAAATATAAAATATAGTGACATAGAGGGTGGAGAGAGAGAGAGAGAGAGAGAGAGAGAGAGAGAGGTAGAAAAGAAGGCACATAAAGATAATGTGCAGAGAATGAACAATTACAGATTAGACTTGTAATAGAGAATAGATTTTGATTCATTTATGAATCAATGTTGTAATCTAGAGATGTAGCTCCATATATCTAATTGGTTGGTGCCATCAGATTAGTTGAGTTAGTGCTCAATTAAGGGATTGGTGTCTCTTTACGAATGGTGTCCTTAAATGTAGCTAGTGATGTTTTGCCAGTGAGGCTTTTAGCTAATGAGGCTTGTAACCAGTGAGGTTTTACCAAGTGAGGCATTGACTATGAGGCTAGATTAGAATAGTAGATTCTATAAGTTATTCTCATCATGGTTTTTCCCTTTGGATTTTCATGTATAAATCTGGTGTCATGTGTATTTGAGTTATTGTGATATCTTCATATTTGATTTGATCTACATATATATTTTAATCTACATCAAAAGGTGTTAATATACTAGTTTTAATTGATATACTAATTCACCCCTCTCTCAGTATCTAATTGTGTTCTAATAATTGGCATCAGAGCCCTGGTTCCTTAGAATAAGCTTAATCAGCTCAAGTAGATCTTAAAAATTCAAACACAAATGGCTAGTCAAGAAGTATCTTCATCAAACAAAGCACCTCTCTTTGATGGATCAAACTATGCATTCTAGAGTATAAGAATAGAAGCATATCTATCTTCATTAGGGTTTGATGTATGGATGTCTATGGTAAATGGATATACGACCCTTACTACAACTCCTACTGATCATGCTTCAAATAAGACATATGAGTGCAATGCCAAGGCAAAGGATGTTATTCTCTATAGATGTCCAAATCAGAGTTTGTCAAAGTAATGCATTATCAAAATGCACAAGACATTTGGAAAAAATTGAAGAGCATTAATGAATGTGATGACAAGGTAAAGTAGAATAAGATACAAACATATAGAGGCCAATTTGAAAGTCTCAAAATGGATGAAGAGGAGAAAATTGTAGACTGCCTTCTTAGAGTAGATGAAATAGCCAATGCAATCAGAGGAATTGGAGAAGAAATGAAAGACTTAGTCATTGTCAAAAAGGTTCCAAGATCTTTGCCAATAACACATGATCTAAAATATCTGTTATAAAGGAAGCAAGAGATCTGGATAAACTCACCATTGATGAGTTGCATGGAACCTTCACTACCTATGAGATGAGAACAGGAGAAGCAGATACTTCCAAGAGAGAAGATGCTTTCAAATCATCTAGGAAAGCAAAAATAGAAGTATCTACATTTGGATCTAAGGAGACTAATGAAGAAAAAGCCAATTTTTTTAGAAGATTAAAAGAGGATCTATAAATTACAAAGGTAAGTTACCCTTTAAATGTTTTAATTGTGGTAAATTAGGACATTTTATTGCTAAACACCCTTATGAGAAAAAAGGATAACTCTAAGCAAGAAGAGGATGGAAAAATAATGAAGCCCCACTATTCCAAAAGGAGTAAGTTCTTTAAAAACAAGAAAAACTTGTATATAAGAGAAGATAGTTACTCATTGGATGATAGTGATACCTTAGATGATGACCATGACCATGCCTTTGTGGCTGAGGAAAATGAATCCATGTCCATGGCATTAGGATCAACTTTTGTAGATCTAGATCAAAAAGAAGTTGAAGACTCTGATGAAGAAGAGGAAGGATAAGTGGACCTTGAGTATGAACTCATTTGTTCTCTAGATGAGATTGATAAGTTGAGGAAAGAAAACAAAAGACAAAAGAAGCTTGGACAAAAAGAAATGAAAAAACTATCCAAAAGTCTTGAGAAATCAAATCATATATTAGTAAGCCTAAAAACACAAGTTGAAGAGTCTGCTAGAATAGAAGATGTAGTCCAAATTGAACTACAATTCAAATTTGATGAGTGTATGAGGCTAGAAGTAGAGATAGTGGCTTTGAGAAAAGAGATTGAAAAGGCTAAAAAATAAATTGACAAAGGTCTAAATCTAAAAGGAGGATCAGATATTCTTGATGAATTGATCAGCTCTCAAAAGCCATCAAAAGGGAAATCTAGTCTTGGTTATGAAAAGGGAAAAGTCCCATAACCAGTACAACTACTAAGTTATATAATAATTTAAAATCAGAAGGATTAGGAAAAAATAAATAGAAATCTTGAAAGGATACAAAGATAAACACAAGCAATGCTAATGTGAAGAAGGCTAAAGCTAAAAAAAAGCCTGAGGAAAGGAAAAAGAACAATGAGTCTATTTTTGAAAACACAAGGAAGATGTATAAGGCAAAGGCAACTGATGTAGATGGTTACACAAGGGTAAACATCTTGAAGAAGCAAGAGTTGAGAAGAACTCCCCATCCTACACAAAGAAAAGCTATGATCAGGTATTCTTCACCTTTTTATGGTTATTGTTATAGATGTAATCAATTTGGTCATAAGGCTAGTAAATGTAGAATTGTACCTATAAGAAGAACCAACTTTGTAACCAAAAATTAATTTTCACCCTTGTTAGATATAAATGTAATGTGCTATAATGTCAATAATTTTGGTCACATAGCTAAACATTGTAGAACAAGCTTTGTAAGATCAAAAGTATAAAGTAAGAAGAAAGGCATGCCTCCTAGTGTGAACAAAGGTTCACAAGTCTCTAAATAAAATAAAGCCAAACAAGACATATAAGAAACCCAATCATATATGGAAAGTGAACTATAAAGCCATGATGAAGAATGCTACAAAGGTTGGAAAATGTCATAAGATCTCAATGTCTACACATGTTGAGAATGGGAAGACAAAGCTCAAGGAAAAGTTCAAGCTTCTAGCCAAGGATAGTTCTAAGGTATGTACAGATTCAAGTGAACATCTTGCTACTATAGAGAAAGTATCAAGCATAGAACAACAGTATTTCATGCATAGTGATGAGATTCCAAGCTATGAGGAAGATTAATTAGATGAAAAGGTGTGCCACATGTTGTCTCCATGTATTTTCAATCCAATCATAGAAGAAAAGGAGAAGATTGTAGTGGATGAGCATTTTACTTTTTTGAAGCCTAAGAAGAAGAAGAAGAACATAAAGCATAAGGTAACTAAGGATGAGAAGGAATATGAGGAGTTATGGGCAACTTATAGTTTCACTTTTTTCGAGGACATTATGAATTAAGGTGTCTCTATCTATGCTTCTTAAGACACTCCTTTCAGTAGAAAAGCAAGTGGTGTTCTTCAAAAGATTCTAAAGGCAAGAAATGAGTGCTCCTAGTTGAAGTTAGTGTGCCAAGATGAGAGAAATATTGTGTATGCAGTGTCTATATGGACATAATGAGTGCTTCAATGTGAGATAATGAGTACATCTCATATATATGTTTGTAGGTTAAGTTGGCATAAGGGTCCTAATGCAAGAAACCCTTGACATGGTGTATCTTGTGTTGTATAATGAGTTGGGTCACCAAAATTAGTGAACATGTGTAAAATGATGATATACATGTGACAAATCAAGTTATGGCATGCCATAGGTAGTCCCTTGGTCTAAAGACGAAGCATGAAGTTAGTGGGAGATAACTTAGATAGATAGAATGGCTTGAGGAGCTATGCATGATGTGAAAAGGAGCATATGTGAGATGCTTTATTCATGATTAAAAGATAAGGTGCAGTTTACTATAGATGTTAACTCAAGAAGGTTGAGATGATGACTTGAACAAACCAAGTCAGGTGTTTAGATAGTGTATTGAATCCTCATGCATAAATAAAGTTGGAGCTTTATAATTGGTCAGGTCTTAGGATCAAAGGACTATGTATGGAGACCTAAAGATGCTCAAGTGATGAAATGAGACAAAATGTGGGAGTGATATCTCCTACATCACATCACTAGATACTAGTGATGGAGCATTAGTCTAGAGGAAGGATCATAAAAGCCTTGTTGATCCCTAGAAGAAGAGAAAAGGCAACTCAGGTATGTATATTTTACAAATTTCTAATGAGCTGATGGTTGTAGGTTTTTAGACAAATTCCTTTATCTAATAAAGTGGGAGAACCATTTGGATAAATAGTGAGAAGGAGTCCCTTTGCCATTGATCTCAAAGGGAGATAAAAAGGGCCAATACTCTTTATAAAAATTTGGAGAAAAGGTGCAAATTCTCTCTATAAAAGTTTAGAAGATCAGAGCAAGTATCCAAGATGAATTTAGGCAAATATACCATTTCCTAAGAGGGAGCAAGTTTGGTATGAATAGCTTCATTTCATACTCATCAGAAGCCAATGCAAGTAATGCCAGAGAAAGAGTAAAGTATTAGAAGATCGGAGCATTTAGTTTGCTATCAATGACAAAGAGGGAGATTGTTGGTATTTTGATTGTCATTGATGTCAAAAGGGAGATTATGGTTGTCATTGATGTTTAGGGCTGAGTATGGTGATTTGAGGATGTGTAAGGCATCCTATCAGAGGTCAAGGATTATTGAAGTGCTTATGTGCATGAGTGGAATTCATCTAGTTCCTCATATTGTTCATCTAGACAATTTAGGTCTATGATAGAAAATATGAGAAGACATTTTACTGATGTCACCATTGCCACATGTGAATGAGTATGGGAGAGATGGTCACATGGTTGTGATAACATTAGTCCCTAGTTATTATGCACCAAATTCAAAGCCATGAGATGAAGTGCAGTTGAAGTTATGGGGATATAAATTTGGCTAATCAGAAATAATTCACTAAGTTTCTATACTTAGCAAAATTTTCAAAAGGGATAAATAGAACCAATTAAGCATATTGATGAGGTTAGTCTTCTCACACATGGAAGTGTTGGCATAAAATGATCACATAGGTCTATTCATTTTTATGCCTAGTTTATTTATGCTGAATCTTAGGTCATGCAATGCAACATGATAAAATATATGCTTGAGCAAAGTAGGGATCCAAGGCATTTTGATAGTGTTTTCCAACACAATCAAGTTTGTAGGTTACAAGAAAAAGCTAAGAAGGCATTTTTATGATGTCATATCTTGAACATATGAAGGATTCATGAGCAAATGGTTATATGGATGGAATCCCCTATGTAAGAGGATCATATGCACTAATTTATAAGTTATAAAACTAAGTGTGACAAGATTTATGCAAGAACAAAGA
>JARHVA010000458.1:1922500-1992500 GCA_037957365.1 Torreya grandis
GAAAGTGCATACCAAAATGGAAAGTGACAAAAAATAAAGTAAGCTCACATGAAATATGAAATGGTAAAACCTTCCCCAAATTTTGTAAATGCATGCTAAAAATATGTCATACTTAGTTGATAGTGCATCCAGAGCAATCAGTGCATGTGTCAAAAAGATGATTTTTTGCCTAAAAGGTGAGGATGTTGGGCTATTTCAATAATGCATCCAATGAATCAATTATTTCCATGAGAAAATGAGATATACAAATTATGTTTTGAATTTGAGGGGGTTTGGACACCTACCAAACTGGACCTCACCCTCTGATTTTTGTCGAGCAAAATAATGAGTTTAGAAAACAAACAATTTCACATCTTTTAAATGGCCTATAATGCAATATTATTCTTATAAAATAATCAATCAAAAAACATTATGACCCATCAATAGTTAATAAAAACCACTAAATGATTATATTATTATTTTTATATATACTAAAAAGAATCCCCTCTTTAAGATTCATCTATCGGTGCCTTTATAATATGTCTTTCTTCATTAATAAAACCACTTTTCAAATATTTGGCTTTACTTTTTGAAAACTATAAAACAATTTATATAAAGTTTGTTGAATTTTTTTTAAGAGGATTCAAGATTCAAAAAAGTGGGAGTTAAAAATACCTTGGGTTTGAGGTATTATACACAAACCATGAATGGGACAAAAATGGTTTTGAAGAACCACTTGTCAAGGCTGAAATCCAAAGGAAGGAAATAGCCTTGAACTCAACAAAAGATGGAGCAAAAGTTTTGAGGTTATATGGGGTTGTGACATAGTGGAACCCAAGAATAAGATCCACATAGATTGGACAAAGTGAACTAGATGAAGTCCAAGTCTTGGAGGATGAAATACATCCATAGAATACTAGCAATAAGTTACCAAAGGTTGAGATAGATCATAAGAAATGATAGTGGTTTCACATCATCATTCAATGGCATCGAAACAAAATATAAAACCCATAAATTTTGGTTGCAAAGTTGTATAAAATGGTTGTAGGTGTGAAAAATGTCCTTGTGAGATGACACATAGATGTTAATATCATACTGAGTGATCGAACATGAAGATCTTCCTAATCAAAAAATGCTCCAATGGTGACATCCTCAAGTAGATTGTGAAACCAAGATCAGGCTATAAAAAGGCCATGAGACCCCCTTGAATCCATGGAATCTCTTACTCTTTATACCTTGGTTTATAAACCAATAAATCTACCTAAAAAATCATGAAAGAACAAAGACAAGAAAACACTCCTACATGCACAAATTAGTACACCTAATTTTTAAATATCTTAGATTTTTTTTAAATGCTTAAAATTTTTACCTCACAATAAATGAAAATAATATCAAGACTTAAATAATAAATTACAACTAACAAGACTAGATAAATGATTATTAGGTTGGATCTAATACCATATCAGAGTTGAGTCTAAGGTCTGGATAAGTCGAATGCATGATTAGAGTAAACACACAAGCCAATCAAGTGCACAACATGAAGTAGATGAAAGCAAATTATATACACAAGCAAGAATATTACATAAAGAGAGATAGGAGATAAAATCCAAACTTTCATTTAGTGAAAATCTCTCAAATGAGATGTATACATATAGAAAAGTGACGAGTAGCTCCTCAACAAAATGTGGTGAAAATAACCTTGGAATATACAAGTAACTCCTCCACAAAATGTGGTCAATAGGGCCAAGAATAGAGGATTAACTCCCATACCTAGGATATATGGTCAAGGGAGTTACTTCCTAGTCACCCACCAACTTGCACACATAAGCAAAATTCTATATGAAAGTAGGAGAATTCCAAGTGAGGGATAAAAGACCATCATACATAAATATGGAAAAAAAGAAAACCCCCACTCTAACATAGTACACCTTGACACCATCTAGATAAAATTCAAAATATGCAAGGCTTGGACTCAAGTTTTATAGCTTTTTGTATCTTTTTCAATATATGTGCCATAACTAGAGGTTTGAAAACCCTAAAGTGTTCAACTTCGAGTTTCCTTCCATACCAAGATTTAAATGGTGTTATGCCTTTCAAATATTTATGAGGAGCCTTGTTCTTAATATAACAAGCACAATTAATGTCTTTATCCCAATACTAAGGTTCTAAGGACTTACAGTGAATCATGAAACTATCCATCTCTTTCAAAGATCTATTCTTGCATTCTAAAACTCTATTATATTAAGAATTGTATGTAACTATCTACTACAAATCAATCCTTTTGTGGTGAAAAAATGCTCAATTTTTTCACTAATATATTCAACTCCATTATTAATTTTAATAAACTTGATGTATTTCTCATATTTTTCTCATCAAGTGCCTTCAAGTCTTGAAAATATATAAACACTTCAGAATTTTGCTTAAGGAAGTAGACCCATGTATATCTAGAGAAATCATTAATGAAAGTGAGAATATACTTAGCCATTATAAAAGATAGATTGGGAAAGTGCTTAGATAAATCATTGTGTAATAACTCCAATGCTTGTGAATCCCTCCAAGATTTTCCTTTGTCTAATTTTACTTTAGGATGATTTCCAAGAGATAAACCCTCACAAAGTCCCTTCGATAATTGGACTGAAGGTAAGCCTTTGACCATGTCATTTTTGCTAAGTTGTTCAAGGTAGTGAGAGGTAAGGTGGCCAAACTAATCATGGAATTTTCTAACTCTATCTAAATGAATCATCAACAAAGTGAGAGAAGAATTAGGTGTAAAATATGAGAAGGTATATCACCTAAGTTGGTGATCTCCCTTAATCACTGTCATTGTAAAATCATTATGCAACTCTTTAATGATAAGTGAATCTAATAAAAACTTAACCCTGATGCCTTTACTAATATGAGTGATTTTATACACTTATAGGATATTAGTTGAAAGAGAAGGAACACTTAGAACATTATTGATTGTTCCTCTTTCCATTTAAATAGATCTTATACCTATAATTGGTATAAAAGTGTCTTCACCCAAATTGATGGAAGAGATGTTACATAGAAGAAAAATCCATTAGTGAATAGCCCATGTGGTGAGAATCACTCAAGATGATAACCCATGAAGATGTTGAAGTTTCAACTACTATAAGAGCCTTTCCCTTTTCTTTCTCTTTCCTCTTACCCTTTACCTTAGTATAATCTTGGGTAGATGAATTATGCTTGACAGACTCATGAACATCTATGTTGTTCTTCATTGGAGTTGAGTTAGGTGATCTATTTACTTCTTCATTCACTTATTTTCATCATGCCCATTTTTCTTATAGTAGGCACTCTTAACCTTCTCTTTCTTAGGTTGGTCATTCGAAGAGGAGGCTTCATTATTAGTTTTGGTAGAGGTTGATTATTTTTTATTCTCTTAATGCTTCTTATTCTTCCTCTTTATGTTTGAAGTCTTTAATTTTCCATTCCTAAAAATTAGGACTTGAGGTTTTGTGTCCTTCGTTGTGCCCATTTGGATCAAATTTTTTGGCTCTTTATTTAAGTTGGAAATGAAAGCATATAAAGAGGTCATTTTTCATGCAATGCCCAAAGCAATTTTAGTGTAATGTAAAGTATAGATAAATAATGAATACTTAGGACATAGATTAAATATTATAGAAAGAATAAGTTGGTAATTTTCTTTCTTTATCCCACATTATTTTAGATAAAATATCAAATACTTAAACGTAATGAATAAATCCTAAAAGGTGTCAAAGTTGTAAGGACTTAGGCTAATTAGTTCTTTCTCAAGATCGTGACTTCTGATCACATCTTGATTGCTAAATAGTTTACCCATAATGGTCCATACATCATGAGATGATTTGTTAGACTCTAAGTGAAATATGATATCAAGTGCTATAAAAAGTGTAGTCATATAAAATTTGAAAATTGGTAACTTGAGTGTGGCTAATGACACCCAAGCCATAGGTCCCTATTGCTTGCTCTCATGACCCTCATAGGCATCTTTTCATTAATTATCAGTCATCTGTAGCCTTCTATACTTAATCCTATCTTAGGCAGACTGATGTTTCCATGACTAATCCATATCTGAGGCCCTGTCAGCTTAGGATAATAGTGCCACACTTGGAATCTAGCACTGTGCCACTCCTATCCACTTTTGGCACTCTTGTTTAAATCCATTTTTGGCCCCAACAGTCAGTTTATTTTAACTCCCTATTATTATCCTTGTCGGCATAATGTGATCATATTCAACCCATAACCAATAGATCCCTATAAAATCCCATTCAAAGATCATTTATAAAGGGTGGGAAAATATCACTAAGCAAGCAAGAGTACAAGAAAGATTACTCAAGTAATCTTCCCTATTCTCTGCATTCAGCCAACCAATATACTTACAAGCTTATTCAAATCTTTACACCAGTCCCTAGCCACCTCAAGCACATCTAGTTTAGCATTTTACATCTTCATATACACTATTTCACAAAGCACATCAAGTGGGAAAACTGCACATGGCTTGATCCCTCTTCAGAGTACTAGTATGTAGGTAGCATTCCCACATAAGGGGTGTGGATACATGTTCAGTAAATATTACACACAATAACCCCCCTTATTTCTTAAAATTGATCAAAATATAATGGAGTATAGGGTTTGAAACTAACATATTCTCTATAAGGATCTCTATAGGCTTCCATCTATCAAAACTTCATAGAAAAGGTCACACAAACATTGCAAACAAAACCCAAAAAGATCATATCCTCAAGATAATAATGACAGAGGTGGAATATAGCATCGGTGCCACTCTATCCACTTTTGGCACTCATGTCCAATCATAAAACAAAGGTTAGATATCAGTTTGAAATGATGTCCCAATCTTGCATAGTGAATATCAGACCCAATCTCACCCATATTAGTTAGTGTCCAACTAAGTCTTCTTTTCCATCTCTTACCACTATTTTTAGAAAGGATAAAATTGTAATATAATTTACACAAATTAGTATCTTAATTATTGCATATTTATTTATTGATTTTACTACTCAGACAATTTAACTAAATTAGGAATAATACACTAATAGTGAATTTTACCCTAGAGTTTATAGGGTAAAATTCCTACTATTTTTTCCTATATTTTTTTGATTTTTTACCTCCATAATAAAATTATAAATTGGCATAAATATTTAAAATTTATTAGTAATTTTAAAATAATTTGCTTTCATACCCTGGATCCCATTATTTTTCCAATAATTTTTCAATATTTTTTTGATTTTTTACTAGCATATTAAAATAGAAAATTCATTTCGAATTTCAATAGTAATTTTCAAAAACATTTATTTTTTAAAACCCTAGTTGTAGCTACTAGGTCCTGTTAAATCACAAATTTTCCAATAAAATTCTAAGTTTTTACTTGTATATCTAAATCAGAAATTTACTTTAAATTTCAAAATTTCATAGCATTTTTCAAAATAAATCATCTTTCAAACCTTAGTTGCATATACTAGGTCTTGTTGCTTTTGAAATATCACCTTACATTCTAAAATCATATTTCAAAAATGGATCTCACTTATTTACAAATTTTTCTTACATTTCTTACAAAAAATAAGGAGACTATCATTGGTCCTATCATGTATATGAATGATGAAGCTTATCATATGTTAGTACAAAGCTTCATTCTTTGAATTTCATGCTTATTTTTCATAATATGGGATGATGTTAAGAAATTTATTATTAAACATGCTAATATATCTTTTGCATCACCTCCCTTGGAGCCTCTATCTCATGCCGAGTCATGTTTCTTCATTCATTTTGCTCTTCTCCAAGTCACTACCCATCCCCAGAGATCCTAGTTGACACCCTTTGTCCCTCCACCACCTTGACCTATTTATTATCTCCGATCTT
This sequence comes from Torreya grandis, assembly GCA_037957365.1. Taxonomy (NCBI): domain Eukaryota; kingdom Viridiplantae; phylum Streptophyta; class Pinopsida; order Cupressales; family Taxaceae; genus Torreya; species Torreya grandis. Next base: position 1,928,360 of record JARHVA010000458.1, read on the forward strand.
CTCTCATAGCTACTACTAGTCCTACATGGATAGTAGATATTGCGGTTAGAGTTGTTACTCAATGGGCCACCATGCTTCATCCACCTAATTAGGAGCCCGGATACCCTCTCATTCCTTCCCATCCCAAGCCCAACCCACCAGCATAGGTAGATCTACACAAGGCATATAATATTATTGATTAGTTAAGAAACACACCTACAAAGATTTCTATGTTAGAACTGCTTTAGAAAGCCAATGTGTTCAAGGAAATTCTCTATCAGGAACTCACTCAGACTTCCATGCCCATTAATTCAGAGCCTTTTCATTTTGTATTAGTGGTCAACATGCTAAAAACTATAGAAGATGCTATTAATTTTGATCATGATGGCATGCCATCTCAGATAGTTATTGATTAAAATTTACCACTATTCATATAAGCTCAAGTCAAAACTAATATAGTTAAGAGAGTTCTAGTTGATAATGGTTCTAAAATTAATATATATAATATTAAATTCTTATAGACCACGGGCGTGGATATGGAATCCATACAAAAATCATATAAAAACATTAGAGGGTTTGATGATATACCACAATAAACATTGGGAACCATTGCTTTGGATATCATGGTAAGACCCAAAACCCTCTCTAAACAATTCCAGGTCATGTCAGGTCCTCTTCATTATAATATTTTACTCAGATGACCCTGGATACATGCTATGGGGGTAGTTCATTCTACTCTTCATTGTTGTATTAAGTTTATCTATGTAGGATACTTATACACATGTCCAACAGATAACCAACCATTTAGATATTGTCAAACTATAAAGTCATCTTCAACTATTTCACCAAATGGGACACCTCATATCATAGTTCATCCACCACATTATTGCATTTCTCTTGATCATATACATATATATGAGGTTGGAGAGACTAGCACTTCTCACACTCCACCTATAGTTGTGTCCTTAGCTCCAGATATTTAGCTAATCACAGTATCTTCAGCTATTCCAGCTATTCCATCAGTGATGATTCCTACACTTGTCATAATTATACATTCACTGATAATAATGCTAGTAGTACCAATTGATTCTATAGATAAAGTTACTTCATCAGTTACAGATGCTCTCATAACACCATTGTCTTCTAGTACTATAGTTGATGAGACTCCCATATCACATTCACATTTTGTGGTAAATTTTGACTTACCATATCTACATGATGTTGATACATTTTCCCAAGCTTCTTCAAATGGTGATACAACACCCACACTCATAGCTGACTATTTATGTGGGTTGAGATTTACACCAGTAGGCCCAGGAGAGTGCCGAGATAAATCTAGATCCCTCATTACACATCCTATATCACTCTTATCACCTCGCACTACACTCTCAGGATATACAAATAACTTGACACATATAGTTCACATGGTTACCTTTATGGATATAAAGCCAGTCATTCAAATTCAGGTAGGAATCACATAGCATCAACCATAGATTATACTACAGATGTTACTTGATTGTGGATTAATCACATTACCTACAATGCGCCATAGATCTATTAGCATATTATCACATCAAGATGGTCACCCATTTTGTCTTTTTCACAAGATTGCAGGCCATGATACAAATACATGTATAATTTTGTAGCAAAGATTTGATAAACTATAGGTTTAGGGTATTATTCATATTACAGTACCACTAACACCAGCTTCACCACTTCTACTACAATAATTTACTACCAGAGCTAAACATCCTAGAGGAGAATCAACATCTCCACCACTAGAACAACCTTTCGTTCACCTTCAACAGGATGAAACCATGTACACAACATATCCACCATATGATGATATTTATGATGAGATCTTAAGGCATTTGATGATGGTCATGTTCCTTTCCTCCATCCCCCTCCCCAGTGAGCTTCATCCTTGGACCCTTTACCCATTCCAACCTAGTCTTTGATGTCATTGTCTACATATTGCTTTATTCATATGATTATATGTAACATCATTTCAATTACTTGTACATAGTTTGTTTTTGTTTACTTGTACATAATTTCTCAGTATTTATTGTGCATAGTCTTTTTATGATTGATTGTACATAGCTCATTATCAAAAATCCAAAAACAATTAAATATTATAAAATACAAAAACATTTAAATAATTCAAAAATACCAAAACCTTTTCAATTGTATGCATTATCCATACTTGACATTTTTACTACTATGCTAGACTTACATTTGATGTTATATACCATTGTTTGTCAATTTATCTACATTACCATGCTTCACTTGATCTTATTTGAGTGTGTGTAGTGATATCTATATCCTTGATTGCTTCACTCTACCCATTGAGGGGGCATCCTACTTATACATTCAAGACACACATCGGTATATCTTCCCCCTGAGGGCATCTTTTACATGACTACACCATCTAGGTTTTGTTATTCCTACACCACACGCTCTAGTTATTATGTTGATGTACATTATTTACTAGCTTACACAGATTACTCTATTGACACTCACTAGTATATAGCACTTGTGTATTTCTTATCATATAGCTAGTCTTGTACTAACATGCTTTACATACTTTCACTTCTTTCTTTGATTAGTTACATGCAATTTTATTTCCAGTATATTACATGATTTCCTTTCTTTCTTTGTTTAGCTAGATGTGATTGAATTTCTTAGTTCTTATGTATTCTCCTGTATGTGCCTTAGGACATTTGCCAATGTCTTTTACTTCTATTTTTGTGTGTCTTAGGACATTTTCCAATGTCCCTTTATTGTACTGTTCCATATGATTGTGGCTTTCATGCCAACCTTGCTTGTTTTAATTATATGCATATGTGGCATTTGAACATGCTTTGTATGTTTGCCTTCCAGTTTGAGTGACATGTGCCCATGTCCCTTGTTTGCTTGGACCCTTGGCCACTCTTGTATGCATCTTGATTCTTGACTTGTGTGCTTATTTTTTGTTTGCTTCTCATTGTTTGTAATGTCATGATCCACATCATGCATTTTTTTGCTCTCTTGGATGCCATGATGGACATCATTCTCCATCCCTCCTTGACAACTAATAACTGACATTTACAATTTTAATTTAGTACATTACACATGATATTACATTTTTATATTTATCTAGGCATACCCTTGTTGATGTAATTATCTCTCATTACAAACCATGTTATATCTTGAGATATCTTGTCGATTATCATTGTTATATCATGTATTTTTGTAACATAACACACTTGTAGGGATTTTTCTTCTGAGGAAAATCATTGTAGGGTCTTCATTCCTACCCTCAGAAGAGGGGGAAACAAATAGGGGTTTTATCATAGAAATCAGAGATCCTAACGATGAAAAAGTAACATTCAACACACCCAAAATCGCAACTAGACATCAAATCAGTCAGAACATACCAGACATATAGTGATATTGTTAGAATAGTTACTAGATTTAGCCTAGGAAGATAGCACCAAGATTAGACAATAGTGCTAGTGCCACTATTGTCCATTTTTGGTGCTCTTATCCAAACAGTGGAAAACTAGACTTTCTAGAAGTAGGTAGAAAAGTAGGTTCAACTACAGTTTTGCATAGTCAGACCAATTTAAAATCAACAATTTTTAGTACACTTTTGCTTAGAGAATCCAAACATAGAGGGAATTATGTGTGGCATGATGACTCTCACTTCTAGTTTTAGATATGGTAGTTGGTATAACTTTCAGATTAGAATCCATATTTTAAGACACTAATGATTGGGGGAAATGTGTGTGCCACATTTATTTTCTTTTATTTTTGATTTCAGTATTACCCAGGCATTCTCAATAGTTTCATGCCTTATTCTATCCACAAGTGGTTGGCATCATTTTCAAGTTGGATTTTATACAAGCCTAACTTCCTCATTTTGGAGTGGCTTTCATATAAGCCTAGTGCACCAGTCTTGAAGTGGCTTTCATACAAGCCTAATTGACATCTTTTAAAGTGGCAAAGAGTGGCATAGTTTTAAACATGCATTTAGCTATCCATGCCATCATTATCAGATTATAAAGCATTCATAATCTTTAGGATCCATCTCATACAACCTTCATTTCATATCGGTATCAGTTCATAGCTTCACTTAGGGGGTAACGATGGAGCCAAAAGACTAGCTAACCTTTGTATTCTTAAGCTACCTACTCAGAGGGATTTGACACATAGTCCAAACATTGATTAACACACATAGGATCACCTAGATTTACTTAGTGGGTGATAATGGAGATAAAGGGCTAACCTTTATATTCTTGAGCCACTATCAAGGAATTTATCACTCAACTCCATTTGTGATATTACTCTTAGTTCAGAATCATTTAACACATACCTAACAAATCTATCATTATTCAACACCATAGTAGGTTTTGTATTGGTTCATGTACCTAGTGAGGTGTATTCATTCCTTTCTCTTCCTCTCTCTTTCTTATCTAGCTTTGTACGTTCTTATTTTAGATATAGTGTATCTAGTAAGAATTGATCTACTCTTTGTTTTCTCTTTCAGATTTATACTTCACAACATTCTCTCTCTATGCAAACCTAGCATCACACATCTTTATGATCTTTTTCATTGCAGGTAAGTTCAAGTATGCTTTCTATATTTCCTTTATCCTAGTATTTTGCTTTGCTACATCACTAGAATAAAGGGGGGGGGCAAATTTAGTCATATAAATTGTGAAAATTGGTAACTTGATTGTGGCTAATGACACCCAACTCATAGGTCCCTATTATTTGCTTTCATGATCCTCATAGGCATTTTCTCACTAATTCCTAGTCATGCATAGCCTTCAAGACTTAATCTTATCTTAGCTAGACTGGTCTTTCCATGACTAATCCATCCCCTCAAGCCCCATTAGCTTAGGAAAATAACACTACAATTGGAATATATCATTGGTGCCACTCTTTTTCACTTTCGATGCTCCTGTCCAAATCCATTTTTGCCCCAATGGCTAGTTTCTTTCGATTCCCCATCCTTATCTTTGTCGGCCTAATGTGAGCACGTTCAACCCATGACCAATAGATCCTTATAAAATCCAATTCAAAGGTCATTTGGAAAGGGTGAAAAAATATTACTAATAAAAAAAATACAAGACTACTCAAGTAATCTTCTTTATTTTCTACATACAGCCAACTAAAATACTTACAAGCTTATTTAAATCCTTACACCAATCCCTAGCCACCTCAAGCACATCCAGTTTAGTATTTTTCATCTTCATACACATTATTGCATAAAAAACATCAAGTGGAAGATCTACATATGGCTTAATTCCTCTTTGGAGTATTTGTATATAGGTAGCATGCCTATACAAGGGGTGTGAATACACATTCAATGAGTTTTACATACACTAAGCCCCCTCTCTTTCTAAAAATTGGTTAAAGCATAATGGAGTATAGGGTTTGAAAAAAAATTACTCTAAAAGGAGTTCTATATACTTTCAATTATCAAAACTTTATAGACGGGGTCACTTAGACATAGCAAACAAAACCCAAAAATCTCAAATCCTAAAGATAACAATGATAGAGGTGGACTAAAACACTGGTGCCACTCTTGTCCACTTTCAATGCTCCTATCCAATCATAAAATGATGGTCAAATCTCAATTTGTGATAGTGTCCCAGTCTTACATAGTGAATATCAGATCTTGTCTTAGTCGTATTAATCAGTTTCTAGGTAAGTCTTCTTTTCCATCTCTTATCACTATTTTTAGAAAGGACCAAATTATAATCTAATTTATATAAATTAGTAGCTTAATTATTGCATATTTATTTATGTATTTTACTACTTAGACCCTTTAACTAAATTAAGAATAATACACCAATATTTCCAAAAAAAAATAAATCAGAAAGACATAATAGCCTATAGGCTTCATCACTATGGTTATACCACTTAACTTTCTTTGCATTTGTGTTAGGTTCAATTTCATCAACCATGATCATCCTATACAAAACCTTACTCCTTAGAATGATTACCATCTTGATTTTTCATTCATGATAGTTAAAAGGAGTTAATGGGTTGATTAATCTTGAATCCATTTTAGTACAGAGTTGAGTTGTAGTAGTAGTACAAGTTGTTGTTGTTAAACAAATAAAAGTGCAAGCAAAAAGAAATAGTAAATAAAAATAAAGTACACCCCCTAAACTATGAAAGAGTGACAAACCCTATCCCCCCCTTCCTTAAATCTTTCAAATAATAAACAGTCAAAAGACATTGGGTACAACTGAGAATGCATTTAGAGCAACCAATGAAAATATCAAAAATAAGAGATTTATAAGACTAGGCAAGGACATTAGGATCAACTGAAAATGCATCCAAGAGGAGTATATAATGTGAGTAATAGAAAATATGAATAGAAATTCCCCTTTAGATGTTTCCAACAATATATTATTTTTATAAACAACAACAAAAAATAAAACTCCACTAACAATGCTAAACTTGACCAATCATTTTATGCATTATTTGTGCATTCAAAGAAAAGTAACCTATTTGGACTTGTTTTAAATGAATCTATTATTAATAAAAGGTTATTTAATATGCTAGAGTTATACAAACATTTAAGTAAAACTTTGAACAGAATTATTTTATTCTGGAAGAAACTCATGACCATTTTGAAAATGTGGAATGGTGGTTTAGACTGGGCAAAAATGAGAGTAAACTTAGCAGATGAAAATATCGTACATGAGGGCTGCCTAGAAGCAACTTACAACTATGGTCAATTAATCTCCCAAACTCATAAAACCACCCAAGGCTATGCTAAGACCAAATAAATATGCGGGTAACAAACATAGGAGATCAAACCTGAGGCTACATGGAGGCATGTAGGTCCTTTGTAGGAAAATACACTAAGGCACATAGAACAAATAGTGATAAAGAAACCAAAAAAACTATGGTAATATCTACGAATGAATCAGATCTATAAAAAAAATGACTCGATCAAAGATGAAAACTCCCACAAATAGAATGTATACCAAGCTTATTTTACAAATAAAAATATTACAATTTCAAAATATTGCTTAACATCAATAAAAACCCAGACATATGATTAACATAGGTGGTTCTGATACCATATCGAAGATGTCATTAGTTTTAGATAATGCAAATGCAAAGGTCAAGATCACACGAGATGAAGCTTGTGCACACCACAATGTTGTTGAAGCAAAACAAAATCACTCAAAGATAATATTTCAAGAAAGAAAAAATAAGTGGAGCAAAACCCAATATTTCATTAATTTGAAAAGATCTCAAATGAGATTATTACATATATGAAAGTAAGCAAGAAATTCCTCAAATAAAGTTGGTCAATAGACCCTCAGAATAGACAAGTAACTCCTCCACAATAGGTGGTCAATAGAGCCTCAAAATAGACAAGTAACTCCTCCACAAAAGGTGGTCGATAGGGCCAAGAATAGATGAGTAACTACCATACTTGTAATAACCATTCAAGGGAGTTACTTCCTAGTCACCCAATCAATTTGCATGCATAAGCATGTATGAAAGTAAGAATATTACAAGTGAGGGAAAAAAATCCCATAATAAATAAATATGGGAAAAAAATAAAATCCCTACTCTAACAAGTTTCCCATAGCCTTAGAATTAATTTTATAAATGGCATTAAACAAGGTTATGGGCATGAAGCTATCCATATAATCCTCATTGGCCTTCTTAGGGATTAGAGCTAAGATATGATGATTAAAATATTTTATCACTTTACTAGATGATGTAGATTCATTCACTATAATAAGAATATCCTTTTTCAAGATACTCAAATAATACTTAAAGAACCCAAGAAGCAGGCCATAAAGGTTTGGAGCTTGGTCATTCTCTATGCTCAAAAAGGAAGTTTCAACTTCATCTTCTCAAAATGGATTCATTAACTCCCCATTTTGATTACCATTGATAATTCTTGGAATGATATTAACAAATTCATGTTGTTCATGCATTAAGTCAAGGGGAGAATCCTTGGGAAGGTTTTAAAATAAATTTATTTTCCTCATTTCTATTATTGTCCATGTCTTTGATGACAACACCATTATTTATATTCAACTTTAAAAAGGTGTTCTAGTTTTGGGTAGAAATAGTAGATTGATGAAATAATTTACTTTTGTGATCTCCTTCTTTCAAGCAGAATTCTCCTAATTTATGTCTCTAGAAAATATCCTATTTAATAAACTAAATCAAGTTAATCATTCAACACTTATTAAAAAAGAAGAGAGGCTCTATCATAACCAACCCTTTAGCCCTGATATTGGAGAGTTTGAATGTCATATTCTATGATAGATTTCTCCCTGAAAATGTTATTTAAAACATATTTGTTCCAAGTTTGAAGTTGTTGTTTGATAAATTTCTATGTTTAAGCCACAATAAACATCCTATTGTTGGCTCTAGGAGCATGTTACTTCCACCATTATTTCATGAGATGCATTAGGTTGGGATCCTTGAGCCATATCATTTAGACTATAAAGTGTAATCTAGTTAAGGAACCATATTATTTAAGCTTGAGGGGGATTGGCATGTGTTAAGATATTGTCACTTTTAGAATAATATATTATAGTATCTAGTTTTGATTTGACCATTGATTATAATCTAGGAATCTATCAACATGCTTAGTTAGGTTACCAAAACCAAGCCTTCGATTATATAAAGTAAAGGAACCAAATTTTTATTCTAAGTTGCAAAAATTGTTATCACTATAAAATTTTGAGAAATCAATTTGGGATTGAGTGTTTCTTTGAATGCCTCCTATCTTTTCATTATCTTTGAGAATATAGTTGAAATCACTATCGAGCATGAACAACTCATTTTGGTGTAAATTTAAAACCCTAGAAAGCTCACTCCATATAAACACTTTTTCAATAGGAATGGAAGGTGTGTACACATTGAAGATAATGAAGGACATTTTTCCATTTGACCAAAGAGTTTTAAACCAATCCACTTCTTAAAATTTACTACCGTACACATTGAAGATAATGAAGGACATTTTTCCATTTGACCAAAGAGTTTTAAATCAATCCACTTCTTAAAATTTACAACCAAGAAGGTTGCCATTGATTTTTTGGATAAATCCAACACCCCTTGATGCTACCTCAACTTTAATAGCCATGGAATCATATACTTTAAACTTCATGGATAATTTCTCCTTAAAAAAAATTTCTAGGAGTTTAGTATCATGAACAAAAACTAAGTCTGGGGAATTAATTTTGATTTGCCTTGTAAGAAATCTCCATTTATTAGGGGATCACAAGCTCCTAATATTCCATGATATAATTTTCATATGTCCCTTCCTAGTCCCTTTTTTTTACCCTCCTTGGATGTTTTTATTGTAAAAATAAATTTATATACTTCTTGATCATTTGCTTTAAGTGGTTGGCATGACATTTTACCCTTACCTTTGCCCAGATTTGGATTTTTTTCTAGAAATAGGGGATTGTTGACTCTGATTGTCTTGAAATCCAACTGAGGGTAATAAAATCTCCATGTCTCCCAATAATTTATGAGCCTTTAAGGAATTTGGATAAAATTTACTAGGGAGAGGCTACTTTAACATATCCTTCAACTGAAGATTAGTGTTTTCCTTACCCAAAAGTGCTTTAAAGGTGGTTCTTGGAATGGACTTTGAACTGAAGCTCGATTTGGAAAGTTCAGAAGGGTTAGATAATAGTTTAATGGGAAATAAGGAGGCTTGAGGGTTGGGGAAAGGGTGTGATATCAAATTGGGATTGGGAAAGGGGGGTCTGGAAAGATCAAAGTACTGATTGCTTACATGAACTTAATAGATTGTGACGTTCACTATCATCAGATGATTAACCTGCTCAAATAAGGATCATGGATGATGACAATGGAAAGGGAGGGAGGTGTAGCTTTCAAAACCCATTTAAGGTTTTGTTTAAGATAGGTAATAGGCTTGGAGGAAGGAGGAATATGGGGAACTTGGGGTTTAAGTTGGAAAGGGGAATCATCTTGAAGGTGGCCTTGACCATGGCAACCATTTCATATGAATGAAATCCTCTCATACTCCACTTGTTGAACCCAATTATGATTCCCCTCTAAGAGCTCAATATTTTTTTTTTTATCAAAGGTTTACTCAAGTCTAAGCATAAACAAAGTCTTTTAGAGGCTTCTCTTGATATATTTAAGGTTACGACATCAATATAAACCAGAGTTCCCAATTCTAAACCAATTTGAGCAGAGCATAACCATTCCAAAAGAATATTGGTAAATAAAATAACCTAATCTCTGTTTTTTTTTTTTTTTTTTAAAATCTAGCATTGAAACATCAAATCCTTTTTTCCATTTCAAAATGGAGAGCCCTGCATTTTGTAAAATCTAGGCCCTAGCCCACATAATAGTTTCTTTTTACTTCTTATTAATGAAAGTTAATACAATAAAACTTTTAGGAAGAAAAGAAAATGAAAATAGTTTTACCTCTTTTTAGATCACAAAGGCCCAATTTATTAGTTCTTCAATGGACAACTAAATGTTGTTAAATTTTCCCAAAACAGATCTAGACTCTTAACATAAACACTTCCTTATCTACTATATAGAGATCCAAAATGATGGTGTGTATATTATGTTTTGCTTACAATCACTTCCCTAATCTAATCGCTGTTGTTGACCCTGTTAGCTACGCAACTGGGTCTTTTAGAGGACCAAAGTTCTCATTCTAGATAGATCCCTAAAATGTGTCCTCATTCTTCTTGGGCTTTCCATTTTCAGAACGGTCAAGAAGCTATGACGTATTAGGGTTACCTTGCGGATGATTTACACTGGGATGCTCTTGAATCAACTCTTTTATCAATGCTTGCACCATTTCGCACAATTTTTTGTTTTCATGAATATTTTGAGTCCGCTAAACTGCCGAATCTAATAGCTTCTCTGTTACTACTTTTTCCATTGCTAAAGCAACATTTACCATGGTCGGTACCGTGAGTGTGAACCTATTGATTTAAAGTTTTAGAAAATATTTGTTAATAATACATAAATATTATGTATTTAAAATTTAATTTCTTAATTAATTTAAAATATATTTTTATCATAAAAAAGTGAAAGACTCATCAACTTTGTATTATTTGATTTAAAAAATTATATTTATGAAATAAAAAAACGTTTTTTTATTTTTAAAAGTTTTATTTATTTATTTTTATTATAAAATTAATTAAAATTATTTTTTATTAAAATAAACATAATGATGATTGAATATGGAACACTTAAGTTATTTTAATATTTAATTAATATTTTCATTTATTAATCATGATAGATGTTTTAAAAATATTTTTATTTTAACATTTTAAATAATTAAAAATATTTAAATTATTTTGAATTGAGGTCTTTATAATTACTATGTAATTTATTATGATAAATTATGAATGATGATTTGAAACACATCGATCTAAAATTACTTACACAATTTCTTCCCAAAAATCTTTCTACTCTATCTTATGAACCGTAAAAACATAAGAAACTTGCACATTCACCACTCCATACAAGTCACGCAAGTCTCACCACACGTACACATAGTTGAAACCGCTGCTGTCGAAACCTGGATTCGACCAGCAAGTCGGTACACAATTCAAACCAGCGCACCCAACGCCTGGATTATAGCAATCTGATTTTTTTAATAAATGAGAGGCATTGATCCTTCTGGACGAGCACTTTAAATGGGTCATTTTATCATTTTTAATAAATCTGGCTGTGATTCACAAAATAATTGAAATGTATGCATGGAGTACATCAATGGCATGCAGAGGAATTTTTCCAATGATAAGTAAAAATATTGTAATTCGTAACCGAGCTGATTGTTAAAAATTTATACACAGTGCAAAGGTAGCTAATATAGGCTTCACCAAATCCACCATCAATTTTTCAACTAAGGATAAACACACCACAAAGCTTTATTCAATAGAGAAAAAAATATAATAACGAAACACTTAAAAAAAAAACCACAACCAGCGAGGCGAGACACTGGGAGAAAAAACCAACCATTAATTTAATATGTTCGACTTCTAGATTGTTTTTAAATGATATTTTCTGTCATTTAATTCGATGAAATAATTTCATTATCAAATTGGTATTTGCAGTTAGTAGTGTTGGAACTGTTAGCCCTGATGCCAGTCACTTACAATGCCATTAAAACACACAGAGGATTCAAACATTTGCAGACAGATCAGGATTTAAACACAGATCTTGGACTGCAACATTGAAATAGTTCGATAAATATATGACAAATAACTTGTGACAACAGAATGGCAACATTCAAATAGAACTGCCAAACTGATCATAGTATTGAAACATACAGTGGTCCATTCAAACACACAAGAACAAAGACAAGAACAAATAACTTTCATTTAATCTCGCGTACCTTATTTAATTCGTATCGTATCTTTTATTTTCGTTATCTTACGGAAGATACATGGCATTAATGTTGTTTGGTTTCTGACTTGTAGAGCCCATCCATCAAGAAAGTTCTAAATTCATCGAGAGATTTCTAAGGACATCTAGATCTTTCCAATGAATGTTATAAATAAATGTAACTGGTTTGTAATCTGCATGCTTCAAAGCATCCCAGCTGAAGCTGGTTAAATAAGTGAAGGAGATTGTTAAGCCATCAGTGGCAGCCATAGCAACGCAGCTTTGGCAGGAATGGAAAGTGGTAACAGACCTTTGTTGAAAAAACTCTAATGGATCAAACACAATCTCAGCCAAACATACTCTTTTAATACAGTCTAACAGACAATCCCTTGAACGAACGATTATGCCAATACAAGCTCAGACAACTTAGACAACCTCTGGCTCTGCAACTTTTGCAACTTCACAGGATTGACTCCATGAGCTCTGATACCACTAACAAACACTACAAGCAAGAGCTTAACAAAAAAAAAAAATGTATTTAATGACAAGATCTATTAGCTCGGATATGTATCGATTAATAATGCAGCAAGATATGCTAAAGTCACAAAGATGTGACAGAGAGACAGCTGGTTAAAGATTTGGTCCTTGGCGTGTTCATTAGGTAAGGTTTGAAATATCATGCAAAGCAAAAAGCTACAGATAGCGATAGGATTTCCAGTTTGAAGTTCTAAAGATTTGAAGATCAAAGTTTGAAGGAGTGCCGCAGCAATAGGTGAGAGTTGGAGAAGAAAGTTTGAAGATATCTTGCAAGCAAAGGATTTGAGTCAGCAGACTTCGAAGACAAGATGTGCAAGACAAAATTTGGGAATGATAAATATGTGGTCGAAATTAAGGTGGACTGTTGGAGTAAGTAATTTCTCTCACCGGTAAATGAAAAAGACAAAGATATAAAGTAAGAAAAATTTAGAAAGAAGGTTCTAGGTTAGAAAGTTCTAGAGGAAGTTTCCAGAAACAGATTATTTCTAGATGGGGAATGGAAGAACCTAGAAAGGCAAGGCATGAATGAAAGAGCGATATAAAAGAGGCATAGTGTAATTGTTTCATGCAAGCAATAGAATGGGGTGCAGCAGCACGGCTATGGATTAAAGAAAACACATTTTAATATACTCTGTTTTTTTGAGTATGTGTACAGCAAGAAGTGTATGATGGCAGAAAGAGCAACGAAGCTCTGTACACAATAAATGGTTGTATGGGAGAACAGCCCAGTCCTATTAATACTGGAAATCTAAAATCTGTATTAATCCTGGCAGATGTTTAATGCAATTTAATCATTCAGTGTTTGTTTTGCTGTGTCTATATTTACTTGCATGCTCTGTTTTTCTGTGGTTTAAAACCAACAAGTGGTATCAGAGCCCATGGAGTCAATCCTGGGAAGTTGCAAAAGTTTCAGAGCTGAAGGTTGTCTAAGTTGTCTGAGCTTGTATTGGCATAATCGTTCGTTCAAGGGATCGTCTGTTAGACTGTATTAAAAGAGTATGTTTAGCTGAGATTGTGTTTGATCCATCAGAGTTTTTTCAACAAAGGTCTGTCAATTTCTACAAGTAGAAAACAGTTACTTTTCACTACCCGATACAAAGGTGCAACATGGACCTTTTTTTTTCGAATATAATCTTGAAAAAAAAATGATTTAAAAAACAAAAATCTGTTTTTCGTTAATCGAATTAAATGTTAACTATTTAATTTGTGCCGCCATTTAGACTGGCATTCATATGTATTTAATACTTTTTCATGCTTATCATTCAATAGATGGGCACGCCGTTCCATCTATTTGTTGCCATTTTTTGGTGCGGAGAAAATTCAACTAGTGTTCAACACAAAGGAGATCATTGGCAATATGCTACTTTTGCGTTGTGGGCATTTTTGCCCTGTAAATGGGTGAACTTTCATATTTTTTTATAAACGAATATATAGGATATTAAATAGATAAGATATATTTAGTGTATATGTGTACCGTTTATCAATCAAATCAAATGGGTGGTACAAAATAAATATGCACATATGTTTGTAAGATATACAAAAAGTTTTGTGTTATCACAGTATTTTTTTTATTATAAAAATTATAAGTTAAATGTATTCAGTGTATATTGTATTGTAAATAAAACTAGTGTGTACGCGAGAAATATATGTTCATATATATTAAAGCAAATATAGATAAAGTTTTATGTTGTTTTAAATTTTTACTCCCTATTTAATGAGTGATAATTGATGGATATATTACGTGTCTCTATTGTGCAAATAGAAAAACAAAAAGCGTTGACATAGACAAAATCACTTGGAATTTGTGGTAAACACTTGAATTTTGTTAGAATGCTTATTATCTTAGTGTTTATAATGTGATTTTATATTTATAGATAATGGTTTCAATTTACGATTTTATTGGTATGTTTCTAATTATTTTTTTGTTTTTCCTGTGATCATGTGGCTTTTGATTATATATATATATATATATAATCTGTAGTTTTTTTTTCCATTTTTCTCTTTTTGGATTTTGGTTGTTCTTTTGTTAGGTCAAATTTTGTAACTTATTAAATCTGTTCTTGGTTTTTTTTGAGGCCTTTCTTTTATCATTTGTATCTTATTGGTGTTAAGATTCATGTATGTTGGTTCTTTATATTTTTTTGGTCGAATTATATATTAATAGCTTTTTAATTATATATATATATATATATATATATATAAAAAGTTCTTGAAAGATATTTTAATCAGATATAACTTGAAGTATCACAAATCTCCACAAAGTGCTCAAGTAAATTTAAATCTAGGCACACTCTACATTGTTATGTATATGTTTTAAAAGAATTGCAACAACTTCAAGTATATTTAAATCTAGGCACACTCTACATTGTTATGTATATGTTTTAAAAGAATTACAACAACTTTTAACTACATTTTGTAACAAATAAATAATAAACAAATATTCATGTTGTTGCATTTCACTTGGAAAAATGAAATGAAATCCTCACTTAAAATTTCATTTACATGGAAAAAAAAAACTTACATAACTTCAACTCTTTGATTTGGCATTCCAAATTAACTAATATTATATTTTTCTCCTCTTGCAAGAGTGTAGTGAATCAAGTGAATAATAAAAAGAGAAAAGAAATTAGACAGTTATACCTATCAATTTAACAAATCAATCGCAAAAATTTCTACTACATTTAAAAATGTAGCTATGCATGTGCAAAGAAAACTCTAGAGTCAAAAATTGTACAAATTATAGATTCAATAGATGAGTACATATTCAATGGTGAATGTCATAAAAGTTTGGTAACTTATCAAATCTACCCTAAACACATTCAATGAAGTGTTGAATTTACACTCTTATTTTCTAAATATTAAATCTTATATATAGCATCTTAGATACCTATATAGCCCAGATCCAATATCTAAGAACGAAAAATAAATGTATCAAATTATAAGCTAATTTGTCACCAAGTTATTATTCCTAATCTTAATCAATGGATTATACTAGTTAATCCTATTTTCAACACATTAACTATATCTGATTACTATTTTAGACTTATTTATCATACATCTAATCTATGCTCTAATTTTTTTTTTCATCACTATTTAGCCCTAAACCAAATATGTTTAAAAAAAAAAAAAATGAATCCCTATGTTTTTACAACTCCAACTACAAGTTTCAAAACCACATTCCTATAGAGTCTTATTTTATAACCTAACTTTAATTTTTATCTATTTCATTATATCCTACACTAGATATCATTTTTATTTTAGATTTATGCATGTTTCTCACATTTGGGAAAACCTAACCCTAGATATTAGTCAACCAAGAGTTTCATGACCTCTTTCCATCTAGGTTTTCTCTTTTTCTTACTTTAATTATGATTTTAACCACATTCTTCATTACATATTTTCTTGTGCATCCCATCATTTGTGATCTTGCTTAGTTTATACCTTGGCTTATATTTAAATATGAATTAGTGTGAGGAAAAATAATTATATTTGAAATATTTATATCTTTAATTTTGTATGATAATACAATCAATAAATATATTCTTAATCAAATTAACTAATAAATTATAAAAAAAAATTCATTTCTTTCAAAAAATATTACAAATTTTAAATAATATAATTATGGTAAATTCTTTTTTTCATATGGATAGTGATGCACATGTAATTATAAATAGTTGTTCGCCTTCTACTCCTATATCTTATAGCATGTCCATGTTTGAAATGAATAATATATTTGCCTCTTTGAATGAATCTTTTGAGTGGTCTACTATTTCTACACATAAAATAGTGACTATGATACATTTTATAGGTAGATTGCAAAGAAAAATGTGTGATTTATCTTTTCATTTAAAATATTTAAATGTTAGGAATGATTATAATTATTTACGTTATAATAAAATTCCAATAGATGTACATTCCTTTGACCCATGGGTTGATTATACCAAATTTTTAATTATTTGATAGCCTTGAAGATCTTCATCAACATCTTTATACAATGTTTCATTATATAAAAAAAAATATGCAAATCATGGTTTAATTTTAATTGATTTGTTTCATAGATGCCTAAATGGTGATGCTCTAACATGGTTCAATGCTTTACTTAATGCGTATTTACATTTTTTCTAATGATTATAATAAGTTTTCTTATTATGATTTAACACTAACAGAAAACATTTCTATATTTTTTAATAGACTCTCAATTCGACAAAAACCAAAATAAAATATACTTGAATAAACTTTTAAATTTTAATGTGATATACACTCCTTAATTTATCGATATTTCAATCTTGAAATATAATACATTTTAATTAATAAACTTTTGATTCTTATCAATGATAAAATAAATTACACATATTTTTAATCATTTAATTATCTTTGTTATATATATGACTTCTCAACAAGATTTGTGTTACAACATCCTCAAAATTATTTCAAAAATCAAAACACTATATTGAAATGATTACTAAATATAAACTTGATTGAGTTACAACTTATTCAACATCAAGATCTATGACATGCACCAAATATTACAAGAGCAATGCATTTTGTGGATACCATAGAATTAAGAGACATGGAAAATAGATGTATTTATTTACCAAAAAAAATCCAATCTCTTTATGACTAAAATATAATCTGACATGAATACTAAACTCTTAAAGAATAAGATGCAAATATCAACAAAGGATAAGAACCTCCTAAAGATGTCTCACTTACACACGATAATGCACCAATTATGGGTGTCATTGATTATTCATCAACTCATTATACACATACATGAACTTTGGTCATTAGTGTTTTAATGGAAGGACAATAAAAACACACGTATTATGATAAATAATGTATCTCAATTAAATACACGGTAAGTATTCCTTTCCTTTAAAAACTTGGATATGGCATTAAAAATCTATAGGAAGTGCCACCTTCTTCAAACATATTAGGAAATATTATGCTACTTACATTTATAGGTCCTTAATCATCTATGGATTTATTATATGTTTGAAATTCTTATTTCATTGTCAAATATATTAAGAAATATTATGCTACTTACATTTTTGGGTCCTTAATTATCTATGGATTTATTATATGTTTGAAATTTTTATTTTATTACAATGGTATATTTTTAATATCATGTTAGAAATGATGAATGCAATGGTGAATATAGTTCCAATAATTACATATATTTTAGTTTTCTATTTCATGGAATGGCTCCAACAATTGATATCAATAATAAATCTAAATACATCAATAAATTTGATTATGAAATCGATTATATGATGCCAGATTCCCCTGTTCACCTTCACAAATTATCATATAGATTCATATTATGACACTAAGTGGATGGAAAAAATTATTTGTTAGTAATTCACGTCTTCTTATGAGCTTCATCACATATATTTTGATACCTTTACATAATGCATAAAATTTAAATTTTATTACTAAATGACATGAAATTTTAATTATTTACATATGTTTATTACATGTTACAACACATTTAAGGATTCACATAATTACACTTTCATTATTTTTTATACCTAATCATTCATACCTTGATATTGCTTATTACTTCATAATATTTCCACTTTGTATGACATATTTGAACTTCTCAATTCATTTATTTTTAAGCAGTGTTGTCTCAAAATCTTGCACCCTAGAAGAGGGTTGTCTAGGCCTCCTCCAGATTTGGGTAACATTGGGACATTTCTAGGCTTGTGGATGTGCCTATAAGTGGAAATGAACCTCTAGGTTGAAAGGGATAGCTCCATATATTAGATTTTGTGCAATAAGACTAATGAACCAGTTTGTATGAGTGAAAAGAGTCAGAATTTTGCATAAATGAAAATCCTAGTCTAAGATTGTGATACACCAAGAATTAGTATCCACATGTATGCCTTATACTTATGCACAATACAATAGAATATAGTCTATAACTCAAGCTCTAAAATATTCCAACATAAGTATTTCAATGAAGAGATAAAATGAATGAGATCACACAAGGTAAATAACTGGAAAAGACAACCTGTATAGTCTAGAATAAAGGTTACACATGTGCAAAATCTCATACAACTAGAATGCTCTCTCCATGACCTATTGGATCAACTCTTTACTCAAAAACATGAAGGACGGAGAACAAAAGGATAAAACATCACTTGTTGTCACTCTGTGTCTCTTGCATGCCCAGAAAAATGTCTAGAACTTAGAAATAAAATAAACTTATGCTTCTTTGCTCAAAGGCAAGAAAATGGAAAAACATTCCAGTAGGGCTTCACCGTACTATCTATGGATGATAAAACAAGAGCCCAAGGGTCCTATTTATAGAAAAAGAGGGAGAGAAGAGAGAGCTCTTGGGCACCAAAAAAAAATCCTTCAAAATGGTTTGTAGTCACCATCCTAGTGAAATTGATTCCAATTGTTCTCTCATTCAGTTGGAGTTTGTCCTTCTCTTTGATTCACCTTCATGAAATGACCAAGATCACTGTAAAATCAATGGTGAGATGACCCTCCATAAGAAATGGCTCCAATAATTTCTACGAACCTTAGATTCTTCTTGAGAGTTCCCACATTTTGCACTGTAGACCCATTTGGATTTTCCAAGTGACTTTACTTATACTTGCTTCTTCGAGTTCTTTGATTGCTTCTACTTATAAAGGTCATAATCAAATATCTTTTGACAATCCACAAAGTATTGTCTCTTCCTTTTCAAGCTTTTTGATTGATTTTACTTGTAAAAGTCATAAGCAAAGCTCTTTGGAAAACTCAATTTGTACTATCTTTGCTTAAGATCATGTCGGGTTCTCTAAATGGCTTTACTCGTTGCTTGAAGACTTTAGGAATAAATTTGACATCTTGTGACATGTCATCTTTGAATCTCAATGGCTGGTTGGCCACCCTAAATTTGATGTCTTATGGCACGTCATTTTTGAATTCCAATGGCTACTTGCCTACTCTAAATTTGACGTCTTGCGGCATGTCCTCTTTGCACCTAAACATCTAGTTGGTTGTATTAAACTTGACATCCTGTGACACATCATGGGGATCCATCAAGTCAAGTTTATTATTTCGATCAATTTTACCAAAGTAATTCCTTTGGAAAATTTATCCAAACGAATTGTTTCAAAGATTTTCCATGAAAGGCAATGGCTAGTTCCTTTGGGAACTTTTCCCAAAGGACACTTGGGAAAGTTCTGAAGGACACTTGGGGAAGGCATAAGGTCCCTTCAAAAAATTCCAAAGGAAATGGACCTTTGAAACTTTTCTGAAGGGAATTTCCAAAGACAAATTGCCCTTCAAAAAATTTTAAAGGGTCACTAGTGAAGAAAAGTACCCTTCAAAACTTTTTCGAAGGGTCACTTAGACAAAAAAGTGCCCTTCAAAAAAATTTGAAGGGACACTTGGGCTAAAAGTGTCCTTCAGAACTTTTCTGAAGGGTCACTTGGAAGAAAAGTGCCCTTCAAAAAGGTTTGAAGGGACACTTTGGCTAAAAGTGCCCTTCATAAATTTTTTGAAGGGTCACCTAGAAATAAAAGTGCCCTTTGAAAATTCTGAAGGGACACTTGGGAAAACATAAGACTTGCTCCTTGAAAAACTTGAAGTCATGCATCGTTAAAAACCTGCAAAGCATTGGAAGGAGTAATTTAGGATCGTAAACCGAAATTACTTCTACTCATGAAACCTTTATAAGTCAAGTCATTCAGAGAACCCAACTTGGTCTTGATGATGTAACTCAAGTTTATGAGAGGCCAAGACTTGTGGAGAACCTGACATACACTAAAATGAATCCAAAACACTTTAGCCTCCTTGACTTTCAATTTGGACCTCTGAAATGGCCTGTTTTTAAAATTATTGTCTGGCTCTCCATGAAAATGGTTGAACAAATTATATTGAGATGAAATTTGGTCAACAAGAAATTTTGATGGATTTTAGAGAGCCCATATTTAAGGTTATTATCTTATGTTAATGATTAATGTTCCCATATGACTCGTGTTGTCTTATTACATTCTAATTTTTAAACATATTATTTCAAATTTGACTCCTCACATACCAAAAAAAAATCTTAAATTTAATCATTGATTAAACATGCTAACTTATTTCTTATAATTCATCATTGAATCATTTTTTTAACTATAGTGTCCTAATGTGCATATAATGTTAATTTTATATGTTTTAACTTTCATGTACCTTCCTTTATTACTTTTGTTTACATGGCTTAATTTATATATTAGATTCAACACCTTAGCACTTGCCTTATCTTTCATTGATATTCTTATAGGACCTTAGTTTTTGTTTCTTTCCATGTTCTATTGAAAATTTCCATTGATTTTATAATGCAATTCCAAAAGCCTACACAAACATCTCAATGATTATAACATATATATGTAAACTTTCCATCTTAATGTGTACTAATTTTGAGGGATGTTTTAGGTTATTTAAATCTTTGTTCTTGTTATTTTCTTATTATTATTTTTTTTTTTGCCCCTTGGCAATAATATTCTAATTATTCAATAAAATTTACCCCTCAGATTATTTCACACGTCTTCACGTCGTCTTGTGTGTGTGCATTGACTTTTTTTAATGTGATCTAACTAATTCTCATCAAAAAGTAATTAAATGCAAAACCATTACAAAAATTTAAAATCAAGGATTCAGTTTCCTTTATCTTTGTTCGTTGATATACATCATGCTTATCTAAATATTCAATAGGTTTAGAAATGCATGTTATACTTATTATTTTCTTTTAGTTGGTGATAAGTAGAATATATAAGTCTCATACGATCATGACTTCCAAATGTTATGAAACAAAGTTTACGTCCATATCCCCAAGGTGTATTATCACATTAGTGGTGTCCTTTATACTATTGGAACATATATACAATAATTTGTATGGTTATTTTATTTAATTTAAATTTAACATATATATTTATTTACATTAATTACATCATATATTGATAGTGATTATATATTTCATGTTACATGGATATATACATTGTATTATTACATATATCTATTATGTACACTTTTTTTCTTATGCATATTATGATATTATTTTCATATTCACCATGACTTGGTTCCATGATATCAATGCTTTCATACTATTTTATGTGTATGATTTATTTTTATATTTACCTTTGTTAGATGAACACTTTTAAATTGGGACATATCATTTGTCTTTATTTTACATATTTATTAGAAGTATCATAATGTTTTATATCTCTTTGATCTTACTAATTATATATCTTTAACTTATAGATATTATATTAAAACATGTTATTTATCCTTATTATCATTACTCTATCTTACATATTCATTGGGAGCATTATAATGTTTTATGTCTCTTTGATTTTACTAATTATATCTAAAGCTTATAGATATTATATTGGGATATGTTATTTATCCTTATCATCATTGAGTATATTTATTTACATTACCTTTTGGAAGTGTCATACACATTTACTTTCCTTGAAACTGATTTATATTATGTTGTTTATATGGATCTTCAAAACCTTGTTTCTTTGAAATATCACTTTTATGGGACCATGTGTCATGTATAGTGTTTTATGTCATGTTTTATCAAATATAATATACTTGATACATATATGACAACATCTCAAGACATATCATTATTGGGAGTATTGTTTACACCTTTCTACTAAGGGAAAGATACCCACTTATTGCTCATAAATTATACATTTTATATATCTTATGCATATGGACATATCACTATACTCTCCATACTAAGGATCATGTCTTCTACCTTTGGGTGTATTTTACCCATAATATCTTGTGTGATTAATTGGATACATATATATCTACCTTTCCACTCAAGGGTATAAAACGTTTGTTTACATTGATACATTGCATTTTTGGGAAAGGTAACCACACATTTTCTCATCAAATTTTATTGATACACATATTTTTTTAAGCCTCAAAAACCCTTATGTCTAGGGATACCAATATATTTGTTAGTTCTTTTACTTTAAAAAAAAAAAAATTATTTTTTTAATAATAAAATTAATTAAAATTAAATTTATAAATTAATATTTATTAAAAGACACATGATGATTAAATATTGAGAATATAAAGTATTTTAATTTTCAACTCATCATGCTAGATGTTTTGAAAAGTATTCTTTTTTTATATCTTAAATAACTAAAAATGACTAAACAAATTGCACATTCTAGTACTGTATGTAAGGTTCAACACATGTACATTAGGTGTATCTATTAGTAAACAATTTACATGCAATCATGGTAGTTATAAAAATTTATATGCTACCATTTAAAATCACACAAAGGTAGTTAATTATGTTAGAGGCATGTTACATAGAGGAAGTCACTTCAGATTCATCTGTGGATATTAGGATGTCATCATGTCAATGAAAATAACTAGAAAGTTGTTGAGTTAGCAGACAATTGGAGATTTCATTTTGATTGGTGATTGGATAGAATTATCATCAATTCACTATGGGAGATCTGTCGACATTAATAGTTTTGCATGTATGAATTGGTAAGTTGTTGAACCCTGTTAATGCTAAGTGTAAATAAATTCCCCATCATGGAGTATGCACCAGTGACTATATGTCAGATGATATT
This sequence comes from Torreya grandis, assembly GCA_037957365.1. Taxonomy (NCBI): domain Eukaryota; kingdom Viridiplantae; phylum Streptophyta; class Pinopsida; order Cupressales; family Taxaceae; genus Torreya; species Torreya grandis. The sequence continues at coordinate 1,951,828 of JARHVA010000458.1, forward strand.
GTAGCCCCAATATTATAACTAATTATATGAGAAATAAACCCAATCCCATAAATAAGAAAAATAAGTAAAGAAAGATCAAAATGATAGTTTTTCTAGATTCACCTTCATTTAGAAATTGTGACATTAAAATTTGTTACGTTACTTATGTTTGCAAAACCTTCTTAATCTCCACTAACATGGGAGTAGAAACAATAGCTCTCGACTATTCAACACTATTATTCTTTTCTATAATTTTATAAATCCCACTTCCTCCCCTTTTTATTTAGAATTTTGGAATACCCTTTATTTGAATTCCTCTTAGGTGATTCACTATAAAAACTCCACAAATTCTCCTCCATCTATTACTACTTATTTTGACTGACCCCTTTTCTATTCTATTTTTGATTTTCTTTAGTTCCTTTGCGAATGGCATTACTAATGCATGTGGGTCTACGGGAAACGGAAAAAAATAAATATGGGTTCATATAATCCCGAATTATATTTAAGAAGTAATATCCACGAATGGCATAGGCTTATTAATTCACTATCCATGAGTGTTTCTACTTAGTTTGGTGCAGGTGTACATGAAAATGGTAAATAAATTAAGGGAGATGAAGGGGACAAAAATGAAAGGAGATGCAAATGAAAACGAAAGGATTACGAGCCTCAATGAATGCACTTGTAGTGTTATTATCAATGATTATCTGTGAGATGCAAAAGACATGCAGATTTCCTCTTCCAATTGTGATCTAAAAAACATAGATAGATTTCATCTTCAAATTATTACGAGGTGTCTAGGTACAATAATACCATGATATATTTATTTAATATTTTGAAGCATGCTGATAGTAAATAGTACAATCATAATGCATCATTATTCTAGATGATTTTATATTGAACTCCATTCTACCATCTCAATCATTGCATGCATGAACCTCCATGATACTACTCTCCCCACTTAAATCCATTTAATTATTTTTTATTTCATTATAAAATTTAAACAAAATGTGGCATTACTTGTCATTAATATTTCTATTGAATAATATTATTTAAATATATTGTGTAAGTTCTAAGGATGCTAGGACCTTATCTTAGCAATTTTTAAAGTGTTAGAAATAAATGGAATTACATTATAAATATAATTAACATAAGTGAAAAAAGTGTGTGTATTTGATAACTAGGGGAATGAAAAAAGTATATATTATTATAAAGATATAAAATAAGGGCACAAATTTCATCATGCGAAGTGAGGGGTTTTATGGCTTAATGAATGGGATATTTTTTTAGGATGTTCTAATAAGTGATATCATCATTAGTTATAACATATATTTTAAATATTATAAACTTAAAAATGGTTTCAATGTATTTATGAATTTATGAGTTGTTAAATTGAATGTCTCTAAGATGTTGATTTGGCATGTTTGTGGATTATTGGTTTAAACAGGGAATTACATTCTTGGAAATTAACTTGATAATTCATTAATTCCTTTCACCTCCATCAAATGCAAACATATTTTAATTATTTATAGTTAAAGAGTTTTAGATAAAATATAATGTACTGTACATTTTTGGTTAATTCAAAAAAATAATGTATTAGGTAACAAAAATTTCTATGTAAAATATAGATTGCATTCAAAAATGTAACATGTCATTGAGCTTTGCATGTGTAACTAATTGGTCTTCATCAAATCAATCACCTTATTTCCTTTCACCATCATCAACAAACCAACCTCAAAATTATTCACTATTTTCATGCTTTGTATGGATTTCCCATTCCCCACCACTTTATCATTGCTCAAGCTCATCGTGAAACTATAATTCTCTTACAATTACAACACATCACCATGCTATATGAAATAAAATACAATCTCATTTTATACCATCACCTCCACTATAAATAGTAGATTATTGTTCTTTAATGCTTCGTGTATAAAAGGTGAGACATGTTCAGTGGTCATGGGTTTTGAGTGATTTATAACATATTATATTTACACCCTTTCATGTTACAAAACCCCTCTTATCAAAATACAAAATTACACCCCTTTCAATGTAATGTATGTTCTTTAGTATGATAATTGTAGCATCCATAAAGGAAGCTAGAACAACTAATATGGTTCTTAGTTTTGGATACATCAGATGACCAAAGTGATTATAGAGAGTATGCATAGACTAGCATGGATTAATACCAAGGTCCAATAAACTACCTAGAATTAGGAGAACTTGTGGTTTTAAGGATGATCCACATCCACCTAATGATATATAACTTTTTAGGAAGGAGTGTTCAAAGAGGAGGAAGGATATTTAGGGGAACCTATTCTCATAATTTTTTTATTGTGATCACCTTTGGAACACCTACATAGATATCAGATTCCTGAGGATGAATTAAGATAGTACCCCACCATAGATTTTATCCATAGTCTCTATGTCATCCCTCTCATTATTTTGAGAACATTGTATGTGTATGATAGGGTAGTTGAGTTTTTACACATGTCTAAAACCATTTGGTAGAGTGCAACATGTCTAAATACTAATTTTATGTCTCCCATGGTTCATTAATAATATATACTATTATAAATAAAAGTAACACACACACACAAACAAAATTATATGTGTGTGTGTGTGTGTGTGTGTGTGTGTGTGTGTGTGTGTGTGTGTGTGTGTGTGTGTGTGTGTGTGTGTGTGAATCTACTTGTTGCCTTAAATATGGGTTTTGTGAATGATATGGGCCCTTTGGTGTATGTTACTACTTGTAATACCTTATTAGTGATCCTCACCATCACTTCTCAAAACAACTTATAATATTTAATCACTTTCATGTTATGTACGTCTTTGTATTTCCAAGCTATTTCACCATTATTCAAACTCACCATGAAATATTTGACTTTGGAGCCTTGTCACAATTATTGCATACAACAAAGCATATTAGTATACACCTATACTCTATAAATATATAGATGTATTGTTACTATTAAGTATGCAATTTGTATATTTAGATATATATGTTAGAAACTCAATATATTTCACACATGTCAATGGTATTATAGTGATGCTTTGATCAACACATCATATGTGGATCCTACCATGATTAGATTATTAGTCATGATGTGTCATGCATAATTGACAATAGAAAATTATAAATCAAATACAATGACATCTTGTAATTTACATACCCCTCTACAATGGGTGCATGTCACTTAATCCACTAGCTACCTTGATTTTAAGTCTAGTGTATGATATGAGCCCTCTAGTGCATCCCCTGAAATGGCACCCTATCATTAGCCCTCACCACTCAAATCCTCTTAAATATTTTTATGACATGCATGTTATTAAAATCTACAATAATTCAATAATGTTTAATAACATATATAAACATAAAACTCATACCCCTAAAAGAAATGGAAAGTTAATAAAGAACGTGTAAGTCATGAAAGATTTCAACTTGCACTAGGTGGTGATAGTAAGAGGTGATGATAGGGTATTTCATGTGAAACCATGTGCCAAGGGGACCATATTGTACACTAAACTTGTAATTAGGGTATTGGTTATATTTACATTACCTACATCAGTCATTTCAAAGGGGCATATTGCTTAGAAGGTGGCAACATCTTAGATTTCTCATTTTCTATTTTTAAGGTTGAACCAAGATGCCATAAAAGATTATTTGATTCAAATAGGACTCCATGTCTGATGTATGACCCAAAAAAATGATGTTATGTTCCTCATGTGATTAAAAATAAATTGATGTCCCATATTCTATCTTGTTACTTACGTTCATCCATATTTAAAATATATTTCCACTTGAAAAAAAATTGCATCTCTTCCGGCATTCCTTGCACCATTGGGGTGGCTTATAATATAAGCTTTAAAAAACAACAATTATTCTTTTAGATAGGGAAAATACACATGTTTTGAAAGGCATTATATCCTTATACAATGGTTAAAAATATAATGATGAATCTCTATTTAAAAAAACATCTCTATTAGTGAGGCGAGACACTATGACAAATAACCAACGATTAAACTAATATGTTTGGATTATATTTTTTTTAAATGTAATTTTATATCATTTACTTGGATTAAATAATTTCATGATCATATGGAAATTTTTTGTTAGTAGAAAATATCTACTTTTCCTTACCCTATAGGAACACATAACATGGAACTATGTTTTTTTTAGCTATAATCTTGAAAAAATGGTTTAAAAAAGATACCTATATTTCATTTATCTTATTAGATGTTAAGTTTTTAATTTGTGCCACCCTATGGATTGGAATTGATCTGTATTTAATGTTTTTCATTCTTATCATTCAATAAATTAGACATGCCATTAATTGATCTGTATTTAATGTTTTTCATTCTTATCATTCAATAAATTAGACATGCCATTATTCCATCTATTTGTTGCCATTTTTTTGGTACGAATAACATTCTAGGAGTGTTCAACACAAAGGAGAAAACATTGATGATATGGGAAATCATTGGAAATATGTTAATTCTCCATTTGTGGAATTTTTTTCCCTCTAAACGGTATATATTTTTTATTAACAACCACTTTTTTGTCTCTATATTTTTCCATATATTTTTTTTTATTAACAACCACTTTTTTGTCTCTATATTTCTCATTGAGATATTAAATAGGTAGGATATAATAAGTGTATATGTGTACCTTTTGTCATCCAAATAAAATGAGTGGTGATAAATAGATATTCATATCTATTTGTAAGTTTCACAAAAGAGAAGTTTTGTGTTTTCACATGTCTTTGGTATAAAAATTATATGTTGGACATATTTAGTGTGTATTGTAAACAAAATTTGTGCATATTTTAGAAATATGTGTTCATATATGTTTGAAGTAAATACAAAGTTTTCCATTATTTTGATTTTTAATTTCATATTTAATGAGTGATAATTGATGGATATATTATGTATGTCTATATTGTGTAAATAGAAAAAAAAATGTCAACATAGACAAAATCACTAAGAATTCATTGTAAACACCTAATTTTTATAGAATGTTTATTATTTTAATTTTATTTTATGATTATATATAATTATCTCAAATTATAATTTTAATGGCATGTTTTTGGTCATCTCTTTTTTCTATGTGTGATAATAGTCTTCTATTAATTTTTAATTTTTAATTTTTTGATGCCTATAATCATTTTTTATTTTTCTCTCTCAAGATTTTAGTTGTTATTCTATAAGATAAAATTTGGTGACCTATCGAATCTATCCTTGGCATTTTTGGGGACCCTTATTCTATTAATCACATCCTATCTATGTTAAGATTTGTATATGTCAGTTCTTTATGTTTTCTTTGTTTGAATTACATGCTAATAAGTTCCTCATTCAGACTTGAGATGTATACATATTTTAGAGATATTTTAATAAGATGTAACATGGAAGAATTTTTATGGTTATATTACGATGATGGAGTGATGACTTGCCACATCACGAAGAAGGATCAAGCAAAAAACTTGCAGGTTGAATCACCGAAGGGGAAAGGGGAAGATTAGGATGTCGTCAAATAGGGTCACGGTCTACCTTTGTTTATTATGGAAGAAGATCCATTTGGTGAGACTAAGCACTATGTGGGATTATCGGATCCCTTTAATGATGTCAAAAGGATTTTCCTTAGTGATAGAGTTTTAAACCAACCATCATATGTGGAGGTAGCTAACACTACTGAAATCAATGCTAGAAATAGGTAGGGGAAGCCTCTATAACCTACTATATCCAGCCCTTCAATATACTTTAAAGGGTAAGTCTTTCTATAGTCTTGAAGTGAGAGAAAATATTAGCTAAATCCACGGTGATTTTCCATTTCTTGAATTATTGGCTTTTCCTCAAGTATCTCAATGTATGGATCACAAAGAACTAGAATCATCTTATGAAGGGCTCACTGGAAATTTTCCCATCTACAAGGGGATTTTTTATATTTATCTTTAACAATATTGAGGATTGTGAAGCGATCTCAAGGATAGAATAGGAATTCTTCAAGGATAGAATATGGAGTTGGGAACATAACATGATATTATTCAAGCCATGGTTTCCTAGTTTTAACCCTAAAACGAAAAAATTCAATGTCAAGCTAATATGGGTAAGATTACCTCACTTACCAATTCAATTTTAGACTTCATATTGGTTTTAATTGGTGGGAAATTTTTTAGGATATTTTCTAAAAGTAGATTCTATTTCTTACAAATTTCTCCATCCCATATATGATAGAGTTCATGTTAATATTGATTGTTCTATAGATCTCCCTAAGTTTATTGATCTTAATAATAAGGATAGAACTTTTAAACAATCTCTCAATTTACTTTGGATGATATTTTTATTGTAAGAGATGTTTCACTACAAGACATTTGGGTTCAAGTTATAATTTCTATAAGAAGAAGAGGGTTGTCCATTGATGGAAGAATGTCATTTTAGAACTTGTTAATGGGGAAAATGTGGACCTTAGTGTCTAAATGAAGAGGTGCCCTAAAAATAGAATATATTTTCAAGTCTTTTTGAAGGAGATAGAATTTTTTTGTAAACAAAATCTAATTGTAAATCTAATGTAGATTTTTAGTCAAAAGATATACCAGAAAAATCATAATCAGTTGACTCTTTTCATATTACCATTCCTATTTATCCAGATGAAAGGGATGTGAAATAATGGACCATGGTTGGTCAAAAGAAATAAGGATGTGAAGAAAAAAATGTTGAACCTTCCAATATGATCCTCAGATCCATAAAATAAAAATACTATGAAAGGATCATAGGTTGAAAGACCATAATGAAGCTGGGGAGAAGCTTTAGTAGTAGTTTTGCAATTGTTAGTATGGTGAATGGAGGATGGATTCATTGTTTTTAACCCTTTGATCTCAAATTTTTAGGTATTTTTAAGCCATCTTTATTTTTTTTAATCTATTATGTGTTGTAGCATTGCCATGATTTTTGTAATATTTGGCTTTTTAAGCTTTGGTTGTGTGTCTCTTTTCTAGATTTTGAGTCCCTATTTTTTTTTTTAAAAAACCCACCCTTTACTCTTATTAAAAAATAATAGATAACATGAAGTATCAGGTGGCTCCTCCAATTGCTCAGAAAAATTTAAATCTAGGAACACTCTACATTGTTATATATGTATTTTTAAAGAATTATAATAAGGTTGAACAACATTTAACACCAATGAAATGATTAAAAAAAGTTCATGTTGTTTCACTTCACTTCGGTAAAATGAGGTGATGTCCTCATTTCAAGTTACACTCACATGCAAAAAAAAACTACATTTTATCTAATTCTAACTATGTTGTACATGTAGCTACATGTTCTTGATGTAGCTTCCCAAATTTATTAATAATATAATTTTTATTCCTTTTGTAAATGTGTGATGAATTAAGTTAATAATAGAAAGTGAATAGAAATCAGACAATTCTACATAATAATTTAATAAATAAATCACATAAATTTATATGTCATCTAAAAATACATCTGTGAATCTTCAAATAAAAATATGTAGTCTAACATTATGTAAATTATATATATGTGCTCAATAAATATTGAATGAAACATGAGGTAACAAATTGAAACATTTCAAATATACTTTAGACACATTCAACTGAGTTTCTAATTTACCCTCTCATTTTCTAGATATTAAATTTTACATATAATATCTCATATACCTACATAGCCCAGATCCAATATTTGAGAATTGAAAAAAAGGCTAGGTGTGTCAGATTCCAGCTTTATTTCTTATTTAATTACTATTTATTATATTAATCAATTTATTATTATATTTAATAATATTTTTAATGAGTTAGTTAGATCTAATTATTTTTTTTAGACATGCATCTAACCTATGCCCTAGTTTTGTTTCCTACACCATCTACCCCAAACCACATATGCAAAATAAATATGTAAACCAATATTTTTTCCGACTCCAACTAAGGTTTTCTAAATCCTCATTCCCATAGGGTTTGATTTTATAACACTAATATCATTTTTAAAATCTATTTCACTATATCTTACACTAGTTATATTTTTTATTTATTTTAGATTAATGTATGCTTCTCACATTTTAGAAAACCTAACCATAGAGAATAGTCATCCAAGGTTTTCATGACCTCTTTCCTTCTAAGGTTTATATTTTTTTAAGTTATATTTAGTCTCTTGCCTAGTTTATTTGTTGGCTTATATCTAAATATGAATTCATATAAATATGAATTTTTGTGAGAAAAATAATTATCTTTTAAATATTTAAATTTGAATATTTATCTGATAATGAAAACAATAAAGACATATCTAATTAAATTAAATAATAAATTATAAAATATTTTCATTTTTTTCAAAAAATATTACAAATTTTAAATAATATATTTATATTAAATTATTAATTTTATATGGATAATGATGATAATGTGATTGAAATAGTTATTCACTTTCTACTCTTATATATTATAGCATAGCCATGTTCGAAACGAATAATAAATTGGCTCCTTTGAATTAACCTCTTTAATGTTCTACTATTCGACTCATGAAATAGTGACTATGATGAATTTTATTGGTGACTTTCAAATAAAAGTGTGTGATTCACCCTTTCATTTAAAATATTTAATTGTTAAGATTGCTTCTAATTATTTACTTATAATAATATTCCTATAGATATACATTCCTCTCCCTCATGGGTTGATTATACCAAATTAATATTAATTCGACGACCTTCCATATCCTCATGTACACCTTTACACATTATTTCGTTATATCAAAAACCATGAAAATAATGATTTAATACTATTTAATTTGTTTCCTAAATGCCTAATTGGTGATTATATATCATGGTTTGATCCTTTATCTAGTGCGTCTTTACAATTTTTTTCCAATGCTTAGAATAAGCTTTCTTACATTATTTTAACACCAATAAAAAAACATTTTAACACATTTGATAATAGTCCATCAATTTGAAAAAGACAAAAATAATATATTTTCGAATACACCTTTAAATTTTGGTGTCATATTCACTCCTTAATCTATCATTATTTAAATATTTGAATTCAATACATATGATAATGCACCAATTATGGGTGTCAATTCTTCTTCATCGGATCATTATACATATACATGACTTTTGGTCATTAGTGTTTCAATGGAAGGGTAACAAAGACATGGTCTTATGATATATAATCCATTTTAATTAATTTTTCAAGTCTTTCTTTCCTCTTTAAAAAACTTTGACACTTTCATTATAAATATTAAGAATTATTATCCAACTTATGTTAATGGTTCTTCAATCATGGATTTATTATATTTCATTAAAAATATTAAGAATTATTATCCAACTTATGTTAATGGTTCCTCAGTCATGGATTTATTATATGCCAATTCTCTAGCTCACGAGATGCCTTCAAAAATGTTTGACACTAATGAAAAATATCAATGAATCAATAGTTTTGATTATGACAATAATCATATAATACCATATTACCCTATTCACCTTGACAAATTACGACATGGACTCATATCATCACACTTAGTGGATGGAATATCAATGAATCAATAGTTTTGATTATGACAATAATCATATAATACCATATTACCCTATTCACCTTGACAAATTATGACATGAACTCATATCATCACACTTAGTGGATGGAAAATATTATTTGTTAGTAATTCATGTCCCATCATGAGCTTCAACCCACATATTTCAATACTTTGAAATAATGCATCAAAATTATATTTTATTATTATTTAGTACAATATTTTACTTTACACATGTTATTACATTTTATGACACATTTCCAATTATTTAAATTAAGGATTCACATAATTACACTTTCATTATTTGTTACACCTAATCATTTATACCATGATATTGTTTACTACTTAATATTTCAACTTCATTTGACATATTTGGACCGCTATATTTATTTATAAAGACACGTCAACGGGTTTTATAGCCCATATTTGAGGTGATTATTCTATGCTAATTATTAAGGTTCACATACGAATCATGTTGGCATATTACATTCTAGTTTGTTACACTTATTGTGTTATATTTGATTCTTCACATACACAAAATAATATCTTTAATTTTACATGGACTATCCATGTTAGCTTATATCTTGTGATTCACCATTAAATGATTTTTATATTATAGTTGTATAATGTACATAGAATATTAATTCTATATGTTATGTTTTTCATGTAACTTTCTTCCTTGAGTTTATTTGCATGTCTTAATTTTTATATTAGGCTTAATGTCTTAATTTACTTACTCTATATGTTTAATAATGCATGTTATAATTATTGTATTAATTTAGTGGAATATAGATAGATAAATAAGTTTCATATGATCATGAACTTTAAAATTCTATGCAACAAAGTTCACACCCACATTCCCAAGGATATTATCACATTGGTGGTGTGCCTTATACTATGAGCATATTTATATAGTAATTTTAATGATTATATCTTAATTTAATTATTTATATATATATATATATATATATATATATATATATATATATATATATTGATAGTGTTTATATATTTGTTTTTACATGCATAATTACATTGTATTTTTATATATGCCTATTATACATGTCTTGTATTTTTATTATGCATATGATGATCATTATTTTCCTATTCATTATGACTTGGTTCCATTTTATCAATGCTTTCATAACTAGTTTATGTGTATGATTCCTTTATATATCTACCCTTGTTAGGGGAATAGTCTTAGATTACTACATATCATTTGTCCCTATCTTACATTTTTATTAGGAGAATTGTAATATTTTCTATCTCTTTCAGCTTTATATATATATATATATATATATATATATATATATATATATATATATATATATATATATATATGAGTGTGGGGTGGGGCAGGGGGAGGGGGCGGCGGTGTGTGTGGGGTGTCATACTCATTTATTCTCCTTGAGCCTAATTGATAATATTATTTTACATGGATTGTCAATACTTTGTTTTATTGTAATATCACATTGATTGACCTGTGTGTCATGCATCATATTTTATGTCTTGTTACATAAAATATATTAAAGTTGACACATACATGGATACATCTCAAGACATATCATTATTGGGATTATTAGTTATGCCTTTTCACTTAGGGAAATATACTTTCTTATTCCCTATGAGTTAAACATTTTATATATCTTATGCTTATGGACCTATCAAGATGCTCTCCATACTATGGAACATGTCTTCTACCTTTGGGTAGATTTAAACCACAATATCTTATGTACTTAATTGTATACATCTATATACCTTTGTATTCAAGGGTACTGAAAACATACGTCTGATCTAGATAGTAGTGTCGACGCAACCATCCCAGGATGACATAAGTGTCTGAGGCTATAGAGTTACTTAATCTAGAATTTTTTAACTATTCTATAATATTATTTTAGTCTTATTCTTACCTATGCCATATCTAGATATGTATTATCATCAAAATTAGATAAGTATATTATTTATTTGTTATTGTAATATTTAGCATAGTTGTACTTTCCATTTTAGCATATCTCACCATAATAAATTTAGTATATGTTCTATTTGAGTTTTACAATTAATTGGCCTATTATGGATTTATTTATCACCATTGCTTATTCATTTCCATATTATTATCCTTATCAACAACATATTAGGATCCATATCCAATTTAGGGTTAAACATCTAATATATATGTAATGAAATTTTGTAAAATTCATATATGTCTTTGGTACGCTTTCCTTTCAACCTCATAATGAAATTATAGTTCTAATAAATTCATCATGGTCAATAACCTGACATTACATTGCATACACTATGATAACTTTCTCAATGCAATCCATAGTGGACCTTTCAACAATAAAAATTATTTATCTATTTCCCAATTTACTTAGTCTTCCTGATTCTACAACTCTAATTTGAGTTATCTATATTGCAATATCACATTTAAACTATCAATTTATGTGTCCATGAGTTATCAACAACATTTGATACTAATTGAAAGTAATAGGGTCATCTTAATATATAAATTATTTACTCTTCAATGAAATCTTTAAAGATGTTTACCACTATCTAAAACTTCAAGTGAGGCTTTATTAACAAGGCATTTTGCAACATGTTAACACTAGAAAACAAATATTTTAGTTGTTATTGACAAGAAAAAATAACCCCCTCAAGAAACTTGAATAAGATCATCACACTCAAAAATATCAACATGATCATAATGAGATTATTGAACATAATTATCTATATGAAAATCATAAGGATTAACTTAAAAATTATAATTAGAGCCTTGAAAAATAATAAAATGCATAATAATAGAACTAAGAATAGCCCTATTTTAATTTTCACCCATTCAATTAATCTCTACAAGGAATATAATTGAACAAGACTTAGGCGGAAAATATTAACATGATTTTTTCTATCTATGCTAGTCTAACTATCTAAGATAATGTGTTTCTCCAACCCCCTATGCTAGAAACTACAAAGTAAAAAGCTAATAGAGCAAGTTGAAATAGGCACATCATACACCAATTATTTAAACATATGATTTGTAATATTACCAAATGCAATACAATAACAAGCATATTCCAAGATCAATACATATTATATCAAAAATTTGTAATATTCATTAAGTTCTCAATCGGATCATAACATATAATGAATACTTTGGAGCATTCCATTTCTATTAGAACTATGTACAATCTAGTGAGGTAAATGTTATAAATAGTAACTGAAATAGAACATCCAATTAAAATAAATGTTATAACTAGTAGTCAAAACATAACCAACAAGTAAGTATAAGTTAAAACTACCAAAAAATAAGACAAAAATCTTAAAATTATTGTGAACATTCTTCATGAGTGAAACACCTATATAACTAAATATCATTTATTATCTCTCAAATGACACTACTACTTAGATCAAAAGGCTAGAGATGACACACATATTAGCACACTCTTACTTAAAGTGTAACAACTCTTGTTCATAAATAGTAGTCATTTCATCATACTCCATGCTAAATGCCTTGATTATTTCTTCCCTATAGTCATATTTTAATTTTGTGTAGGCACTAAAACTTTTGATGTTGGCCCACATTTTATGAATTTATAAATTCTCCCACCTAAATGCCATTTTTTTTTGATGTAACTCATCATTTTCCATGTTCAATTTCTCCATTAAATTATTATTATTATCCATTATAGTTTCCAACTTCTCAATTTTTGTCCTTGCATATTCAATAAGGTTGGAGAATGAATGCTTTTACCTACAAATATAACCATTTATTACTAGGGATACTAATAGCTTAACACCCATGTGCTTTGCATTAGATATATTTCTGATTTAACTTATTTTGGAAATAATGAAGTTTTATTCCTATTTTAGTTAAGGTTCTGGATTAATAAATCAGTACATAATATAGCAATAAATACAGTCCTAATTTGTGTAATTATTTGACTTTTTCACCTTTATAAAAATAGTAATAAATATGAAGAAATATAACTTAGCTATAAAATAGACTGAGAAGGTTGATAGCAATGTTGAAAATGGTTGTGTAGGACTAGGAAGGTGTCATAAACCTAAATCTAGATTTTTTTTTATGAAAGGATAGGAGCACTGAAAAAGTGGATGCTTTGGTGTCTGATGCTATTGTTCGTTCCTATCACTATTCTCTAAAGTAGTCATAGATACCTAAATTTTTTTGGGTAGTTATGTTCTGCATGTGTGAGGGTGACTATGAAAAATCAAGCATTGGTTATTGACATAACTCATTAAGGAGTTGATTTTGTCTTCAAACCCTAACCATCTATTATGCTTGATAAAATGATATTTAATTCACTTATGAAATAGGGAGGTTAGTATGAAAAATGTACTAAATGTGCAATCCACACCCCTTATGTGGGCACACTACCTACATACCAATACTTCGAAGAGGGATCAAGGCATATGTAGTTATCCCACCTAATGTGCTTTGTGCAATAGTGTGATGCAGATGAAAATGTCAAATTGATAGTGCTTAAGGTGGCTAGGGACTAGTATGAGAATTTGATTAGGTTTGTATTTGTGTTGGGTGACTATGTGCAAAAAATAGGGAAGTTTGCCTTAGTGCTTTGCTTGTATTCTTATTTTCTTTGTATGTTTGGTGACCTCCCCTGTAAATGAGATTTGAGTGGGATTTTATAGGGAATAATTGGTCATGGGTCAAATGTATTCATGCTAGGCCAACCTAATTAAGGATAAGGACTAGATGAAAATGATTTTTGGGGCTCAAAGTGTAAATGGATAGGACCACCAAAAAGTGGATGCTTTAGTGTCTGACGCTATAGTCCAAATAGGTCACTCTTAAATTATAAGCTCAAGACCTAGGGGAATAGGATTAACAAGGAGAATAATACTTATTTGAGGTGGAATGACCATTCAAAAAGTTTTGGATGATTGGTAATGAGCAAAAAGGTGTCTATAAGGGCCACAAGAGAATGCAAAAAGGACCTATGGATATGGTGTCACAATCCACACTCAAACTACCAATTTGGATATTTTATATGACTACATTTCCCCACCCCTTTATTCTAGTGGTGAAATAAAGCAAAAAACTAGGATAAAGGAAAAATAAACAATGCACCTGAACTTACCTGTAAGGGTAAAGCCCATGAAGATGTGTGATGCTGAGTGTGAATAGAGAGAGCACAACATGAAATGTAAATATGTAAGAGAAAATAAGGAGTAGATTAGCTTGTAATAGACATGCTATGTCTAAAATAATAATGTATAAGGCTGGGTAAAAAAGAGAAGAAGAGAATGTCAAGATCTAGGAAGCACAACTGATTACCATATACAAGCAACTAACATGCAAAATTAAACCAGAATCACAAGTAACTAGAATTCAGAAATAACACAGAATATGAGAGACAATACCCAATTGTATTAATACTCTTCCAGAAGGAAATACAACAAAGAAGATGCCACAGTCTTCTTCCTTACATCTCTAGGCTCACACACATCTAGAGCATAAACAGTAAATCTCTTTAAGAGCTCACTCTCTCTCTTACGGTCCCAACACACAACTCTAACACAGAGTTGGTGAACCAGTTAGTATCACTACTGCCAGTACCACTAGTAAGTGAAAATCACTACCATCCCAATCGAGTACTCCACGTACCCAATTTCCAAGTACACCATGTACTCCAAGTAGATCTCCCCTAATCTTGCTACCTGTTGTGTTACTGACCTCCCTGATCTTGCACACCTGCAAATCACCCTGGTTCTACAGACCTGCAAACCTAGATCTCATACACACATACACCTGCAAATCAATGATCTTACTTATGGAAGGATCTACCTTGCCTTCCTCTATTGCTCTTTGATGTGTTGTTGTCACCTTTGATCTTGCTGCCCTGCAGATCTACCTTTGACCCTCGCACACACACTTGTAGATCAACCGATCTTGCTTACCATGTAGATCTCCAAACGTGGTCTTGCACACCTACTGACCAAGATCCTACATACATGAAGAATGCTTCTAATTCTCCAAACCAACACTCACACTTGGCACTGTGGCACTAGAAGGAACACACCTTGCTCTCTTCACTCTGAAGGAGCTAATTTTTGCTCTCTTACTCTCTAGCACAAATTACAATACAGCCCATGAGTCTATTATATAGATCTCATGCAAATAATAATTAGACATCCATTTACAATAATTAGATCCATAGCTTCAAGTCTATAATTGGCCTTCTACATGCAAACAATTGGTTTATTAACTAACTATTCATGCAACTGACAGTTTCAGAACCGCACAGGCGACCGATGTCTGTCCCTGTTTGCCTGGAGGTGACCGACGTCGGTCGACTCTTGACCAATGTCAATTGCTATAACACTATATATGACTGACGTCGGTTGATCAGACCAATGTCGGTTGCTCTGCCACTCAACAACCTCTCAGCAACCTCCTCCATGTCTGCATCAGTGAAGCTTTTAGCTCCACAACCTAACAATCTCCCACTTGGAGATAAACAGCTGCATTGTACCTGTACCTATACTTGTACACCATCTAATCTATTTCCTGGCTTGTATCCCTCTTTAAGCTCAACCTTGAAGACCAACCACCACAAATCATGTGGTGCAACCCCTGTCATCCAAGTAACTTGCTACATCCGCATCTACAAACCCATGTAGAAAATAACTTGACCCTACATCGCATGTTGACCTACTGCTAGTCCCTCTCAGATACCTGAGAATCCACTGAACTACCCTCTAGTGCTTCTTTCCCGGATCGGCTCCAAACTTTCTGACAGCTCCCACTATGTGGGCAACCTCAAGGAGTACCCATGTACTCAACCTCATCATGTGATTGGGGACCCTGTTTTGTGACCTATCTATCCATAGGTGTGCTGCTTGATTCTGCATCCTGCACTACCTTCACACAATCATCTTGTGACAACATCAACTTGTGATCTCCATGTCTCTAGGATACTCATGTCAAAGAATTTTGCTGCTCCCAAATCCTTCATGGCAGACCACTAAACTAACCTTACCTTTAGCTCAGCAAAACCCTGTATGTTTGAACCTAGAACAAGCTCATCCTTCACGTACAGTAACAAGATAATGTCACGACCATCATCCACCTGGTAAGACAAACACAATGGTTACACTGACATTGACTAAAGCCCTACTTTGTCATCCACCTGTCAAAACCTGTACCACTATCCTATAACTTCCTCAAGACCATATGACTTGGCCTTCTGTCTCACGTGTCCATTCTCTCTATTCTTTAACCAAGGAATCCATTCATCTCTTAGTGCTTTCTTTCGGCTGGCAACCCTACCAAATCTCCTATTTGGTTCTGCATCCTATTCATGCCATGCTCCCACTATTTTCTAGATCCTTTCTGCTCTACAGTGAGCAACTAGTATAAAGAAGAGGAACAACGAATTTGAGGCTTACTTACCCTTTCAATCCTCCATATGGGCATTTGAGACTCCTTGACAGCTTGTTGTCTACCCAAAATTTGTTCCAGTGACCGACCTCAGTCACCACACAGTCTGCATCCGATCGACGTTGGTTCCATGCGACTGTCTAGGTCACCGACACCGGTTATCCTGTCGACGTCGGTCTCCACCTGCCTGACACCACTGACTCCTCTGGTCTGCACATGACCAATGTTGGTACCTATCTATTTGACATCAGTTCCCCTTGACTGATGCTGGTACCTGTGTATGCCTGTGAGTGATGACTTTTTACCCGTGAGCTTACTTTGAATCATACCCATGTCCAAACTGCCTTGCTCAGAGTTACTCAGCCCCATCTACTGATCTCTATCCATCATCTTCTCCAAGAACACCAAGGCTTTCTAGTTCTTAAGTTTGTCAAATACATTAGACTTCCTTTTCCTATAATAAATTCAATCCTTTCTTGTAGCATCCCCCTGCTCATAGAAGTCTCAGTCTATGCTCTCCGAAGCTGATCTCTTACAATTTGACTTAAGAACATCCATTCCCTTCTCACTTATGTGACCAAGCCTACAAAGCCACACATGTGCAACAAAAGTGGAATCATTAATACAAGCAAGTAGATAAAGAGTACCTGCTTTCTTACCACACGCTAATTCAAGTGCATCTGCTGTGAGAGTTTCTGTGCATCTCTCATCACCCAACTTTCTTGAAGAAATTAGCCACATCTTCAAGACTAGGACCTACATGACCTCCTTCAACACCCATGTGTTGGCCGTCTACAATTTCAGCCACACTTCCCCTTTGCCAAAACTTTGACAAGGCTCACCAACCCCTCTAATTGGGGCTGCATGGAAAGAGGCAACAGAATCTATAAACCAAGATTCTACTTTATCCAAGGAACATCCTAGAGCATCCTGTGCAACAACACCTACAACATCTGCTTCTTCAGTTCCTTCATGATGATCTTCAACCAACCAACAATCTTTCTTTACCTGCTCTTTCTTTTCATAACACCGTAATTGACCATTCGTGCTATTCAGTTTCTTCATTCATAGCTTACTTTCTTTTGTCGTTGTTATACTCCCACTCAATCAGAAACCCCTGAGAGTGACCTGTAACCAAACACAAACTTGCTCCCTACAACCTTAGCTCTGATACCACTTTTTCAGGATCTAAGAAGCATAACTAATTACCATATACAAGCAACTAACATGCAGAATTAAACCAGAATCACAAGTAACTAGAATTTGAAAATAACACAGAATATGAGAGACAATACCCGATTGTATTAATACTCTTCCAGAAGGAAATACAACAAAGAAGATGCCACAGTCTTCTTCCTTACATCTCTAGAGCTCACACACATCTAGAGTATAAATAGTAAATCTATTCAAGAGCTCACTCTCTCTCTTACGGTCCCAACACACAACTCAAACACAGAGTTGGTGTTCACCTCCAACCAGTCAGTATCACTACTGCCAGTACCACTAGTAAGTGACAATCACTACCAGTCCAACCAAGTACTCCACATACCCAAGTTTTGAGTACACCACGTACTCCAAGTAGATCTCCCCTGATCTTGCTACCTGTTGTGTTGCTGACCTCCCTGATCTTGCACACCTGCAAATCACCCTAGTTTTACAGACCTGCAAACCTAGATCTCGCACACACATACACCTACAAATCAATGATCTTACTTATGGAAGGATCTACCTTGCCTTCCTCTATTGCTCTTTGATGTGTTGCTATCACCTTTGATCTTGCTACCCCACAGATCTACCTTTGACCCTTGTACACACACCTGCAGATCAACCGATCTTGCTTACCATGTAGATCTCTAAACGTGGCCTTGCACACCTACCAACCAAGATCCTACATACATGAAAAATCCTTCTGATTCTCCAAACCAGCACCCACACTTGGCACTGTGGCACTAGGAGGAACACACCTTGCTCTCTTCACTCTGAAGGAGCTAATTTTTGCTCTCTTACTCTCTAGCACAAATTACAATATAGCCCATGAGTCTATTATATAGATCTCATGCAAATAATAATTAGACATCCAATTACAATAATTAGATCTATAGCTTCAAGTCTATAATTGCCCTTCTACATGCAAACAACTGGTTTGTTAACTAACTATTCGTGCAACCGACAGTTCCATAACCGCACAAGCGATCGATGTCGGTCCCTGTCTGCCTAGAGGTTATCGACGTCAGCTGACTCCTGACCAATGTCAGTTGCTATAACACTGTATATGACCGACGTCGATTGATCAGACCGGCGTTGGTTACTCTACCACTCAACAACCTCTCAGCAACCTCCTCCATGTCTGCATCAGTGAAGCTTTTAGCTCCACAACCTAAATAGAGAAAGGAATAAATACACCTCACTAGGTATGCAAACTAATACAAAACCTATTATGATGTTGAGTGATGTTAGGTATGTGTTGTACCAAGAGTATTATCATAAATGGAGATGAGTGCTCAATTATCTAAGGGTTACTCAAGAACACAAAGGTTGACCCTTCGGCTCCATCATCACCCACTATGTAGTGAAGTTATGTGATCATGCATGTGTTAATCAATGTTTGGACTATGCATTTAATCCCTCTAAGTAGGTGTCTCAAGAATATAAAAGCTAGCTAGTTCTTTGGCTCTATCATTACCCATTAAGTGTGAACTATGAACTGATACTGGTATGAATGGTGTCGTATGAGATGGGTCATGAATCCCATGAATGCTCTACAATCTAATAATGTGGTGTGGATATCTAAATGTTTATTGAGAATTAGGCCAATCATGGCGACTCTAGAAGGTGGAGATTAGGCTTGTATGAAATCCAGCTTGAAACTAACAATTAGCCTTATATGAAAGCCACTCTGAAATGATGCCAACCACCTACAGATGGAATATGACATGCAACTATCGAGAATACCTAGGTAACACAATGAACTAGAAATAAAATAAGGCAAACATGCCATGAACATTACCCCCAATCACTGGTGTCTGTAACATGGATTATGATCTAGAAGTTGTACCAACTACCCAATCTAAAATTGGAAGTGAGAGCTATCATGTTACATATGATGCTCCCTATATATAGATAATCTAAGTAAAATTATACTAAAACTACCCAATCTAAATTAAACTATAGCTGACAAGACTGTAATTGACCTTACCTTTTTATTTGTTTCTAAAAATTCTAGGTTTTTGGCTAGTTGGACAAGAGTGCCAAAAAGTAGACACTTTGTTGTAGGGCATTGTAGTCCAAATGGGATGCTCTTGTCCTTTACTATTTTTTATGACTGTTCTATATTCATCACTATTTTTCTAGTCTGTTCTATGTGTTTTGAATTCTAATTATTATTCTAAGTGTTTTAAAAATTGATTTTGGCAGGTAGAGGGCTTTAATCTCTGTGACAAAACCCTATTTGTTTCCCCCTCTTTTGAGGGTAGGAATGAATACCCTACAATTAGTTTCCTCATATTAAATAGCCCTACAAGTGTGTTATGCTATGAAATACATGGTATAGTAATGATAATCCAAAATATGTCTAAAGATATAACATAGTTTGTATTAGAGATTGTTAGATCAACAAGGGTATGCCTAAATAGATGTAATAATGTAATAGCATGTGTAGTATATGTAGATTAATTTTTTACTCTACATCATATTTAAATTTTGGGTTGAGCACTACAATTTTTGGTTCTCAGACGTAACAACAGAGTTTTGGTTCAATGCAAAATAAGTGTTGAAGTCAAGCGGGAGTTGCCAAGCATCATCTAAGGCACCTTATTTATGTTCTGTGAGTTGGCTAGAATGTGCCACGTGTCTCATATCGGCTTAGTAAAATGTGGCAAGTGTCTGCATCTATGGTTACATATTGGCACTTGGGTTTTATCTCTTTGTAGTGGAAGGATTCCAAAAGGCTAAGTATCAAAGTCAGGCAGAACGTGCCAAGTGGCAGTAGTGGAAGGTCTCAGTGTTGTTTTTCTAAAAGTGACAGAAGCTGCGACATATCCCAGCTTCTAGAAGCGAAAGTCACCATGTGGCAGCATTTGAAATATGTTCAGTTCAATACCTTGGTTCATTTTTGGTTCAACGAGAAACATGTCCAATGACAAGGCTAAATAATGATAGGCATGCAAACATCAAATTTCGCATTAAAGGAATCATCGAAGGGAAGGAATAAGCAGAAGAGGCCACATGTCAATTTCTGCGTGACCCTCAAAAGACCCTACAAGAAAGTGGATGCCACCATGTGTCCTCACCCGCCTCAGTGGAGTGCGACAAGTGTTTGCATCAGAGGCTTTGGGTTCCTTTTAAGATTCAAGATAAGCCTCTCTCGAAGTGCAGCAAAAGCTGCCAAGTGTCAACATCTATGGGTTTCCCCTGTTGGCTTCAAAGAAGGCCGTGGTGGGCCTGAATAGGTTGTTAAGAGCTATGAGGAGCATGCCAAGTATCAATGTCTGCGAGCATCAAAAAAGGGCCTAAAAGTTTTCTAAGGTAGTTAAAGGCTCTACGGAAGTGGCCACATGTCACCTTCCGTAGGAACCTCAAAAAATGCTTCCAAAGCCTCTATATTAAGTGGAAAGAGTAGGCGGAACCAGCCACATGTCAATTTCTTCCTGGCTCTCAAAAGATCCTCTAAAGTAAACAGATGCACCATCAGTAGAAAAATCTAGAAGAGGTGAAGTAGCCAAATGTAGAAATAGAGCAAGCGATTTAAGTGGCACAGGAAAGTGTCAACTCAAGGAGTTATTCTAGTAGTTGACATAGTACCTACCATGATATCATCAAGAGGCGTAAACAGTGAATGACGCGATCCATTTTTCTTCATTATGCATTAATGAGCAGGCAAATGGTGCGGCTCATAATTTTGAATCCTGACAGGAGCCGACATAGCATTATCTTCAGGTGGCGTCCTCATCCCAATGATCGAAAAGCACATGGGTCACTAGTAAAAAGGGCACCAAAATGGCCTTTCTATTCCTCTATAAATGGAAATCTTCTCATTCTAGGATTGGAGGAAGGATAAAGAGGGGGGAATTGTATAGTTTTAGACTTATAGAGTTTTTGACCAGTAATATCATTTGCTCTTGCCTCAATTTTCTTGAGTTGTAAAGTTGATATAACCATGCATGTTTCTGTGCCCTTTATGTGGCTGAATAAATTAAGGAAATTTGAGCTCCATGCCTTGGTTGATGTTATCTATGTCATTTGCAAAGTAGTCTATTCTATAGATTTTCTGGAGTTGTGATTAGAAATGTCATTTGCTTTTGTCTCATTTTCTTGAATCGAAAGGTTTACATAATTGTACGTGACTTCTGTGCCTCTTATGTGATTGGAAGATTCTATTAAGAAGATTGAACACTATGCCTTTGTTGACATTCTCTGTGTCTCAGTGAAAGAGCTCCCTATTGTGAGCCTCTATTTTTGTTATTTCAATATTTTACATTGATCATGCACTTGTCTGCTCTCAAATGTAATTGAATCATATAATAGTTTCATTGTGCTCAGGTTAGGATTAGGATTACACTCAGGAGCATCACCATAGTAAGGTTTTAATTCCTGTATTTGTGTTTCTATTTAATCTCATATCCCTTTTCCCCAACACCCATGCAAAAGAAGAGACCAACTTCTCTAAAATCTAGAGGTTTTTTCAAGCGACATTGTCCCACAGCTTGAAACTTCCCATTGTTGATTGGTTAAGATCAAGCACAATTTTAAATCATCAACAGTTTTTGGCATGCCCGATGGGACCAGTCTTGAAGTCTCTTTCAAGACGACATGAACCAGAGAGCTACAAGGTGTCAGAGCTGTGGACCAATCACTAGATTACAATATGCTACAAATCTAGTTACAACAGTGTTCTTCAAGAAGTATTCGGTGACTCCAAACTCAAGGATTTGCTTCTATAAGTCCAAGACAACTTCCATGTAAGTCTATTTTTATTGAATTATCGTGAATGAATTTTGATGGCTATGTATGGAGAGAATTCCTATGGTATATTTCCTTATCAGCCTAATGAGGGATCATACTAGCCTGGTCATGATATCTATGAGCCTAATCAGCCTTATCAAGGCTACTATCAAAGCTATGTTGAGCCTTATCAAGTTTCTCATGATTCTTATTATCAAGAGCATGACTCTTACCTTCCTCGTGAGCCATATCAGTCTTAGGACCGGATTTCATCTTCCCCATATGGTTATGATGTTGCATATTAGTAGTATTGCCTTCAAGAAAAAATGAATGAAATCAAGCTCAAAATACTAGCATACATAAGAAAGGTTTGTTTTAACTCTCAGTATGAGGAAGTGAATGGTCTATTTTGAAATGTCTCTAATGATCTAGAAGAGATAAATGGACTATGTATTCTCGCATTGGAAAAGATAGAGACTTGGGAAAGGCAAAGAATCGAGTTAAATGAATTGTCTACAAAAGGCTATGGTGTTTCTTATTCTTATGAAGCTCTTAACCATGCCCAGTGTGTGCCAAGGTAGCTTCCTAGTTGGAATCAAAAGCCCATTCAAAAGCCTATTCAGGAACATATCTAAAAGCCTATTCAAGTGGCTATTTATGAGACTAGACCTTCTTATAGTCCCATCATTATGTCACCAATTATTTCTCAAGCTCAGGTTGTCCAGGAGGACAAGCAGGTTCCAAGCTGTGATGAGGTAATGGCCGAGTGGAAGGAGCAAAATAGGACGTCTTTAATAATTTCTCTTTCCCTCCTCTCAAAAATTCCCTAGATAATTCCTTTTCCCTCAAGATTCCAAAATCTGATCATGATCAATCTCCCATAATTCATTTTCCCTCTCAAACAAATAAGTTTCATCACCCTCCTGCCATCACCCTTCCTCAAGAAGACCCTGTTCTCCAGAGTATTGAGAAAGAGGTTGTAGCTATAGGACAAGTTCTTGCAGAATGTATAGAGGATGCTACAAAAGTGCTTAAACAGTATTTTCCCATTGATACTTCTCTTGAGGTTGTAATTGAGCATCCAATTATATCTGAAAGTAGGAAGAATGATCTTAATATAGCGGAACTTCAAGAGGAGCTGGTACAAATTGAAGTCCTATATGAGTTACAAGTATCTCCTATTGAGAAGGATCCAAATAGCATTATAGCTGATTCAGTTCAAATAGATCAAAGTGAGAAACAAAAAGATGATTGACAGCTATACCTTGAGCCTCTACCAGAGATTGAAGAGCTTTGTATGGATGTGGTGGCTATTAAAGAGCATGTTTATGAGAAATTTGATCAAGATTCACCCATTCAAGATCCCAGTACAGATTGGGTTGCATATTCAAAGCTCCTTGAAGAGCTGGATGAACTTGCAGTAGTAAATAAGAGGTATGTGCTCACTCAAAAGGCATGCATAGATAAGGTATCACTTGACATGGTGATAAATGACAAGCAATCTAAAAACAATCAGGAAATACTTGGTGAGTTTATCTTTATTGGTGACTGGTTTGTTGTTGATGACTCATTTGGGAAGATGCTAATATAGTTGTTTGACAAGGTAGATGCCTCATCTGAGGTTATGACTAAGAAACAACTTGCTTTGTAAATTGTACCATCTCTCGAAAGGAGCGAGTTCAAGATTTTTCCATTTGATCCAAGTGGATCGTGCCTTATCATGGTTAACTAGAGTGGGAGTCAGGTTCTTTTTGAGTAGGCTCAAAAGTCTTAGGGGTATCTAGTAACTGTAGAGTAATTTTTTACTCTACATCATATTTAAATTTTGGGTTGAGCACTGCAATTTTTGGTTCTCAAACATAATGGCAGAGTTTTGGTTCAATGCAGAATAAGTGTTGAAGTCGAGCGGGAGTTGCCAAGCATCATCATCTAAGGCACCTTTTTTATGTTTTGTGAGTTGGCAAAAATGTGCCACGTGTCTCATATCAGCTCAGTAAAATGTGCCAAGTGTCTACATCTACAGTTACGTATTGGCACCTGGGTTTTATCTCCTTACAGCTGAAGGATTCCAAAAGGCTAAGTATCAAAGTTAGGTGGAATGTGCTAAGTGGCAGCAACGGAAGGTCTCAATGTTTTTTCTTTTAAAGTGACAGAAGCTGCCACATATCCCAGCTGCTAGAAGTGGAAGTCACCATGTGGCAGCATCTGAAATATGTTCGGTTCAATACCTTGGTTCATTTTTGGTTCAATGAGAAATAGGTCCAATGACAAGGCTAAATAATGATAGGCATGCAAACGTCAAATTTCATAGCAAAGGAATCATCGAAGGGAAGGAATAAGCAGAAGAGGCCATGTGTCAATTTCCATGTGACCCTAAAAAGACCCTACAAGAAAGCGGATGCCACCATGTGTCCTCGCCCACCTCAGCAAAGTGCGACAAGTGTCTGTGTCTGAGGCTTCGAGTTCCTTTTAAGCTTCAAGATAAGCCTCTCTCGAAGTGTAGTGGAAGCTGCCAAGTGTCAACATCCATGGGTTTCCCCTGTTGGCTTCAAAGAAGGCCATGGTGGGCCCGAATGGGTTGCTAAGAGCTATGCAGAGCATGCCAAGTATCAATGTCTACGAGCATCAAAAAAGGGCCTAAATTTTTTCTAAGGCAGCTAAAGGCTCTATGGAAGTGGCCATGTGTCGCCTTCCACAAGAACCTCAAAAATACTTCCAAAGCCTCTAGATTAAGTGAAAAGAGTAGGTAAAAGTGGCCATGTGTCAATTTCCACCTGGCTCTCAAAAGACCCTCTAAAGTAAATGGATGCGCCCTCAGTAGAAAAAGCCAGAGGAGGTGAAGTAGCCAAATGCAAAAATAGACAAAGTGATTTAAGTGGTGCAGGAAAGTGTCGACTCAAGGAGTTATTCTAGTAATTGACATAGTACCTACCATGAGATCATCAAGAGGCATAAACAGTGAACAGTGTGATCTATTTTTCTTCATTATACATTAATGAGTAGGCAAATGGTGCAACTCATAATTTCAAATCCTGACAGGAGCTAACACAACATTATCTTCAGGCAGCATCCTCATCCCAATGCTTGAAAAGCACATGGTTCACTGGTAAAAAGGGTGCCAAAATGGCCTTTCTCTTTCTCTATAAATGGAAAGCTTCTCATTCGAGGAGGGGAGGAAGGATAAAGAGGGGGGAATTATATAGTTTTAGACTTCTAGAGTTTTTGACCAGTAATATCATTTGCTCTTGCCTCAATTTTCTTGAGTTGTAAAGTTGATATAACCGTGCATGTTTATGTGCCCTTTATGTGGCTGAATGAGTTAAGGAAATTTGAGCTCCATGCCTTGGTTGATGTTATCTGTGTCATTTACAAAGTAGTCTATAATGTAGATTTTCTAGAGTTGTGATTAGAAATGTCATTTGCTTTTGTCTCATTTTCTTGAATCAAAAGGTTTACATAACTGTACGTGAGTTATGTGCCTCTTATGTAATTAGAATATTCTATTAAGAAGATTGAACACTATGCCTTTGTTGGCATTCTCTGTGTCTCAGTGAAAGAACTCCTTGTTGTGAGCCTCTATTTCTGTTATTTCAATCTTTTACATTGATCATGCACTTGTCTGCCCTTAAATGTAATTGAATCATATAATAATTTCACTGTGCTCAGGTTAGGATTAGGATTACACTCAGGTGCATCACCATAGTTAGGTTTTAATTCCTCCATTTGCATTTTTGTTTAATCTCCTATCCCTTTTCCTCAACACCCATGCAAAAGAAGAGACTAGCTTCTCTAAAATCTGGAGGTTGTTTTAGACTGCATTGTCCCATAGCTTGAAACTTCCCATTGTTGATTGGTTAAGATCAAGCACAATTTTAAATCATCAATAGTATAAAGAACTAAAACTAGAAATTTGGTTAGTTTTTAAGGAAGGATGGAGCATGATGTCCATCATGGCATCCAAGAATGCAAGATAATACATGATGTATATCATGGCATTAAAAATAATTGAGAAGAAAACAAGTAAATAAACATGCAAGTCAATAAGCATACAAAAGAGGCTAAAGGGCCAAGAAAACAAGCGACATGGGCACATGTCACTCAAACTAGGAAAAACAAGAATACAAGGCATATTCAAATGCCCACATACACATACAATTATAAACAAGCAAGATTGGCATGAGGGCCATAAACACATACAAGAGTACAAGCAAAGGACATTGGTAAATGTCATAAGGAACATACAAGTAAAAAAACTGTAATTGAGAAATGCAATCACATATAGCTACTCAAAGCAAGAAAGGAGTGAATGCAAATTTTGGAAATAATATCACATCTAACTTATCAAAGTAAAAAGTGAAAGTATGCAAAACATGCAGTACAAGACTAGGTAGATGTTAATAAATACACAAATTCTAAATAATAGTGAGTGTTGATAAAATAATCTATGTAAGCTAGTAAATAATGTACATCAACATGATAACTAGAGTGTGTGGTTTAGAAATGACATAACCTAGATGGTGTAGTCATGTAGAAGATGCCCCTGGTGGGTAGATATGTCGATGTATGTCTCAATTATAAAATTAGGATGCCCCCTCATTGTGTAGAGTGAATCAATCAAGGATCTAGGTGTCACTTCACACACTCAAAGAAGATTTAGTGAAGCATGGTAATGTAGATAAATCAATAAACAATAGCATAGAATAACAAAATATAAGTCTAGCATGGTAGTAGAAATGTAAAGCATGGATAATGCATATTATTGAAAATTTTTTGGTTTTTTGATTTATTTTAATGTTTTTTGTATTTTTAAATAAGTTATGTTTTTGTTATTTTGAAATAAGCTATGTAAAAGTAATCATAAGGAAACTACGTACAAGAAAGTGAATAGAAACTAAGTATAAATAAGTTGAGGAATTATGTATAAGAAAGACTGATGAGAAATGATACTAAATGATGAGTCTCATAAGAGACTCCATATCATGTTATCCTATATTAAAGAGAGCGATTATGTGTGATCATGAATCATGATGGAAGGATTGAGACTGTGACTCTAAAAGTTGTGTATGTTGTAAGTTCTTTGAAATCTCTATAGTGGAAATTAATTGTAGGGTCCCCCTATAATTTTGAGAAGTTGATACAACTATGGTGCTATTAAGGACCCATCTATTAGTATAAAAAGCTCTCTAAAAATGTGCTCTATGTATAGAGGCATGAGACCTCAATGATACTACCCTGGGTGTGAATTCTATAGATGAAAACTATCTAGAGTCTTAAAATTATCATGGATGTAGTGGTCACTCTAAGAGAGGCCTCCATGGAAGTGTAAGAACTCTCTATGCTATTGAGGGAGGCCATAACTATGTCTGAATCTCAACTAGAGGAAGAACTATAACTGGTGGAGGAGCTGAAACTGTATCAAAAGGGGTGTTAACCTGAGTGACAAAGCTATAGCCATGGGTGTAATCAACCTACCTATCTTCATAAACTTGGGTGATATCATGTATCACATGATCTACTATAGGCATAGATCTGGTAGTAGGTGTGAGATAAGAGCTAGGTGTACCAAGTTTGAAGGAAAGAGGAATAGATATAACCGCTAGCATTTTATAGTGTTTAGTAGTGATAGGGAGATACTCAAAAGTAGCTAAAGAGTTAGATACATCTAGGTAAAAACCATGTATGTGGGATGAAATTCATGTAATTGGAGTTATAAGTTGTATAACAATATGACTATAAAGAACATTCCACATGAGAGATAACAAACAAGGGATAGAGAGCATGGAACTTTTTACTAATGCATAAAAAACTTTGACTTGTAACATGACATTCTAACATGTTTAGCAAGATAGAGTTGAAAATTATTCCGCATGAGAGAGAGAGAGAGAGAGAGAGAGAGAGAGAGAGAGAGAGAGAGAGAGAGAGAGAGAGAGAGAGAGAGAGAGAGAGAGAGAGAGAGTATGTAAAATAAATATTAAAACCTTGTATTAAAGAAAAATAAACATTGCTTTGAAGGAAAGGGATCTTAACATGTTTAGAAATAAATTTCTTAATATCATCCCATATTATAAAAAATAATCATAAAAGGGAATGAATGAAGCTTTGCATTAACATATAGTAAACTTCACCATTCATATACATGATAGGATCGAGTATGGACTTCTTATTGTTTAAAAGATTTTTTTTGAAATAAGTGAAATCCATTTTTTTTTTTTTTTGTGAAATCTGATTTATATATGTAGGAAAAATTAGTAGAATATTGCTAAAATCAGCAAGAAATTTTCCCTCAGATTTCTAGGGTTTTTGTGAATAAATGAAGCAGGTTTGGTTCACCAAATGATTTAACTTATGTTAGGAATAATGGAGTTTTATTCTTATTTTATTTAAGGGTCTAGATTGTTAAATCAATATAGAATATAGCAATAAATATAGTCTTGATTTGTGAAACTATTTGTATTTTTCACCTTTCTAAAAATAACAATAAATAGGGAGAAATATAAATTAGCTAGAAAATAGATTGAGATGGCTGATACAGATGTTAAAAATTATTGTGCAAGATTAGTAAGGTGTCGTAAACTTGAATCTAGATTTTGTTCAATGAAAGGATAAGAGTGTTAAAAAGTGGACACTTTGGTGTTTGGTGGTGTTGTTCATTCCTACCGCTATTATTTAAACTAATCACAGAGACCTAAAACTTTATAGGTAGTTACGATGTGCCTGTGTGAGTGTGCCTACAAAAAATCAAGTATTAGTTATTGATGAAACTCACTATGGATCTAATTTTGTCTTCAAACTCTAACCCTCCATTATGCTTGATAAAATGATATTTGAGTCACTTAAGAAAAAGAGGGGATTAATGTAAAATATGTACTGAATGTGCAATCCACACCCCTTATGTGGGCATCCTGTTGACTATCAATACTTCGAAGAGGGATCAAGCCATTTTTAGTTCACCCACCTAGTGTGCTTTGTGAAATAGTGTGATGTAGATATAAATACCAAATTAATAGTGTTTGAGGTGGCTAGGGACTGGTATGTGAATTTGAATAGGTTTGTAGCTATGTTGGGTGACTGTGTGCAAAGAATTGGGAAATTTTCCTTAGTTTTTTGTTTGTATTCTTTCTTGCTTTGTAAGTTTGGTCACCTCCCCTATAAATGTGCTTTGAGTGGGCTTTTATAAGGAATAATTTGTGATGGGTCATATGTATTCACACTAGGCTAACCTAATTATGGATAGCGACCATATGAAAATGACCATTGGAACTCAAAGTGTAAATGGATAGGACCGTGAAAAAGTAGATGCTTTGGTGTCTGGTGCTATAATCCAAATGGGGCAATCCTATCCTATAGTCTTGGGATTTGGGGAAATAAGATTGTCATAGGGAATACTACTTGGCTGAGGTGGAATGACCATTTAAAAGGTTCTAGATGACTGGTAATGAGCAAAACGGTGTCTATAAGGGTCGCAAGAGCATGAAAAAGGGACCTATATATGGGGTGTCACAAGCCACACTCAAACTAACAATTTGGACATTTTATATGACTAAAATTTTCCATGCATATTATACTTGTTAAATCTCTTCCCCTTCTTCCATGTTTTCACTAGCTGATTTATCATATCCATTCATATATAACCCTACATTAAATACAAAAATATGTGAATTAGCATATGTTCAAAAATATGTAAATTCATGCATGTAAATCGAAACATGGAGCATGTACCAACTTAAATTCATGTTATAGGACCTATTTTGTGTAAAGTAAAAATAAAACATACTATCAACATAGATATTAGCCATATTTATCCCAATAGCATATATATTTTTATGGTGGTGTATTTATTAACATGTTTTATTTTAATATCACTAATAGCTCATGGTAATTTTGTACTCAATCAAAATTCAAACTTCATTTTTATTGCAATAAAATAAATTTGATAGTGCCTCAAACATTTTAATAATTGTCCTCTTGAGTATGATGTGAATGCTATCTCTTGATAATTGATGTCATAATTATATTTATTAGTGATTTATTATATTATGAGGGTTATTTAATTCATTTATGTCATATATTATTTATTTTGTAAATTTTGGATACTTTTAGAGAACTTCCTAAAAAATACATAGAAGTGTCAGTTCACTAAATGTGTACTTTACTAAGGTCAAATAATTATGCATTCATTCCAAATAGGTCGGGTTCATTTTATAGATATGATTTAACTAAAGTTAAAGTTATTTTAGACAATTACCTATCTTATATGGATTTGGGAAACCTAGCTTGTCTAGCATGCATGTTTGTGCTTACTTGTTGAGAAAGACATCTTGTATATTGACCTTATCTTACCATTGAGTCAAATTTATTTTATTAAGTCAACATTTAGTTACTTTAGATTCTACTTTTAGGAGTCTATTTTTATTTAATTTAGTTTTTAATTAGGGTCTTAATTTAGTACTAAATTTTCATGCAAGTTACTTGTAATTAGATATTGTGCACAAGTGTGGCACAATTGTTATTCTTTTAAATTATTTTTTCATGTGTTTATCTCTATTTTTTTATTACAAGTATTTATAAATAAAATTAAAAATTATTATAAGCTTAATTTTAAGTTATTTAGTGAATTTATTATCCTCAATCATGATTGCAACATTACTAGATTAAAAACTATTAATTATGGGACATATTGGATGATGTATAAATTTATTTTTAAATTAAAATAGAGTTAATTTTTATTCCATGCATACATTAAAAACTTTTATTTGGTATCAAATACTCATTTAAGAAAATTTTGGAATGGTTTTAATCCATTTTCAACAAAATCATGGTTTATGGGAATTCTACTTCTATGAATATTCTTGTTTTAAAAGGTGACAAATTTTAATATTATATAAATCAACTGAAGAGAATTCTCATTTGAAATGGATTTGGGTATAATGTTCACTAAGGATATGCACCACATATAGATTGTAATACTTTGTCTCAAGATTATAATAAATCAAAAAGAGAAGAATAAAAATATTATGCACAATCTTTCATCTATATTTAGAGAACCATATACCCAACAACTATCTAATAATTTCTAGATGAAAAAATTCCCATGAGGCATGTTATACCTTGGAAACTTAATATCAAGGATTTATTAAAGTTAAAAAGTAAAATATCAAAAATCTTAAAATAAATTTTGAAAATTTGGGAATGATAGATAATAAAAGTACTAGTGAATATTGTATAAGGATAAATTAATTAGTACATATAATTAAGGTTTAAGGAGAAACCATATAAGATAGGGTCATGGTCAAGAAAATTTTGAAATTTTTGACTAAAAAATGAATACATATTCTAATCACTCTTGAGGAGTGCAAGGATATGAACACTATAATTATTGATGAATTAGTGGGTTATCTATTCTCCCATGAGAATATGATGATACTATACACATGAGATCTAGAACATGCACTTAAAATCAATGTAAGAATTTCAAATACCAAAGATTAAAAAATAAAACTAAGGGAGTTCAATAAATTTAAATAAAAAGGGAAAAGATAAAGATAAATACATAGGCTAAATTAAGAGAAATTATACTTGTAATTATTGTAAAAATATAGAATAATTTATAAAAGATTGCAACAAATTGGTAGGTAAGAATGAAGATAATCAAGAGGATGAAGAGAAGGTAATGTCATCTTGAATAAAGTGAGGATCAAGAGAAGTAATATTAATATGTAACAGTGTCTGTATAGATAGGTTTAATCCTTATGTCCCCTAAAACATCCTAAAATGATCATAGTCACCTTTGCTCACCTTTGTGTATGCTCAATCAACTCAAATAGAGACCTTATACATAGGAACACCATTATTGCACATATTAATTATCTCAAGGTTCTTCTAAATCTCTCAATTGCACTAAGATTTTAAAGGAATCATCTATCTCATTGAAACCATATAAGTGTCTGTATAGATAGGTTTAATCCTTATGTCCCCTAAAACATCCTAAAATGATCATAGTCACCTTTTCTCACCTTTGTGTATGCTCAATCAACTCAAATAGAGAACTTATACATAGGAACACCATTATTGCACATATTAATTATCTCAAGGTTCTTCTAAATCTCTCAATTGCACTAAGATTTTAAAGGAATCATCTATCTCATTGAAACCATATAAGTGTCTCTCAATTTACTATCTATTTGACTTGCTTTAAAACTGATTTCTATATTCAATGTGTATGTGCTAAAAATTTACTCTAAATGCATTTAAATAGCTTGATCTATGTGACAAACCTATGTGAATTCCCCCTATTTTAAGGGTAGTTTTACCTTTGCTCATATAAGTGTCTGTATAGATAGGTTTATTCCTTATGTCCCCTAAAACATCCTAAAATGATCATAGTCACCTTTGCTCACCTTTGTGTATGCTCAATCAACTCAAATAGAGACCTTATACATAGGAACACCATTATTGCACATATTAATTATCTCAAGGTTCTTCTAAATCTCTCAATTGCACTAAGATTTTAAAGGAATCATCTATCTCATTGAAACCATATAAGTGTCTGTATAGATAGGTTTATTCCTTATGTCCCCTAAAACATCCTAAAATGATTATAGTCACCTTTGCTCACCTTTGTGTATGCTCAATCAACTCAAATAGAGACCTTATACATAGGAACACTTATATATTAGTAGGATTATAAAACTTATATGTTTTATTTTTATCAATGTATCCTATGAAGTTGTTATAAATATTAATTATTCTTCTAAATATCTCAATTGCACTAAGATTTTAAAGGAATCATCTATCTCATTGAAACCACATAAGGATCAAGTAAACCATTGATTAAAAACTTATTAATATAGATAGGAAATTTAATGAATTAAGGGCCTATGATAAACATAGATTAAATTTTAAGAGGAATCTTTGGATATTTAACATAATTTTTATTTAGATGATATGTTTTAATCATATATTGGGTAATTAAAACAATTCGCTGAGATTTAAAAATTGCATTAAAAATTGCGACATGTCATTAAATTTCCTATCTATCTTATTGATTAAATAATTTAATTTTAAAAACTTATTTTTAAATAATTTAAGTAAATCGACCTTGAAAATAATCTTACACCCAAATAATTTAGACAAATTCATGTTATTTATCATTCTTAAAATACTCAAATGTCAATTTTTAAAATCAAAATATTGGTGAATTAATGAAAAATGGCCACTAAAGTTAGATTATTTTTTAGTTATATTTCAAAATATTAGATAAAACCCTGTAATTGATAGCAAGTCTTGTCATAGTAAGATACATTAAACGTCCCACTATAATCTTAAAATTATTTTCATCATATTAAGGACTCCCATCCTCTCTCATTATATTTTATCCACTTGCAATTAGACTGCCCACAGGTTTAGAATCTTAAATATTGTACTTTTTAAGCCATCATAATCAACTTAAAGAGGAAGAAAAAATGCATTTATCACACACACACACACACACACACACACACACACACACACACACACACACACACACACACACACACACACACACACACACACACACACACACACACACACACATATCATACGTCTCATTCTAAAAAAAAATACAATCCCTATAAATAATTAGGGATATATTAGTAGGATTATAAAACTTATATGTTTTATTTTTATCAATGTATCCTGTGAAGTTGTTATAAATACTCTTAAGATATATATTTAGAGAAAAGTAAACATCCTTTTATTTCACCTTTACTTTAAATTTTGGTGATATTAATGTTACCCCTTCCTTAAAATTGGATGGACTTTCCATCTTTCGATTGCACTAAGATTTTAAAGGAATCATCTATCTCATTGAAACCATATTTGTGGCTTGTCATATGAATTGATTAGCCTAAATCAAGAGACATTATATATCTCTATCCTATATCTCCACAATACATATTAGATATTAATATTACTTGTCTTGATCCTCACTTTATTTAGGATAACATAGGAACACTTAAAATATTAATATAAAATATGGTTTCAATGAGATAGATGATTCCTTTAAAATCTTAGTGCAATTGAGAGATGGAAAGTCCATCCAATTTTAAGGAAGGGGTAACATTAATATCACCAAAATTTAAAGTAAAGGTGAAATAAAAGGATGTTTATTTTTCTCTAAATATATATCTTAAGAGTATTTATAACAACTTCACAGGGTACATTGATAAAAATAAAACATATAAGTTTTATAATCCTACTTATATATCCCTAATTATTTATAGGGATTGTATTTTTTTTTAGAATGAGACACATGTGTGTGTGTGTGTGTGTGTGTGTGTGTGTGTGTGTGTGTGTGTACAAAGTACAATATTTAAGATTCTAAGCTGTGGGCAGTCTAATTGCAAGTGGATAAAATATAATGAGAGAGGATGGGAGTCCTTAATATGATGAAAATAATTTTAAGATTATAGTGGGAGGTTTAATGTATCTTACTGTGACAAGACCTGATATCAATTACAGGGTTTTATCTAGATTTATGGTCAAATAGTCACTTAAACATTTGCAAGAAGTGAAAAGAATTATCAAATATGTAATAGGTACTTATAATAATAGTCATAACTTTAGATTATAAAATTTATTATATCTAATTTATTATCCATATTAATATTTGGGAGGATCTCTTGATGACATGAAGTTAACTTCAGGCTATTGATTCACATTGGAAAGTAGATTTGTTTCATGGTCTTCTAACCAATAAGTTACAGTTGTATTACCCTCTGATAAAGTTGAATATATTTCCATCATATCATCTTACACAGTTATTATTTATTTTAATAATTTTATATGATTTTATAGAGGCTCAACTTGATCCAACATAGATTTTTTATGATAAAAATAGGGCAATACAATTGTCCAAAAATCTAGTTTTGCATGATAGAACCAAGCATTTTAAACTCACATATCATTTTTTAGGAAACTTGGTCAATGATAAGTTTTTTTTAAATTGAGTATTTTATAAGTTAAGATAAATTGTACAATATTATCAAAAAAATATTGCATTAACATATTCATGGAAGACTTAAATAGATTATAGGTATTTCATTTTTTTGTATTCAAGGAAGTAATGTTGAGTATGATGCCAATGTTGGCACTTGATAGTTGATGTTAGAATTTGGTTTATTATTATTTTTATTATATTATGAGGGTTATTTAATTAATTTATTTCTTATATTATTTGTTTTGTCAAATTTATATATTTTTTAGGTACTTCCAAAAAATAGATAGAAGTATCAATTAGAAAACAGTTGATTGAATGTGTACTTAATTTAGATCGTATACTTATCCATTCATCCCTAATAGGTGGGGAATTTTTTTTTAGAGATGAGTTAAATTAAATTAAAGTTATTCTAGCCAATCTCATACTTTATAGTGATTAGGGGTGCTGTTTATGCTTACTTATTGATAAAGGCATCTTGCATATTTACCTTATCTTATCATTGAGTAAAACATGATTTATTGAGTCAAATTTAAATTATATTAGAGTCTATTTTTATGATTATATTTTTAGTTAACTTAGTTTCTTAGTAAAGTCTTAATTTAGTAGTGAATTGTCTTGTTACTTATAATTGGTAATTTTTAACCTTCTTTGTTAATTAAAAATTGTGTACAAGTGTGGCATAATATTTTTTTATTAAAAATTAATTTTTGTGTTTAGATCTAATTTTTTATCACATGAGTTCATTAAGTAAAACTATCAAGGTTTATAAGTCTGGTTTGAAGTTATTCAATGCATATTTTGTCATCAATCACACTTAAAACATTACTATATTGATAGCCGATAATTTTATGATAGATTGGATGATATATAAGTTCATTTTTAGATTAAATCATAGCTTATTTTCACTCTTTCCATACATTTAAAATATTCATTTAGTATTATATCCTTTTTCAAAAAAATGTTTGTAAGGTTTTTAAGCCATTATCAACAGAATCATGGATTTTATGAATTTTAATTTTATAAATATTTTCATTTTTAAAGGTGAATTTTTTTAATATTGTAAATATCAGTTAAAGAGAATGCTTGTTTTGAATGGAGTATGGGAGAATGTTATTCATTAATACACATAGACTAAAGATAGGAATACTTTCTCTCAAGATCAAAAGAATAAAAAGGGAAGATGTTAAGTCTGATACACAAACATTTTTTTATCTTCAGAGTGGCATAGATCCAATCATCTATCTCGGAATTATTTGATGAAAAAATTCCCATGAGACATGAAATACCTTGAAAAATTCATATCAAGGATATTTTAAGGAAAGAGAAGAAAAAATTCAAAAAACTTAAAATAAATTTTGAAAACTTGATAATAATAGAAATGAAAGTGTTTGAGAATATTGCATAAGGATAAATGACTTGGTTCATATAATGAGGATTTATAGAGAAAATATACAATATAGGATCACAGTCAGAAACCTTTCATATCTTCAACTCAAAAATATTTGCATATTGTGATCATGCTTGAGGAGTGTAATGACATTAGCACCTATAATTGTTGATGAGTTAGTGAGTTATCTCTTATCCCGTGAGGATAAGATGATATTATATGTAGGATATATAGAACATGGAATTTAAATGAAGGCAATAATGTTAAAGCCCAAATGAGAAAAAAATTAGAATAAAGGGAGTTAAATAACCTCAAATGCAAATGGAAAAGATTGAGCTAACATTATAGATAAATGTAGTTGATATGTTAATTTTCATTATTGTAAGAAAATAATACACTTTAGAAAATATTTCTAGACACTATATGTTAAGAATCAAACTAATCAAGAGGATGAAGAGTAAGTATTCCAAACTAAACAAAGTGAAAAGAGAGAAAACATAGATTATTGTCTCATATGTATTAATGGAATAAAGGATGAAAATAATTTTGCATCTCTTTACTTAGAATTCTTAAAAAATACATGACAATCACAAAGATGGTTTAAACAAGCTAGATGATTCCTTGAAAATCCAAGTGGGATTGTGAGATATAATATGCATCCAAGTTGAACGAAATGGAAACATTAAAACCACTAAAATTTAAGGTAAGGGTGAAACAAATGATGTTTATTTTTCTCTAAATATGGATCTTAAGATTAGTGATCACAGTTTCGCATGATATATTATGGGGGATGATTGGGAGAGTAGTTATATTGTGGGTGTATATGATATCTTTGAAAATATTCTAGGCAAAAAATTCCAATGATAACTCTTTGCTTACCCCATATGTAAGTTTACAATATTTAATTTGTCTAGTGGGTCTGTGTTTCATTCGTTCTCTATGTTTGTTCCATGGTTCCTGGGCGATGGTGTGGAGGTGATGGAGATTTATGATGGATTTAAATTTATGTTCCAAGATCCTATAAGTCTACTCGGAATTTTTTTGATTCCTTTGAGGGAAATTCCCTTTATTTCAAGTTTTCCCAGGTTGTTTCAAGTGATTTCCATTGTAGTTTACATAGGTGTAAACCTGTATTTAATCAACAATTTATCGTTAAATCTCTACCTAAGTACCATTAGAAAGGATATTATGATAAGATAATTATCATTATAGGGGATTCTAAGGCAAGTTATACCATTGTTATGTGATTCAAGTAACCAAGGGGAGTTACTTGTAGAAGATTTGTGAAAGTTTAGAAAAATATTTGGTTTGCACTATTTGGTCTACCTATTTTCATATTTTTATTTCTTGTTCTTATTTTCTCATTAAATTTTCTTCTATATT
This sequence comes from Torreya grandis, assembly GCA_037957365.1. NCBI lineage: Eukaryota > Viridiplantae > Streptophyta > Pinopsida > Cupressales > Taxaceae > Torreya > Torreya grandis. The sequence goes on from JARHVA010000458.1 coordinate 1,990,432, forward strand.
ATTCCTCTATTGAGGTTAATGGATAATTTTAAAACCTATTAACTCCCTCTTGTATCCTCATCTTATGTTAGTTGAGGTGTTGGATGTGTACTATTTATGGGTTTCATTTAGTTGCACTATTATATTGTAATTTTTGGGATTTGTTTTAAAAACTCTCTTTTTGTTCATCTCTATTACGATATATTGTAGATGTTGTGATATATGATTTTAATAAAAATCTCCTTGATTTATTATAAAGGTTGTGGGACTTGATTTCAAAATTATCACTTTAGTTATGGTACCTAAAAATACCTCACCTTTTACCATCATAAAATAAAATAGTATTCATAGGTTATACTAATGAAATCAAAATATACAATTTATATAATCCCACTAGTAAATCCACAATTATTTCTTGGAATTATATTTATTTATTAAAATGATAAGTATTATGATTCTGATTATATAGCTACATAGGTCATATGTGAATGAGGGAAGCCATTTTAATTTTATTTTAATATCTTAAAAAGTCCACATGTTTTTATTTCAATAGGAAACAATACTATCTCTTCATAAAATACTAGCCATCTATCTTGATCAACTCCAAGCAAGTATAGGTGCTTGTTGAATCCACATCTAGATAGTTAAATGTTAGATAATAACTATGAAATAAATATCATAAGGATTAAAATTTAACAATTCAATTTTTTCATTATGTTTATGATAAAAATACTATGTTTGCATTATCATCTATGGCTAGTGAGTTGATAAATTATGTAAAAGCTAATGAATGGAAATAGTGGGTTGATACTATGAAAATTGATATGGATTCAATTGAGAGGAGTGAAACATGGATTCTATTTCATCCTTAATATTAAAAATATGTCATTTTAATGAAGATGGTATATAATACCATATACAAGAATGATGGTATAACTAACAAGTTAAAAGCTAGAGTAGTTGCAAAAGGGTTTGCACAAAAATATGGGGTTGAATATGAGAAACATTATGCATAGGCTATAATACCCATGTGCAAATTTTCCTTCTGATGTTATTCATTTAGTATTGTATTGACATTTAATTCTTGTTTGAAATCCTTGTGTGCATGTTTTTTGTACACTTCTGAAGTGAGCAACATGGGCCCATGATGTGGGTTACTTTATTTGGATAGAATTACAAACTAAATTGAGTTTAGTCTTATTTGAAGCTAAATTTGAGAAATTTATATATCAAGAATGTGTTTTTATCTGTATTACACAAGAGTGATAGAGTTTTGAGATAGTTATGTCTTGATTTTTAGTGCTGGTTCTCCACTTCACAACATTTCTAGTTTTTGATAACATTTTATACTTGCAGAACATTAATATAGCATAAATATTAATAAACATTAATATAGTAAAGTTTGATATTATAGAATGTCAAGATTTATAAATAAGTTTTGTCTCATATGTTCTTGCATAAAGATTTTTTTCAAGGCCATTATTGAACTAGATTCTAATTGGACTTCAGTGAATAATTGTCGTCATCCTTCAGTCTCAGTTTTATCATTATTTATATTCACATTTAATAAATTAGATACTCTAAATTAATTATTTTATCTTTAGAAAAAATTAAAAATAAATAAATAAACAAATTAAATAAATCATAAATTAGGTGGTATTTAATATTACTTATGGAAAGTAGAATTATGTGATTTGTTAGGTTGGTAGACAAACCCAAATGGGGGTGGGATGCTAATTTTAGTGAAGGTATTATTTTAAGTTAAATAAATGTAATTAAATGTTTTCAAATGAAATTGTAGTGGTTATCTTGACATTTAAAAATCAAAATTGAATTAATCAAATTAGGACATAGCATTTCCTCTCATAGGCATTAAATGATTTTGGAGAGGCCACTTGAAAAGTGTAAATGATAATTGATTTAAATATTTGATGAGTGGAGTGCCCATTGTGGAGGTGGAGCTTATATGTGAAGACACGGGAGATAAATTAAATGCCTTGCATCAAATATTTTAAGGATATATTTGCAAATCAAATATTAACTTACCACAGTCTTTTTGCCCAAAATGCAATGCCATTTTTGGAGGAGAG